>CATQJL010000223.1:24774529-25252029 GCA_958299035.1 Cylicocyclus nassatus
AAGCAGTGGTATCAACGCAGAGTACTCCTCCAGAATATCGATTTTATCGATTTGTGCCGATTTTGGGGTTTTGCAGCCTTCAAAAATATCGATTTTATCAATTTTGCCGATTTTTGGGATATCGATTTTTGTCAATTTTCGGATTTTGCAACCTCCAAAATATCGATTTTCGCCAATTTTCGGGATTTCGCAACCTTCAAATGTCGATTTAATCGATTTTTGACAATTTTCGGGATTTTGCAACCTCCAAATTATCGATTTCTCCGCCAATTTTCGGGATTTTGCAACCTCCAAAATATCGATTTTCGCCAATTTTCGGGATTTCGCAACCTTCAAAATGTCGATTTTTATCGATTTTTGACAATTTTCGGGATTTTGCAACCCTCCAAAATATCGATTTTCGCCAATTTTCGGGATTTTGCAACCTCCAAAATATCGATTTTCGCTCAATTTTCGGATTTTGCAACCTCCAGAATGTCGATTTTTATCGATTTTTGAGGTTTGATAGTTCTCTAAGCTCAAAATATCGATTTTATCGCTGTTTAGCTGTGAACTGTAAGCCCCGCCCACTTTTGATGTTATTATACACCTAATATATGTATATTTCCTTCCACTCACTTCATATACAATACCGCTCATAATTCGTCAAAAAAGTCGCCGGAGTGCGGCGGAGTGTGGCGGAGTGCGGCGCACTTCACCACACTCCGCCGCACTCCGGCGCACTCCGCCGCACTCCGGCGACTTTTTTGACGAATTATGAGCGGTATTGTATGTAGAGCAGTCTGTTATGGAATTTTCGAATTTGCGATATTCAGGAAATTTTGCACATTCTGTAAGCGGTATTGCTACTCGACGTGCTAACAACATTTCTTATATTGTTTTGCTGCTGGTGGCACATTGTAGGATAGAATATCTGCCAAATTACACGACCTTCGAATTTGAAAGACAATTCATGAGAAGGCGATTTTGTAACATCATATCTGACGAACAATTCAAATAAAGATCTGTGCTAGCATGGTCCGATAGAGGTGTTCACAAAGTTTTGCAACTCACAAAAATTTGCAGACAATTTCCGCAACAGGTAGGGAAAAAGTGCAGGCGAAGTTGCGATCTTGGTTGGTCCAGCTACTTCTATCTCACTTTTAGCTTACTGTAAGACTCTCTAGTGCAAAATAAATAGAATTTCGTAAGATCGGGACCAAAAACTACTATGAGTGAAGTTTACAGTCAATCCGAGAACTTCAATATTTTAACCAAATCTTACGCCGAGGCCAAGAGTGAGGAGCGAGAGGCCAAGAGCGCGCTATATCAGTGTGTATTGCTTCTAAGAAGCTGGAAAAAATATGGTGTGTATAAATATAAGAGAGGTGTCTAACATGATTTTGGGGAATTACGGAGCAACTTTGGGAGAGCCGATTTTACGGCCTGAGCATGCATGTTGGGGGGCTAATAACTCTGCGAATATTACAGCTACGGGGCTGGAGTTTGTTTTATTCGACAGATCTCTGAAAATATGATTTTTAGAGAGAAGGTCGTAGAATAACAAGTTTCCCATTAAAAGTGCCTAATTGACAGCCGAACTTGGGAAATCTGTCAATAAGGGCGATTTCGGCGCCTTATATCTCTAAGAGTTGCAGGGCTGGGGTAATCTCATGTGGCCATTGACATGTAGTTTTGGTAGCTCTATTTTTCTAGGGGTAGCTCGTGCTCACAGCTCCAGCGTAAGAGGCGCTATATAAAGGCGATAGTGCATATTTTGAATTTTATCTCCGCGGAGAGTAGGGATGACGAGCTGGGATAGCCATTCTTCAGTTTGTATTCGAGGGGGACCCACATATAATTCGAGAAATGTAGGGGCTCCGGCTGTGGGAGCCTATCTATGAACCTTCCCGGACTTAAAAAAAAAAAAACTTAGACACGCGATTTTTCCTCTTTCTCCCCCCCCCTTTCTCTCTCCCCCCTTATTTTTCCCCCCTCTCTTTATTACCGCTTCGTGTACAGCTTTCCCGCGGCCATCTGGACCTGGTAGGGGCTGAAAACGGCTAAAAAGGGGGTAAATCGGGCTAGAAAAACGCGATTTTCGCTTATTTTTTCTTAATTTTTCTTATTTTCTTCAATTTCGATCGTGGCGTAGGGTATAAAGTGAGCGGAGCTTGCTTGGAAAAGTTTCAGCTGTATAAAAGCACTGGAAATGAGCTTATTATGGAGTTTTTTCGAATTTTTCGCTTAGTTTTTCAATAATTTTACCGATTTCCGAAATTTCGAAACCTCCAGAATATCGATTTTATCGATTTGTGCCGATTTTGGGGTTTTGCAGCCTTCAATATATCGATTTTATCAATTTTGCCGATTTTTGGGATATCGATTTTTGTCAATTTTCGGGATTTTGCAACCTCCAAAATATCGATTTTCGCCAATTTTCGGGGATTTCGCAACCTCAAAATGTCGATTTTATCGATTTTTGACAATTTTCGGGATTTTGCAACCTCCAAAATATCGATTTTCGCCAATTTTCGGGATTTTGCAACCTCCAAAATGTCGATTTATCGATTTTTGACAATTTTCGGATTTTGCAACCTCCAAAATATCGATTTTCGCCAATTTTCGGGATTTTGCAACCTCCAAAATATCGATTTTCGCCAATTTTCGGGATTTTGCACCTCCAGAATGTCCGATTTTATCGATTTTTGAGGTTTGATAGTTCTCTAAGCTCAAAATATCGATTTTATCGCTGTTTAGCTGTGAACTGTAAGCCCCGCCCACTTTTTGATGTTATTATACACCTAATATATGTATATTTCCTTCCACTCACTTCATATACAATACCGCTCATAATCGTCAAAAAAGTCGCCGGAGTGCGGCGGAGTGTGGCGGAGTGCGGCGCACTTCACCACACTCCGCCGCACTCCGGCCCGCACTCCGCCGCACTCCGGCGACTTTTTTTGACGAATTATGAGCGGTATTGTATGTAGAGCAGTCTGTTATGGAATTTTCGGAATTTTGCGATATTCAGGGAAATTTTGCACATTCTGTAAGCGGTATTGTACTCGACGTGCTAACAACATTTCTTATATTGTTTTTGCTGCTGGTGGCACATTGTAGGATAGAATATCTGCCAAATTACACGACCTTCGAATTTGAAGACAATTCATGAGAAGGCGATTTTGTAACATCATAATCTGACGAACAATTCAAATAAAGATCTGTGCTAAGCATGGTCCGATAAGAGGTGTTCACAAAGTTTTCAACTCACAAAAATTTGCAGACAATTTCCGCAACAGGTAGGGAAAAAGTGCAGGCGAAGTTGCGATCTTGGTTGGTCCAGCTACTTCTATCTCACTTTAGCTTACTGTAAGACTCTCTAGTGCAAAATAAATAGGATTTTCGTAAGATCGGGACCAAAAACTACTATGAGTGAAGTTTACAGTCAATCCGAGAACTTCAATATTTTAACCAAATCTTACGCCGAGGCCAAGAGTGAGGAGCGAGAGGCCAAGAGCGCGCTATATCAGTGTGTATTGCTTCTAAGAAGCTGGAAAAAATATGGTGTGTATAAATATAAGAGAGGTGTCTAACATGATTTTTGGGGGAATTACGGAGCAACTTTGGGAGAGCCGATTTTACGGCCTGAGCATGCATGTTGGGGGGCTAATAACTCTGCGAATATTACAGCTACGGGCTGGAGTTTGTTTTATTCGACAGATCTCTGAAAATATGATTTTTAGAGAGAAGGTCGTAGAATAACAAGTTTCCATTAAAAGTGCCTAATTGACAGCCGAACTTGGGAAATCTGTCAATAAGGGCGATTTCGGCGCCTTATATCTCTAAGAGTTGCAGGGCTGGGGTAATCTCATGTGGCCATTGACATGTAGTTTTGGTAGCTCTATTTTTTCTAGGGGTAGCTCGTGCTCACAGCTCCAGCGTAAGAGGCGCTATATAAAGGCGATAGTGCATATTTTGAATTTTATCTCCGCGGAGAGTAGGGATGACGAGCTGGGATAGCCATTCTTCAGTTTGTATTCGAGGGGGACACCACATATAATTCGGAGAAAATGTAGGGGCTCCGGCTGTGGAGCCTATCTATGAACCTTCCCGGACTTAAAAAAAAAACTTAGACACGCGATTTTTCCTCTTTCTCCCCCCCTTTCTCTCTCCCCCCCTTATTTTTCCCCCTCTCTTTATTACCGCTTCGTGTACAGCTTTCCCGCGGCCATCTGGACCTGGTTAGGGGCTGAAAACGGCTAAAAAAGGGGGTAAATCGGGCTAGAAAAACGCGATTTTCGCTTATTTTTTCTTAATTTTTTCTTATTTTCTTCAATTTCGATCGTGGCGTAGGGTATAAAGTGGGCGGAGCTTGCTTGGAAAAGTTTCAGCTGTATAAAAGCACTGGAAATGAGCTTATTATGGAGTTTTTTCGAATTTTTCGCTTAGTTTTTTCAATAATTTTTACCGATTTCCGAAATTTCGAAACCTCCAGAATATCGATTTTATCGATTTGTGCCGATTTTGGGGTTTTGCAGCCTTCAAAATATCGATTTTATCAATTTTGCCGATTTTTGGGATATCGATTTTTGTCAATTTTCGGATTTTGCAACCTCCAAAATATCGATTTTCGCCAATTTTCGGGATTTCGCAACGTTCAAAATGTCGATTTTATCGATTTTTGACAATTTTCGGATTTTGCAACCTCCAAAATATCGATTTTCGCCAATTTTCGGGATTTTGCAACTCCAAAATGTCGATTTTATCGATTTTTGACAATTTTCGGGATTTTGCAACCTCCAAAATATCGATTTTCGCCAATTTTCGGGATTTTGCAACCTCCAAAATATCGATTTTCGCCAATTTTCGGGATTTTGCAACCTCCAGAATGTCGATTTTATCGATTTTTGAGGTTTGATAGTTCTCTAAGCTCAAAATATCGATTTTATCGCTGTTTAGCTGTGAACTGTAAGCCCCGCCCACTTTTTGATGTTATTATACACCTAATATATGTATATTTCCTTCCACTCACTTCATATACAATACCGCTCATAATTCGTCAAAAAAGTCGCCGGAGTGCGGCGGAGTGTGGCGGAGTGCGGCGCACTTCACCACACTCCGCCGCACTCCGGCGCACTCCGCCGCACTCCGGCGACTTTTTTGACGAATTATGAGCGGTATTGTATGTAGAGCAGTCTGTTATGGAATTTTCGGAATTTTGCGATATTCAGGGAAATTTTGCACATTCTGTAAGCGGTATTGTACTCGACGTGCTAACAAACATTTCTTATATTGTTTTGCTGCTGGTGGCACATTGTAGGATAGAATATCTGCCAAATTACACGACCTTCGAATTTGAAAGACAATTCATGAGAAGGCGATTTTGTAACATCATAATCTGACGAACAATTCAAATAAAGATCTGTGCTAAGCATGGTCCGATAGAGGTGTTCACAAAGTTTTCAACTCACAAAAATTTGCAGACAATTTCCGCAACAGGTAGGGAAAAAGTGCAGGCGAAGTTGCGATCTTGGTTGGTCCAGCTACTTCTATCTCACTTTAGCTTACTGTAAGACTCTCTAGTGCAAAATAAATAGGATTTTCGTAAAGATCGGGACCAAAAACTACTATGAGTGAAGTTTACAGTCAATCCGAGAACTTCAATATTTTAACCAAATCTTACGCCGAGGCCAAGAGTGAGGAGCGAGAGGCCAAGAGCGCGCTATATCAGTGTGTATTGCTTCTAAGAAGCTGGAAAAAATATGGTGTGTATAAATATAAGAGAGGTGTCTAACATGATTTTTGGGGGAATTACGGAGCAACTTTGGGAGAGCCGATTTTACGGCCTGAGCATGCATGTTGGGGGGCTAATAACTCTGCGAATATTACAGCTACGGGGCTGGAGTTTGTTTTATTCGACAGATCTCTGAAAATATGATTTTTAGAGAGAAGGTCGTAGAATAACAAGTTTCCATTAAAAGTGCCTAATTGACAGCCGAACTTGGGAAATCTGTCAATAAGGGCGATTTCGGCGCCTTATATCTCTGAGAGTTGCAGGGCTGGGGTAATCTCATGTGGCCATTGACATGTAGTTTTGGTAGCTCTATTTTTCTAGGGGTAGCTCGTGCTCACAGCTCCAGCGTAAGAGGCGCTATATAAAGGCGATAGTGCATATTTTGAATTTTATCTCCGCGGAGAGTAGGGATGACGAGCTGGGATAGCCATTCTTCAGTTTGTATTCGAGGGGGACACCACATATAATTCGGAGAAAATGTAGGGGCTCCGGCTGTGGGAGCCTATCTATGAACCTTCCCGGACTTGAAAAAAAAAAAAAACTTAGACACGCGATTTTTCCTCTTTCTCCCCCCCTTTCTCTCTCCCCCCTTATTTTTCCCCCTCTCTTTATTACCGCTTCGTGTACAGCTTTCCCGCGGCCATCTGGACCTGGTTAGGGGCTGAAAACGGCTAAAAAAGGGGGTAAATCGGGCTAGAAAAACGCGA
This sequence comes from Cylicocyclus nassatus, assembly GCA_958299035.1. NCBI lineage: Eukaryota > Metazoa > Nematoda > Chromadorea > Rhabditida > Strongylidae > Cylicocyclus > Cylicocyclus nassatus. The sequence goes on from CATQJL010000223.1 coordinate 24,781,013, forward strand.
TTTTCGCTTATTTTTTCTTAATTTTTCTTATTTTCTTCAATTTCGATCGTGGCGTAGGGTATAAAGTGAGCGGAGCTTGCTTGGAAAAGTTTCAGCTGTATAAAAGCACTGGAAATGAGCTTATTATGGAGTTTTTCGAATTTTTCGCTTAGTTTTTCAATAATTTTACCGATTTCCGAAATTTCGAAACCTCCAGAATATCGATTTTATCGATTTGTGCCGATTTTTGGGGTTTTGCAGCCTTCAAAATATCGATTTTATCAATTTTGCCGATTTTTGGGATATCGATTTTTGTCAATTTTCGGGATTTTGCAACCTCCAAAATATCGATTTTCGCCAATTTTCGGGATTTCGCAACCTTCAAAATGTCGATTTTATCGATTTTTGACAATTTTCGGGATTTTGCAACCTCCAAAATATCGATTTTCGCCAATTTTCGGGATTTTGCAACCTCCAAAATGTCGATTTTATCGATTTTTGACAATTTTCGGGATTTTGCAACCTCCAAAATATCGATTTTCGCCAATTTTCGGGATTTTGCAACCTCCAAAATATCGATTTTCGCCAATTTTCGGGATTTTGCAACCTCCAGAATGTCGATTTTATCGATTTTTGAGGTTTGATAGTTCTCTAAGCTCAAAATATCGATTTTATCGCTGTTTAGCTGTGAACTGTAAGCCCCGCCCACTTTTTGATGTTATTATACACCTAATATATGTATATTTCCTTCCACTCACTTCATATACAATACCGCTCATAATTCGTCAAAAAAGTCGCCGGAGTGCGGCGGAGTGTGGCGGAGTGCGGCGCACTTCACCACACTCCGCCGCACTCCGGCGCACTCCGCCGCACTCCGGCGACTTTTTTGACGAATTATGAGCGGTATTGTATGTAGAGCAGTCTGTTATGGAATTTTCGGAATTTTGCGATATTCAGGGAAATTTTGCACATTCTGTAAGCGGTATTGTACTCGACGTGCTAACAACATTTCTTATATTGTTTTGCTGCTGGTGGCACATTGTAGGATAGAATATCTGCCAAATTACACGACCTTCGAATTTGAAAGACAATTCATGAGAAGGCGATTTTGTAACATCATAATCTGACGAACAATTCAAATAAAGATCTGTGCTAAGCATGGTCCGATAGAGGTGTTCACAAAGTTTTCAACTCACAAAAATTTGCAGACAATTTCCGCAACAGGTAGGGAAAAAGTGCAGGCGAAGTTGCGATCTTGGTTGGTCCAGCTACTTCTATCTCACTTTAGCTTACTGTAAGACTCTCTAGTGCAAAATAAATAGGATTTTCGTAAAGATCGGGACCAAAAACTACTATGAGTGAAGTTTACAGTCAATCCGAGAACTTCAATATTTTAACCAAATCTTACGCCGAGGCCAAGAGTGAGGAGCGAGAGGCCAAGAGCGCGCTATATCAGTGTGTATTGCTTCTAAGAAGCTGGAAAAAATATGGTGTGTATAAATATAAGAGAGGTGTCTAACATGATTTTTGGGGGAATTACGGAGCAACTTTGGGAGAGCCGATTTTACGGCCTGAGCATGCATGTTGGGGGGCTAATAACTCTGCGAATATTACAGCTACGGGGCTGGAGTTTGTTTTATTCGACAGATCTCTGAAAATATGATTTTTAGAGAGAAGGTCGTAGAATAACAAGTTTCCATTAAAAGTGCCTAATTGACAGCCGAACTTGGGAAATCTGTCAATAAGGGCGATTTCGGCGCCTTATATCTCTGAGAGTTGCAGGGCTGGGGTAATCTCATGTGGCCATTGACATGTAGTTTTGGTAGCTCTATTTTTCTAGGGGTAGCTCGTGCTCACAGCTCCAGCGTAAGAGGCGCTATATAAAGGCGATAGTGCATATTTTGAATTTTATCTCCGCGGAGAGTAGGGATGACGAGCTGGGATAGCCATTCTTCAGTTTGTATTCGAGGGGAACACCACATATAATTCGGAGAAAATGTAGGGGCTCCGGCTGTGGGAGCCTATCTATGAACCTTCCCGGACTTAGAAAAAAAAACTTAGACACGCGATTTTTCCTCTTTCTCCCCCCCCTTTCTCTCTCCCCCCTTATTTTTCCCCCTCTCTTTATTACCGCTTCGTGTACAGCTTTCCCGCGGCCATCTGGACCTGGTTAGGGGCTGAAAACGGCTAAACAAGGGGGTAAATCGGGCTAGAAAAACGCGATTTTCGCTTATTTTTTCTTAATTTTTCTTATTTTCTTCAATTTCGATCGTGGCGTAGGGTATAAAGTGGGCGGAGCTTGCTTGGAAAAGTTTCAGCTGTATAAAAGCACTGGAAATGAGCTTATTATGGAGTTTTTCGAATTTTTCGCTTAGTTTTTCAATAATTTTACCGATTTCCGAAATTTCGAAACCTCCAGAATATCGATTTTATCGATTTGTGCCGATTTTTGGGGTTTTGCAGCCTTCAAAATATCGATTTTATCAATTTTGCCGATTTTTGGGATATCGATTTTTGTCAATTTTCGGGATTTTGCAACCTCCAAAATATCGATTTTCGCCAATTTTCGGGATTTCGCAACCTTCAAAATGTCGATTTTATCGATTTTTGACAATTATCGGGATTTTGCAACCTCCAAAATATCGATTTTCGCCAATTTTCGGGATTTTGCAACCTCCAAAATGTCGATTTTATCGATTTTTGACAATTTTCGGGATTTTGCAACCTCCAAAATATCGATTTTCGCCAATTTTCGGGATTTTGCAACCTCCAAAATATCGATTTTCGCCAATTTTCGGGATTTTGCAACCTCCAGAATGTCGATTTTATCGATTTTTGAGGTTTGATAGTTCTCTAAGCTCAAAATATCGATTTTATCGCTGTTTAGCTGTGAACTGTAAGCCCCGCCCACTTTTTGATGTTAGTATACACCTAATATATGTATATTTCCTTCCACTCACTTCATATACAATACCGCTCATAATTCGTCAAAAAAGTCGCCGGAGTGCGGCGGAGTGTGGCGGAGTGCGGCGCACTTCACCACACTCCGCCGCACTCCGGCGCACTCCGCCGCACTCCGGCGACTTTTTTGACGAATTATGAGCGGTATTGTATGTAGAGCAGTCTGTTATGGAATTTTCGGAATTTTGCGATATTCAGGGAAATTTTGCACATTCTGTAAGCGGTATTGTACTCGACGTGCTAACAACATTTCTTATATTGTTTTGCTGCTGGTGGCACATTGTAGGATAGAATATCTGCCAAATTACACGACCTTCGAATTTGAAAGACAATTCATGAGAAGGCGATTTTGTAACATCATAATCTGACGAACAATTCAAATAAAGATCTGTGCTAAGCATGGTCCGATAGAGGTGTTCACAAAGTTTTCAACTCACAAAAATTTGCAGACAATTTCCGCAACAGGTAGGGAAAAAGTGCAGGCGAAGTTGCGATCTTGGTTGGTCCAGCTACTTCTATCTCACTTTAGCTTACTGTAAGACTCTCTAGTGCAAAATAAATGGGATTTTCGTAAAGATCGGGACCAAAAACTACTATGAGTGAAGTTTACAGTCAATCCGAGAACTTCAATATTTTAACCAAATCTTACGCCGAGGCCAAGAGTGAGGAGCGAGAGGCCAAGAGCGCGCTATATCAGTGTGTATTGCTTCTAAGAAGCTGGAAAAAATATGGTGTGTATAAATATAAGAGAGGTGTCTAACATGATTTTTGGGGGAATTACGGAGCAACTTTGGGAGAGCCGATTTTACGGCCTGAGCATGCATGTTGGGGGGCTAATAACTCTGCGAATATTACAGCTACGGGGCTGGAGTTTGTTTTATTCGACAGATCTCTGAAAATATGATTTTTAGAGAGAAGGTCGTAGAATAACAAGTTTCCATTAAAAGTGCCTAATTGACAGCCGAACTTGGGAAATCTGTCAATAAGGGCGATTTCGGCGCCTTATATCTCTAAGAGTTGCAGGGCTGGGGTAATCTCATGTGGCCATTGACATGTAGTTTTGGTAGCTCTATTTTTCTAGGGGTAGCTCGTGCTCACAGCTCCAGCGTAAGAGGCGCTATATAAAGGCGATAGTGCATATTTTGAATTTTATCTCCGCGGAGAGTAGGGATGACGAGCTGGGATAGCCATTCTTCAGTTTGTATTCGAGGGGGACACCACATATAATTCGGAGAAAATGTAGGGGCTCCGGCTGTGGGAGCCTATCTATGAACCTTCCCGGACTTAAAAAAAAAAAAATTAGACGCGCGATTTTTCCTCTTTCTCCCCCCCTTTCTCTCTCCCCCCTTATTTTTCCCCCTCTCTTTATTACCGCTTCGTGTACAGTTTTCCCGCGGCCATCTGGACCTGGTTAGGGGCTGAAAACGGCTAAAAAAGGGGGTAAATCGGGCTAGAAAAACGCGATTTTCGCTTATTTTTTCTTAATTTTTCTTATTTTCTTCAATTTCGATCGTGGCGTAGGGTATAAAGTGGGCGGAGCTTGCTTGGAAAAGTTTCAGCTGTATAAAAGCACTGGAAATGAGCTTATTATGGAGTTTTTCGAATTTTTCGCTTAGTTTTTCAATAATTTTACCGATTTCCGAAATTTCGAAACCTCCAGAATATCGATTTTATCGATTTGTGCCGATTTTTGGGGTTTTGCAGCCTTCAAAATATCGATTTTATCAATTTTGCCGATTTTTGGGATATCGATTTTTGTCAATTTTCGGGATTTTGCAACCTCCAAAATATCGATTTTCGCCAATTTTCGGGATTTTGCAACCTCCAAAATATCGATTTTCGCCAATTTTCGGGATTTCGCAACCTTCAAAATGTCGATTTTATCGATTTTTGACAATTTTCGGGATTTTGCAACCTCCAAAATATCGATTTTCGCCAATTTTCGGGATTTTGCAACCTCCAAAATATCGATTTTCGCCAATTTTCGGGACTTCGAAACCTTCAAAATGTCGATTTTATCGATTTTTGACAATTTTCGGGATTTTGCAGCCTCCAAAATATCGATTTTCGCCAATTTTCGGGATTTTGCAACCTCCAAAATATCGATTTTCGCCAATTTTCGGGATTTTGCAACCTCCAGAATGTCGATTTTATCGATTTTTGAGGTTTGATAGTTCTCTAAGCTCAAAATATCGATTTTATCGCTGTTTAGCTGTGAACTGTAAGCCCCGCCCACTTTTTGATGTTATTATACACCTAATATATGTATATTTCCTTCCACTCACTTCATATACAATACCGCTCATAATTCGTCAAAAAAGTCGCCGGAGTGCGGCGGAGTGTGGCGGAGTGCGGCGCACTTCACCACACTCCGCCGCACTCCGGCGCACTCCGCCGCACTCCGGCGACTTTTTTGACGAATTATGAGCGGTATTGTATGTAGAGCAGTCTGTTATGGAATTTTCGGAATTTTGCGATATTCAGGGAAATTTTGCACATTCTGTAAGCGGTATTGTACTCGACGTGCTAACAACATTTCTTATATTGTTTTGCTGCTGGTGGCACATTGTAGGATAGAATATCTGCCAAATTACACGACCTTCGAATTTGAAAGACAATTCATGAGAAGGCGATTTTGTAACATCATAATCTGACGAACAATTCAAATAAAGATCTGTGCTAAGCATGGTCCGATAGAGGTGTTCACAAAGTTTTCAACTCACAAAAATTTGCAGACAATTTCCGCAACAGGTAGGGAAAAAGTGCAGGCGAAGTTGCGATCTTGGTTGGTCCAGCTACTTCTATCTCACTTTAGCTTACTGTAAGACTCTCTAGTGCAAAATAAATAGGATTTTCGTAAAGATCGGGACCAAAAACTACTATGAGTGAAGTTTACAGTCAATCCGAGAACTTCAATATTTTAACCAAATCTTACGCCGAGGCCAAGAGTGAGGAGCGAGAGGCCAAGAGCGCGCTATGTCAGTGTGTATTGCTTCTAAGAAGCTGGAAAAAATATGGTGTGTATAAATATAAGAGAGGTGTCTAACATGATTTTTGGGGGAATTACGGAGCAACTTTGGGAGAGCCGATTTTACGGCCTGAGCATGCATGTTGGGGGGCTAATAACTCTGCGAATATTACAGCTACGGGGCTGGAGTTTGTTTTATTCGACAGATCTCTGAAAATATGATTTTTAGAGAGAAGGTCGTAGAATAACAAGTTTCCATTAAAAGTGCCTAATTGACAGCCGAACTTGGGAAATCTGTCAATAAGGGCGATTTCGGCGCCTTATATCTCTAAGAGTTGCAGGGCTGGGGTAATCTCATGTGGCCATTGACATGTAGTTTTGGTAGCTCTATTTTTCTAGGGGTAGCTCGTGCTCACAGCTCCAGCGTAAGAGGCGCTATATAAAGGCGATAGTGCATATTTTGAATTTTATCTCCGCGGAGAGTAGGGATGACGAGCTGGGATAGCCATTCTTCAGTTTGTATTCGAGGGGGACACCACATATAATTCGGAGAAAATGTAGGGGCTCCGGCTGTGGGAGCCTATCTATGAACCTTCCCGGACTTAAAAAGGGGTAAATCGGGCTAGAAAAACGCGATTTTCGCTTATTTTTTCTTAATTTTTCTTATTTTCTTCAATTTCGATTGTGGCGTAGGGTATAAAGTGGGCGGAGCTTGCTTGGAAAAGTTTCAGCTGTATAAAAGCACTGGAAATGAGCTTATTATGGAGTTTTTCTTACCGATTTCCGAAATTTCGAAACCTCCAGAATATCGATTTTATCGATTTGTGCCGATTTTTGGGGTTTTGCAGCCTTCAAAATATCGATTTTATCAATTTTGCCGATTTTTGGGATATCGATTTTTGTCAATTTTCGGGAATTTGCAACCTTTAAAATATCGATTTTCGCCAATTTTCGGGATTTTGCAACCTCCAAAATATCGATTTTCGCCAATTTTCGGGATTTCGCAACCTTCAAAATGTCGATTTTATCGATTTTTGACAATTTTCGGGATTTTGCAACCTCCAAAATATCGATTTTCGCCAATTTTCGGGATTTTGCAACCTCCAAAATATCGATTTTCGCCAATTTTCGGGATTTCGCAACCTTCAAAATGTCGATTTTATCGATTTTTGACAATTTTCGGGATTTTGCAACCTCCAAAATATCGATTTTCGCCAATTTTCGGGATTTCGCAACCTTCAAAATGTCGATTTTATCGATTTTTGACAATTTTCGGGATTTTGCAACCTCCAAAATATCGATTTTCGCCAATTTTCGGGATTTGGCAACCTCCAAAATATCGATTTTCGCCAATTTTCGGGATTTTGCAACCTCCAGAATGTCGATTTTATCGATTTTTGAGGTTTGATAGTTCTCTAAGCTCAAAATATCGATTTTATCGCTGTTTAGCTGTGAACTGTAAGCCCCGCCCACTTTTTGATGTTATTATACACCTAATATATGTATATTTCCTTCCACTCACTTCATATACAATACCGCTCATAATTCGTCAAAAAAGTCGCCGGAGTGCGGCGGAGTGTGGCGGAGTGCGGCGCACTTCACCACACTCCGCCGCACTCCGGCGCACTCCGCCGCACTCCGGCGACTTTTTTGACGAATTATGAGCGGTATTGTATGTAGAGCAGTCTGTTATGGAATTTTCGGAATTTTGCGATATTCAGGGAAATTTTGCACATTCTGTAAGCGGTATTGTACTCGACGTGCTAACAACATTTCTTATATTGTTTTGCTGCTGGTGGCACATTGTAGGATAGAATATCTGCCAAATTACACGACCTTCGAATTTGAAAGACAATTCATGAGAAGGCGATTTTGTAACATCATAATCTGACGAACAATTCAAATAAAGATCTGTGCTAAGCATGGTCCGATAGAGGTGTTCACAAAGTTTTCAACTCACAAAAATTTGCAGACAATTTCCGCAACAGGTAGGGAAAAAGTGCAGGCGAAGTTGCGATCTTGGTTGGTCCAGCTACTTCTATCTCACTTTAGCTTACTGTAAGACTCTCTAGTGCAAAATAAATAGGATTTTCGTAAAGATCGGGACCAAAAACTACTATGAGTGAAGTTTACAGTCAATCCGAGAACTTCAATATTTTAACCAAATCTTACGCCGAGGCCAAGAGTGAGGAGCGAGAGGCCAAGAGCGCGCTATATCAGTGTGTATTGCTTCTAAGAAGCTGGAAAAAATATGGTGTGTATAAATATAAGAGAGGTGTCTAACATGATTTTTGGGGGAATTACGGAGCAACTTTGGGAGAGCCGATTTTACGGCCTGAGCATGCATGTTGGGGGGCTAATAACTCTGCGAATATTACAGCTACGGGGCTGGAGTTTGTTTTATTCGACAGATCTCTGAAAATATGATTTTTAGAGAGAAGGTCGTAGAATAACAAGTTTCCATTAAAAGTGCCTAATTGACAGCCGAACTTGGGAAATCTGTCAATAAGGGCGATTTCGGCGCCTTATATCTCTAAGAGTTGCAGGGCTGGGGTAATCTCATGTGGCCATTGACATGTAGTTTTGGTAGCTCTATTTTTCTAGGGGTAGCTCGTGCTCACAGCTCCAGCGTAAGAGGCGCTATATAAAGGCGATAGTGCATATTTTGAATTTTATCTCCGCGGAGAGTAGGGATGACGAGCTGGGATAGCCATTCTTCAGTTTGTATTCGAGGGGGACACCACATATAATTCGGAGAAAATGTAGGGGCTCCGGCTGTGGGAGCCTATCTATGAACCTTCCCGGACTTAAAAAGGGGTAAATCGGGCTAGAAAAACGCGATTTTCGCTTATTTTTTCTTAATTTTTCTTATTTTCTTCAATTTCGATTGTGGCGTAGGGTATAAAGTGGGCGGAGCTTGCTTGGAAAAGTTTCAGCTGTATAAAAGCACTGGAAATGAGCTTATTATGGAGTTTTTCTTACCGATTTCCGAAATTTCGAAACCTCCAGAATATCGATTTTATCGATTTGTGCCGATTTTTGGGGTTTTGCAGCCTTCAAAATATCGATTTTATCAATTTTGCCGATTTTTGGGATATCGATTTTTGTCAATTTTCGGGAATTTGCAACCTTTAAAATATCGATTTTCGCCAATTTTCGGGATTTTGCAACCTCCAAAATATCGATTTTCGCCAATTTTCGGGATTTCGCAACCTTCAAAATGTCGATTTTATCGATTTTTGACAATTTTCGGGATTTTGCAACCTCCAAAATATCGATTTTCGCCAATTTTCGGGATTTTGCAACCTCCAAAATATCGATTTTCGCCAATTTTCGGGATTTCGCAACCTTCAAAATGTCGATTTTATCGATTTTTGACAATTTTCGGGATTTTGCAACCTCCAAAATATCGATTTTCGCCAATTTTCGGGATTTGGCAACCTCCAAAATATCGATTTTCGCCAATTTTCGGGATTTTGCAACCTCCAGAATGTCGATTTTATCGATTTTTGAGGTTTGATAGTTCTCTAAGCTCAAAATATCGATTTTATCGCTGTTTAGCTGTGAACTGTAAGCCCCGCCCACTTTTTGATGTTATTATACACCTAATATATGTATATTTCCTTCCACTCACTTCATATACAATACCGCTCATAATTCGTCAAAAAAGTCGCCGGAGTGCGGCGGAGTGTGGCGGAGTGCGGCGCACTTCACCACACTCCGCCGCACTCCGGCGCACTCCGCCGCACTCCGGCGACTTTTTTGACGAATTATGAGCGGTATTGTATGTAGAGCAGTCTGTTATGGAATTTTCGGAATTTTGCGATATTCAGGGAAATTTTGCACATTCTGTAAGCGGTATTGTACTCGACGTGCTAACAACATTTCTTATATTGTTTTGCTGCTGGTGGCACATTGTAGGATAGAATATCTGCCAAATTACACGACCTTCGAATTTGAAAGACAATTCATGAGAAGGCGATTTTGTAACATCATAATCTGACGAACAATTCAAATAAAGATCTGTGCTAAGCATGGTCCGATAGAGGTGTTCACAAAGTTTTCAACTCACAAAAATTTGCAGACAATTTCCGCAACAGGTAGGGAAAAAGTGCAGGCGAAGTTGCGATCTTGGTTGGTCCAGCTACTTCTATCTCACTTTAGCTTACTGTAAGACTCTCTAGTGCAAAATAAATAGGATTTTCGTAAAGATCGGGACCAAAAACTACTATGAGTGAAGTTTACAGTCAATCCGAGAACTTCAATATTTTAACCAAATCTTACGCCGAGGCCAAGAGTGAGGAGCGAGAGGCCAAGAGCGCGCTATATCAGTGTGTATTGCTTCTAAGAAGCTGGAAAAAATATGGTGTGTATAAATATAAGAGAGGTGTCTAACATGATTTTTGGGGGAATTACGGAGCAACTTTGGGAGAGCCGATTTTACGGCCTGAGCATGCATGTTGGGGGGCTAATAACTCTGCGAATATTACAGCTACGGGGCTGGAGTTTGTTTTATTCGACAGATCTCTGAAAATATGATTTTTAGAGAGAAGGTCGTAGAATAACAAGTTTCCATTAAAAGTGCCTAATTGACAGCCGAACTTGGGAAATCTGTCAATAAGGGCGATTTCGGCGCCTTATATCTCTAAGAGTTGCAGGGCTGGGGTAATCTCATGTGGCCATTGACATGTAGTTTTGGTAGCTCTATTTTTCTAGGGGTAGCTCGTGCTCACAGCTCCAGCGTAAGAGGCGCTATATAAAGGCGATAGTGCATATTTTGAATTTTATCTCCGCGGAGAGTAGGGATGACGAGCTGGGATAGCCATTCTTCAGTTTGTATTCGAGGGGGACACCACATATAATTCGGAGAAAATGTAGGGGCTCCGGCTGTGGGAGCCTATCTATGAACCTTCCCGGACTTAAAAAAAAAAACTTAGACACGCGATTTTTCCTCTTTCTCCCCCCCTTTCTCTCTCCCCCCCTTATTTTTCCCCCTCTCTTTATTACCGCTTCGTGTACAGTTTTCCCGCGGCCATCTGGACCTGGTTAGGGGCTGAAAACGGCTAAAAAAGGGGGTAAATCGGGCTAGAAAAACGCGATTTTCGCTTATTTTTTCTTAATTTTTCTTATTTTCTTCAATTTCGATCGTGGCGTAGGGTATAAAGTGGGCGGAGCTTGCTTGGAAAAGTTTCAGCTGTATAAAAGCACTGGAAATGAGCTTATTATGGAGTTTTTCTTACCGATTTCCGAAATTTCGAAACCTCCAGAATATCGATTTTATCGATTTGTGCCGATTTTTGGGGTTTTGCAGCCTTCAAAATATCGATTTTATCAATTTTGCCGATTTTTGGGATATCGATTTTTGTCAATTTTCGGGATTTTGCAACCTTTAAAATATCGATTTTCGCCAATTTTCGGGATTTTGCAACCTCCAAAATATCGATTTTCCGCCAATTTTCGGGATTTCGCAACCTTCAAAATGTCGATTTTATCGATTTTTGACAATTTTCGGGATTTTGCAACCTCCAAAATATCGATTTTCGCCAATTTTCGGGATTTTGCAACCTCCAAAATATCGATTTTCGCCAATTTTCGGGATTTCGCAACCTTCAAAATGTCGATTTTATCGATTTTTGACAATTTTCGGATTTTGCAACCTCCAAAATATCGATTTTCGCCAATTTTCGGGATTTGGCAACCTCCAAAATATCGATTTTCGCCAATTTTCGGGATTTTGCAACCTCCAGAATGTCGATTTTATCGATTTTTGAGGTTTGATAGTTCTCTAAGCTCAAAATATCGATTTTATCGCTGTTTAGCTGTGAACTGTAAGCCCCGCCCACTTTTTGATGTTATTATACACCTAATATATGTATATTTCCTTCCACTCACTTCATATACAATACCGCTCATAATTCGTCAAAAAAGTCGCCGGAGTGCGGCGGAGTGTGGCGGAGTGCGGCGCACTTCACCACACTCCGCCGCACTCCGGCGCACCTCCGCCGCACTCCGGCGACTTTTTTGACGAATTATGAGCGGTATTGTATGTAGAGCAGTCTGTTATGGAATTTTCGGAATTTTGCGATATTCAGGGAAATTTTGCACATTCTGTAAGCGGTATTGTACTCGACGTGCTAACAACATTTCTTATATTGTTTTGCTGCTGGTGGCACATTGTAGGATAGAATATCTGCCAAATTACACGACCTTCGAATTTGAAAGACAATTCATGAGAAGGCGATTTTGTAACATCATAATCTGACGAACAATTCAAATAAAGATCTGTGCTAAGCATGGTCCGATAGAGGTGTTCACAAAGTTTTCAACTCACAAAAATTTGCAGACAATTTCCGCAACAGGTAGGGAAAAGTGCAGGCGAAGTTGCGATCTTGGTTGGTCCAGCTACTTCTATCTCACTTTAGCTTACTGTAAGACTCTCTAGTGCAAAATAAATAGGATTTTCGTAAAGATCGGGACCAAAAACTACTATGAGTGAAGTTTACAGTCAATCCGAGAACTTCAATATTTTAACCAAATCTTACGCCGAGGCCAAGAGTGAGGAGCGAGAGGCCAAGAGCGCGCTATATCAGTGTGTATTGCTTCTAAGAAGCTGGAAAAAATATGGTGTGTATAAATATAAGAGAGGTGTCTAACATGATTTTTGGGGGAATTACGGAGCAACTTTGGGAGAGCCGATTTTACGGCCTGAGCATGCATGTTGGGGGGCTAATAACTCTGCGAATATTACAGCTACGGGGCTGGAGTTTGTTTTATTCGACAGATCTCTGAAAATATGATTTTTAGAGAGAAGGTCGTAGAATAACAAGTTTCCATTAAAAGTGCCTAATTGACAGCCGAACTTGGGAAATCTGTCAATAAGGGCGATTTCGGCGCCTTATATCTCTAAGAGTTGCAGGGCTGGGGTAATCTCATGTGGCCATTGACATGTAGTTTTGGTAGCTCTATTTTTCTAGGGGTAGCTCGTGCTCACAGCTCCAGCGTAAGAGGCGCTATATAAAGGCGATAGTGCATATTTTGAATTTTATCTCCGCGGGGAGTAGGGATGACGAGCTGGGATAGCCATTCTTCAGTTTGTATTCGAGGGGGACACCACATATAATTCGGAGAAAATGTAGGGGCTCCGGCTGTGGGAGCCTATCTATGAACCTTCCCGGACTTAAAAAAAAAAACTTAGACACGCGATTTTTCCTCTTTCTCCCCCCCTTTCTCTCTCCCCCCTTATTTTTCCCCCTCTCTTTATTACCGCTTCGTGTACAGTTTTCCCGCGGCCATCTGGACCTGGTTAGGGGCTGAAAACGGCTAAAAAAGGGGGTAAATCGGGCTAGAAAAACGCGATTTTCGCTTATTTTTTCTTAATTTTTCTTATTTTCTTCAATTTCGATCGTGGCGTAGGGTATAAAGTGGGCGGAGCTTGCTTGGAAAAGTTTCAGCTGTATAAAAGCACTGGAAATGAGCTTATTATGGAGTTTTTCTTACCGATTTCCGAAATTTCGAAACCTCCAGAATATCGATTTTATCGATTTGTGCCGATTTTTGGGGTTTTGCAGCCTTCAAAATATCGATTTTATCAATTTTGCCGATTTTTGGGATATCGATTTTTGTCAATTTTCGGGATTTTGCAACCTTTAAAATATCGATTTTCGCCAATTTTCGGGATTTTGCAACCTCCAAAATATCGATTTTCGCCAATTTTCGGGATTTCGCAACCTTCAAAATGTCGATTTTATCGATTTTTGACAATTTTCGGGATTTTGCAACCTCCAAAATATCGATTTTCGCCAATTTTCGGGATTTTGCAACCTCCAAAATATCGATTTTCGCCAATTTTCGGGATTTCGCAACCTTCAAAATGTCGATTTTATCGATTTTTGACAATTTTCGGGATTTTGCAACCTCCAAAATATCGATTTTCGCCAATTTTCGGGATTTGGCAACCTCCAAAATATCGATTTTCGCCAATTTTCGGGATTTTGCAACCTCCAGAATGTCGATTTTATCGATTTTTGAGGTTTGATAGTTCTCTAAGCTCAAAATATCGATTTTATCGCTGTTTAGCTGTGAACTGTAAGCCCCGCCCACTTTTTGATGTTATTATACACCTAATATATGTATATTTCCTTCCACTCACTTCATATACAATACCGCTCATAATTCGTCAAAAAAGTCGCCGGAGTGCGGCGGAGTGTGGCGGAGTGCGGCGCACTTCACCACACTCCGCCGCACTCCGGCGCACTCCGCCGCACTCCGGCGACTTTTTTGACGAATTATGAGCGGTATTGTATGTAGAGCAGTCTGTTATGGAATTTTCGGAATTTTGCGATATTCAGGGAAATTTTGCACATTCTGTAAGCGGTATTGTACTCGACGTGCTAACAACATTTCTTATATTGTTTTGCTGCTGGTGGCACATTGTAGGATAGAATATCTGCCAAATTACACGACCTTCGAATTTGAAAGACAATTCATGAGAAGGCGATTTTGTAACATCATAATCTGACGAACAATTCAAATAAAGATCTGTGCTAAGCATGGTCCGATAGAGGTGTTCACAAAGTTTTCAACTCACAAAAATTTGCAGACAATTTCCGCAACAGGTAGGGAAAAGTGCAGGCGAAGTTGCGATCTTGGTTGGTCCAGCTACTTCTATCTCACTTTAGCTTACTGTAAGACTCTCTAGTGCAAAATAAATAGGATTTTCGTAAAGATCGGGACCAAAAACTACTATGAGTGAAGTTTACAGTCAATCCGAGAACTTCAATATTTTAACCAAATCTTACGCCGAGGCCAAGAGTGAGGAGCGAGAGGCCAAGAGCGCGCTATATCAGTGTGTATTGCTTCTAAGAAGCTGGAAAAAATATGGTGTGTATAAATATAAGAGAGGTGTCTAACATGATTTTTGGGGGAATTACGGAGCAACTTTGGGAGAGCCGATTTTACGGCCTGAGCATGCATGTTGGGGGGCTAATAACTCTGCGAATATTACAGCTACGGGGCTGGAGTTTGTTTTATTCGACAGATCTCTGAAAATATGATTTTTAGAGAGAAGGTCGTAGAATAACAAGTTTCCATTAAAAGTGCCTAATTGACAGCCGAACTTGGGAAATCTGTCAATAAGGGCGATTTCGGCGCCTTATATCTCTAAGAGTTGCAGGGCTGGGGTAATCTCATGTGGCCATTGACATGTAGTTTTGGTAGCTCTATTTTTCTAGGGGTAGCTCGTGCTCACAGCTCCAGCGTAAGAGGCGCTATATAAAGGCGATAGTGCATATTTTGAATTTTATCTCCGCGGGGAGTAGGGATGACGAGCTGGGATAGCCATTCTTCAGTTTGTATTCGAGGGGGACACCACATATAATTCGGAGAAAATGTAGGGGCTCCGGCTGTGGGAGCCTATCTATGAACCTTCCCGGACTTAAAAAAAAAACTTAGACACGCGATTTTTCCTCTTTCTCCCCCCCCTTTCTCTCTCCCCCCCTTATTTTTCCCCCTCTCTTTATTACCGCTTCGTGTACAGTTTTCCCGCGGCCATCTGGACCTGGTTAGGGGCTGAAAACGGCTAAAAAAGGGGGTAAATCGGGCTAGAAAAACGCGATTTTCGCTTATTTTTTCTTAATTTTTCTTATTTTCTTCAATTTCGATCGTGGCGTAGGGTATAAAGTGGGCGGAGCTTGCTTGGAAAAGTTTCAGCTGTATAAAAGCACTGGAAATGAGCTTATTATGGAGTTTTTCTTACCGATTTCCGAAATTTCGAAACCTCCAGAATATCGATTTTATCGATTTGTGCCGATTTTTGGGGTTTTGCAGCCTTCAAAATATCGATTTTATCAATTTTGCCGATTTTTGGGATATCGATTTTTGTCAATTTTCGGGATTTTGCAACCTTTAAAATATCGATTTTCGCCAATTTTCGGGATTTTGCAACCTCCAAAATATCGATTTTCGCCAATTTTCGGGATTTCGCAACCTTCAAAATGTCGATTTTATCGATTTTTGACAATTTTTCGGATTTTGCAACCTCCAAAATATCGATTTTCGCCAATTTTCGGGATTTTGCAACCTCCAAAATATCGATTTTCGCCAATTTTCGGGATTTCGCAACCTTCAAAATGTCGATTTTATCGATTTTTGACAATTTTCGGGATTTTGCAACCTCCAAAATATCGATTTTCGCCAATTTTCGGGATTTGGCAACCTCCAAAATATCGATTTTCGCCAATTTTCGGGATTTTGCAACCTCCAGAATGTCGATTTTATCGATTTTTGAGGTTTGATAGTTCTCTAAGCTCAAAATATCGATTTTATCGCTGTTTAGCTGTGAACTGTAAGCCCCGCCCACTTTTTGATGTTATTATACACCTAATATATGTATATTTCCAGTACTCTGCGTTGATACCACTGCTTCGCTCATAATTCGTCAAAAAAGTCGCCGGAGTGCGGCGGAGTGTGGCGGAGTGCGGCGCACTTCACCACACTCCGCCGCACTCCGGCGCACTCCGCCGCACTCCGGCGACTTTTTTGACGAATTATGAGCGGTATTGTATGTAGAGCAGTCTGTTATGGAATTTTCGGAATTTTGCGATATTCAGGGAAATTTTGCACATTCTGTAAGCGGTATTGTACTCGACGTGCTAACAACATTTCTTATATTGTTTTGCTGCTGGTGGCACATTGTAGGATAGAATATCTGCCAAATTACACGACCTTCGAATTTGAAAGACAATTCATGAGAAGGCGATTTTGTAACATCATAATCTGACGAACAATTCAAATAAAGATCTGTGCTAAGCATGGTCCGATAGAGGTGTTCACAAAGTTTTCAACTCACAAAAATTTGCAGACAATTTCCGCAACAGGTAGGGAAAAAGTGCAGGCGAAGTTGCGATCTTGGTTGGTCCAGCTACTTCTATCTCACTTTAGCTTACTGTAAGACTCTCTAGTGCAAAATAAATAGGATTTTCGTAAAGATCGGGACCAAAAACTACTATGAGTGAAGTTTACAGTCAATCCGAGAACTTCAATATTTTAACCAAATCTTACGCCGAGGCCAAGAGTGAGGAGCGAGAGGCCAAGAGCGCGCTATATCAGTGTGTATTGCTTCTAAGAAGCTGGAAAAAATATGGTGTGTATAAATATAAGAGAGGTGTCTAACATGATTTTTGGGGGGAATTACGGAGCAACTTTGGGAGAGCCGATTTTACGGCCTGAGCATGCATGTTGGGGGGCTAATAACTCTGCGAATATTACAGCTACGGGGCTGGAGTTTGTTTTATTCGACAGATCTCTGAAAATATGATTTTTAGAGAGAAGGTCGTAGAATAACAAGTTTCCATTAAAAGTGCCTAATTGACAGCCGAACTTGGGAAATCTGTCAATAAGGGCGATTTCGGCGCCTTATATCTCTAAGAGTTGCAGGGCTGGGGTAATCTCATGTGGCCATTGACATGTAGTTTTGGTAGCTCTATTTTTCTAGGGGTAGCTCGTGCTCACAGCTCCAGCGTAAGAGGCGCTATATAAAGGCGATAGTGCATATTTTGAATTTTATCTCCGCGGAGAGTAGGGATGACGAGCTGGGATAGCCATTCTTCAGTTTGTATTCGAGGGGGACACCACATATAATTCGGAGAAAATGTAGGGGCTCCGGCTGTGGGAGCCTATCTATGAACCTTCCCGGACTTGAAAAAAAAAAAAAACCTTAGACACGCGATTTTTCCTCTTTCTCCCCCCCTTTCTCTCTCTCCCCTTATTTTTCCCCCTCTCTTTATTACCGCTTCGTGTACAGTTTTCCCCGCGCCATCTGGACCTGGTTAGGGGCTGAAAACGGCTAAAAAAGGGGGTAAATCGGGCTAGAAAAACGCGATTTTCGCTTATTTTTTCTTAATTTTTCTTATTTTCTTCAATTTCGATCGTGGCGTAGGGTATAAAGTGGGCGGAGCTTGCTTGGAAAAGTTTCAGCTGTATAAAAGCACTGGAAATGAGCTTATTATGGAGTTTTTTCGAATTTTTCGCTTAGTTTTTTCAATAATTTTACCGATTTCCGAAATTTCGAAACCTCCAGAATATCGATTTTATCGATTTGTGCCGATTTTTGGGGTTTTGCAGCCTTCAAAATATCGATTTTATCAATTTTGCCGATTTTTGGGATATCGATTTTTGTCAATTTTCGGGATTTTGCAACCTCCAAAATATCAATTTTCGCCAATTTTCGGGATTTTGCAACCTCCAAAATATCGATTTTCGCCAATTTTCGGGATTTCGCAACCTTCAAAATGTCGATTTTATCGATTTTTGACAATTTTCCGGGATTTTGCAACCTCCAAAATATCGATTTTCGCCAATTTTCGGGATTTTGCAACCTCCAAAATATCGATTTTCGCCAATTTTCGGGATTTTGCAACCTCCAGAATGTCGATTTTATCGATTTTTGAGGTTTGATAGTTCTCTAAGCTCAAAATATCGATTTTATCGCTGTTTAGCTGTGAACTGTAAGCCACGCCCACTTTTTGATGTTATTATACACCTAATATATGTATATTTCCTTCCACTCACTTCATATACAATACCGCTCATAATTCGTCAAAAAAGTCGCCGGAGTGCGGCGGAGTGTGGCGGAGTGCGGCGCACTTCACCACACTCCGCCGCACTCCGGCGCACTCCGCCGCACTCCGGCGACTTTTTTGACGAATTATGAGCGGTATTGTATGTAGAGCAGTCTGTTATGGAATTTTCGGAATTTTGCGATATTCAGGGAAATTTTGCACATTCTGTAAGCGGTATTGTACTCGACGTGCTAACAACATTTCTTATATTGTTTTTGCTAGTACTCTGCGTTGATACCACTGCTTATCTGCCAAATTACACGACCTTCGAATTTGAAAGACAATTCATGAGAAGGCGATTTTGTAACATCATAATCTGACGAACAATTCAAATAAAGATCTGTGCTAAGCATGGTCCGATAGAGGTG
Organism: Cylicocyclus nassatus; assembly: GCA_958299035.1. Lineage (NCBI taxonomy): Eukaryota > Metazoa > Nematoda > Chromadorea > Rhabditida > Strongylidae > Cylicocyclus > Cylicocyclus nassatus. Next base: position 24,799,906 of record CATQJL010000223.1, read on the forward strand.
TTCACAAAGTTTTCAACTCACAAAAATTTGCAGACAATTTCCGCAACAGGTAGGGAAAAAGTGCAGGCGAAGTTGCGATCTTGGTTGGTCCAGCTACTTCTATCTCACTTTAGCTTACTGTAAGACTCTCTAGTGCAAAATAAATAGGATTTTCGTAAAGATCGGGACCAAAAACTACTATGAGTGAAGTTTACAGTCAATCCGAGAACTTCAATATTTTAACCAAATCTTACGCCGAGGCCAAGAGTGAGGAGCGAGAGGCCAAGAGCGCGCTATATCAGTGTGTATTGCTTCTAAGAAGCTGGAAAAAATATGGTGTGTATAAATATAAGAGAGGTGTCTAACATGATTTTTGGGGGAATTACGGAGCAACTTTGGGAGAGCCGATTTTACGGCCTGAGCATGCATGTTGGGGGGCTAATAACTCTGCGAATATTACAGCTACGGGGCTGGAGTTTGTTTTATTCGACAGATCTCTGAAAATATGATTTTTAGAGAGAAGGTCGTAGAATAACAAGTTTCCATTAAAAGTGCCTAATTGACAGCCGAACTTGGGAAATCTGTCAATAAGGGCGATTTCGGCGCCTTATATCTCTAAGAGTTGCAGGGCTGGGGTAATCTCATGTGGCCATTGACATGTAGTTTTGGTAGCTCTATTTTTCTAGGGGTAGCTCGTGCTCACAGCTCCAGCGTAAGAGGCGCTATATAAAGGCGATAGTGCATATTTTGAATTTTATCTCCGCGGAGAGTAGGGATGACGAGCTGGGATAGCCATTCTTCAGTTTGTATTCGAGGGGGACACCACATATAATTCGGAGAAAATGTAGGGGCTCCGGCTGTGGGAGCCTATCTATGAACCTTCCCGGACTTAAAAAAAAAAAACTTAGACACGCGATTTTTCCTCTTTCTCCCCCCCTTTCTCTCTCCCCCCTTATTTTTCCCCCTCTCTTTATTACCGCTTCGTGTACAGTTTTCCCGCGGCCATCTGGACCTGGTTAGGGGCTGAAAACGGCTAAAAAAGGGGGTAAATCGGGCTAGAAAAACGCGATTTTCGCTTATTTTTTCTTAATTTTTCTTATTTTCTTCAATTTCGATCGTGGCGTAGGGTATAAAGTGGGCGGAGCTTGCTTGGAAAAGTTTCAGCTGTATAAAAGCACTGGAAATGAGCTTATTATGGAGTTTTTCGAATTTTTCGCTTAGTTTTTCAATAATTTTACCGATTTCCGAAATTTCGAAACCTCCAGAATATCGATTTTATCGATTTGTGCCGATTTTTGGGGTTTTGCAGCCTTCAAAATATCGATTTTATCAATTTTGCCGATTTTTGGGATATCGATTTTTGTCAATTTTCGGGATTTTGCAACCTCCAAAATATCGATTTTCGCCAATTTTCGGGATTTTGCAACCTCCAAAATATCGATTTTCGCCAATTTTCGGGATTTCGCAACCTTCAAAATGTCGATTTTATCGATTTTTGACAATTTTCGGGATTTTGCAACCTCCAAAATATCGATTTTCGCCAATTTTCGGGATTTCGCAACCTTCAAAATGTCGATTTTCGCCAATTTTCGGGATTTCGCAACCTTCAAAATGTCGATTTTATCGATTTTTGACAATTTTCGGGATTTTGCAACCTCCAAAATATCGATTTTCGCCAATTTTCGGGATTTTGCAACCTCCAAAATATCGATTTTCGCCAATTTTCGGGATTTTGCAACCTCCAGAATGTCGATTTTATCGATTTTTGAGGTTTGATAGTTCTCTAAGCTCAAAATATCGATTTTATCGCTGTTTAGCTGTGAACTGTAAGCCCCGCCCACTTTTTGATGTTATTATACACCTAATATATGTATATTTCCTTCCACTCACTTCATATACAATACCGCTCATAATTCGTCAAAAAAGTCGCCGGAGTGCGGCGGAGTGTGGCGGAGTGCGGCGCACTTCACCACACTCCGCCGCACTCCGGCGCACTCCGCCGCACTCCGGCGACTTTTTTGACGAATTATGAGCGGTATTGTATGTAGAGCAGTCTGTTATGGAATTTTCGGAATTTTGCGATATTCAGGGAAATTTTGCACATTCTGTAAGCGGTATTGTACTCGACGTGCTAACAACATTTCTTATATTGTTTTGCTGCTGGTGGCACATTGTAGGATAGAATATCTGCCAAATTACACGACCTTCGAATTTGAAAGACAATTCATGAGAAGGCGATTTTGTAACATCATAATCTGACGAACAATTCAAATAAAGATCTGTGCTAAGCATGGTCCGATAGAGGTGTTCACAAAGTTTTCAACTCACAAAAATTTGCAGACAATTTCCGCAACAGGTAGGGAAAAAGTGCAGGCGAAGTTGCGATCTTGGTTGGTCCAGCTACTTCTATCTCACTTTAGCTTACTGTAAGACTCTCTAGTGCAAAATAAATAGGATTTTCGTAAAGATCGGGACCAAAAACTACTATGAGTGAAGTTTACAGTCAATCCGAGAACTTCAATATTTTAACCAAATCTTACGCCGAGGCCAAGAGTGAGGAGCGAGAGGCCAAGAGCGCGCTATATCAGTGTGTATTGCTTCTAAGAAGCTGGAAAAAATATGGTGTGTATAAATATAAGAGAGGTGTCTAACATGATTTTTGGGGGAATTACGGAGCAACTTTGGGAGAGCCGATTTTACGGCCTGAGCATGCATGTTGGGGGGCTAATAACTCTGCGAATATTACAGCTACGGGGCTGGAGTTTGTTTTATTCGACAGATCTCTGAAAATATGATTTTTAGAGAGAAGGTCGTAGAATAACAAGTTTCCATTAAAAGTGCCTAATTGACAGCCGAACTTGGGAAATCTGTCAATAAGGGCGATTTCGGCGCCTTATATCTCTAAGAGTTGCAGGGCTGGGGTAATCTCATGTGGCCATTGACATGTAGTTTTGGTAGCTCTATTTTTCTAGGGGTAGCTCGTGCTCACAGCTCCAGCGTAAGAGGCGCTATATAAAGGCGATAGTGCATATTTTGAATTTTATCTCCGCGGAGAGTAGGGATGACGAGCTGGGATAGCCATTCTTCAGTTTGTATTCGAGGGGGACACCACATATAATTCGGAGAAAATGTAGGGGCTCCGGCTGTGGGAGCCTATCTATGAACCTTCCTGGACTTAAAAAAAAAAAAAAAAACTTAGACACGCGATTTTTCCTCTTTCTCCCCCCCTTTCTCTCTCCCCCCTTATTTTTCCCCCTCTCTTTATTATCGCTTCGTGTACAGTTTTCCCGCGGCCATCTGGACCTGGTTAGGGGCTGAAAACGGCTAAAAAAGGGGGTAAATCGGGCTAGAAAAACGCGATTTTCGCTTATTTTTTCTTAATTTTTCTTATTTTCTTCAATTTCGATCGTGGCGTAGGGTATAAAGTGGGCGGAGCTTGCTTGGAAAAGTTTCAGCTGTATAAAAGCACTGGAAATGAGCTTATTATGGAGTTTTTCGAATTTTTCGCTTAGTTTTTCAATAATTTTACCGATTTCCGAAATTTCGAAACCTCCAGAATATCGATTTTATCGATTTGTGCCGATTTTTGGGGTTTTGCAGCCTTCAAAATATCGATTTTATCAATTTTGCCGATTTTTGGGATATCGATTTTTGTCAATTTTCGGGATTTTGCAACCTCCAAAATATCGATTTTCGCCAATTTTCGGGATTTTGCAACCTCCAAAATATCGATTTTCGCCAATTTTCGGGATTTCGCAACCTTCAAAATGTCGATTTTATCGATTTTTGACAATTTTCGGGATTTTGCAACCTCCAAAATATCGATTTTCGCCAATTTTCGGGATTTCGCAACCTTCAAAATGTCGATTTTCGCCAATTTTCGGGATTTCGCAACCTTCAAAATGTCGATTTTATCGATTTTTGACAATTTTCGGGATTTTGCAACCTCCAAAATATCGATTTTCGCCAATTTTCGGGATTTTGCAACCTCCAAAATATCGATTTTCGCCAATTTTCGGGATTTTGCAACCTCCAGAATGTCGATTTTATCGATTTTTGAGGTTTGATAGTTCTCTAAGCTCAAAATATCGATTTTATCGCTGTTTAGCTGTGAACTGTAAGCCCCGCCCACTTTTTGATGTTATTATACACCTAATATATGTATATTTCCTTCCACTCACTTCATATACAATACCGCTCATAATTCGTCAAAAAAGTCGCCGGAGTGCGGCGGAGTGTGGCGGAGTGCGGCGCACTTCACCACACTCCGCCGCACTCCGGCGCACTCCGCCGCACTCCGGCGACTTTTTTGACGAATTATGAGCGGTATTGTATGTAGAGCAGTCTGTTATGGAATTTTCGGAATTTTGCGATATTCAGGGAAATTTTGCACATTCTGTAAGCGGTATTGTACTCGACGTGCTAACAACATTTCTTATATTGTTTTGCTGCTGGTGGCACATTGTAGGATAGAATATCTGCCAAATTACACGACCTTCGAATTTGAAAGACAATTCATGAGAAGGCGATTTTGTAACATCATAATCTGACGAACAATTCAAATAAAGATCTGTGCTAAGCATGGTCCGATAGAGGTGTTCACAAAGTTTTCAACTCACAAAAATTTGCAGACAATTTCCGCAACAGGTAGGGAAAAAGTGCAGGCGAAGTTGCGATCTTGGTTGGTCCAGCTACTTCTATCTCACTTTAGCTTACTGTAAGACTCTCTAGTGCAAAATAAATAGGATTTTCGTAAAGATCGGGACCAAAAACTACTATGAGTGAAGTTTACAGTCAATCCGAGAACTTCAATATTTTAACCAAATCTTACGCCGAGGCCAAGAGTGAGGAGCGAGAGGCCAAGAGCGCGCTATATCAGTGTGTATTGCTTCTAAGAAGCTGGAAAAAATATGGTGTGTATAAATATAAGAGAGGTGTCTAACATGATTTTTGGGGGAATTACGGAGCAACTTTGGGAGAGCCGATTTTACGGCCTGAGCATGCATGTTGGGGGGCTAATAACTCTGCGAATATTACAGCTACGGGGCTGGAGTTTGTTTTATTCGACAGATCTCTGAAAATATGATTTTTAGAGAGAAGGTCGTAGAATAACAAGTTTCCATTAAAAGTGCCTAATTGACAGCCGAACTTGGGAAATCTGTCAATAAGGGCGATTTCGGCGCCTTATATCTCTAAGAGTTGCAGGGCTGGGGTAATCTCATGTGGCCATTGACATGTAGTTTTGGTAGCTCTATTTTTCTAGGGGTAGCTCGTGCTCACAGCTCCAGCGTAAGAGGCGCTATATAAAGGCGATAGTGCATATTTTGAATTTTATCTCCGCGGAGAGTAGGGATGACGAGCTGGGATAGCCATTCTTCAGTTTGTATTCGAGGGGGACACCACATATAATTCGGAGAAAATGTAGGGGCTCCGGCTGTGGGAGCCTATCTATGAACCTTCCCGGACTTAAAAAAAAAACTTAGACACGCGATTTTTCCTCTTTCTCCCCCCCTTTCTCTCTCCCCCCTTATTTTTCCCCCTCTCTTTATTACCGCTTCGTGTACAGTTTTCCCGCGGCCATCTGGACCTGGTTAGGGGCTGAAAACGGCTAAAAAAGGGGGTAAATCGGGCTAGAAAAACGCGATTTTCGCTTATTTTTTCTTAATTTTTCTTATTTTCTTCAATTTCGATCGTGGCGTAGGGTATAAAGTGGGCGGAGCTTGCTTGGAAAAGTTTCAGCTGTATAAAAGCACTGGAAATGAGCTTATTATGGAGTTTTTCGAATTTTTCGCTTAGTTTTTCAATAATTTTACCGATTTCCGAAATTTCGAAACCTCCAGAATATCGATTTTATCGATTTGTGCCGATTTTTGGGGTTTTGCAGCCTTCAAAATATCGATTTTATCAATTTTGCCGATTTTTGGGATATCGATTTTTGTCAATTTTCGGGATTTTGCAACCTCCAAAATATCGATTTTCGCCAATTTTCGGGATTTTGCAACCTCCAAAATATCGATTTTCGCCAATTTTCGGGATTTCGCATTCAAAATGTCGATTTTATCGATTTTTGACAATTTTCGGGATTTTGCAACCTCCAAAATATCGATTTTCGCCAATTTTCGGGATTTTGCAACCTCCAAAATATCGATTTTCGCCAATTTTCGGGATTTCGCAACCTTCAAAATGTCGATTTTATCGATTTTTGACAATTTTCGGGATTTTGCAACCTCCAAAATATCGATTTTCGCCAATTTTCGGGATTTTGCAACCTCCAAAATATCGATTTTCGCCAATTTTCGGGATTTTGCAACCTCCAGAATGTCGATTTTATCGATTTTTGAGGTTTGATAGTTCTCTAAGCTCAAAATATCGATTTTATCGCTGTTTAGCTGTGAACTGTAAGCCCCGCCCACTTTTTGATGTTATTATACACCTAATATATGTATATTTCCTTCCACTCACTTCATATACAATACCGCTCATAATTCGTCAAAAAAGTCGCCGGAGTGCGGCGGAGTGTGGCGGAGTGCGGCGCACTTCACCACACTCCGCCGCACTCCGGCGCACTCCGCCGCACTCCGGCGACTTTTTTGACGAATTATGAGCGGTATTGTATGTAGAGCAGTCTGTTATGGAATTTTCGGAATTTTGCGATATTCAGGGAAATTTTGCACATTCTGTAAGCGGTATTGTACTCGACGTGCTAACAACATTTCTTATATTGTTTTGCTGCTGGTGGCACATTGTAGGATAGAATATCTGCCAAATTACACGACCTTCGAATTTGAAAGACAATTCATGAGAAGGCGATTTTGTAACATCATAATCTGACGAACAATTCAAATAAAGATCTGTGCTAAGCATGGTCCGATAGAGGTGTTCACAAAGTTTTCAACTCACAAAAATTTGCAGACAATTTCCGCAACAGGTAGGGAAAAAGTGCAGGCGAAGTTGCGATCTTGGTTGGTCCAGCTACTTCTATCTCACTTTAGCTTACTGTAAGACTCTCTAGTGCAAAATAAATAGGATTTTCGTAAAGATCGGGACCAAAAACTACTATGAGTGAAGTTTACAGTCAATCCGAGAACTTCAATATTTTAACCAAATCTTACGCCGAGGCCAAGAGTGAGGAGCGAGAGGCCAAGAGCGCGCTATATCAGTGTGTATTGCTTCTAAGAAGCTGGAAAAAATATGGTGTGTATAAATATAAGAGAGGTGTCTAACATGATTTTTGGGGGAATTACGGAGCAACTTTGGGAGAGCCGATTTTACGGCCTGAGCATGCATGTTGGGGGGCTAATAACTCTGCGAATATTACAGCTACGGGGCTGGAGTTTGTTTTATTCGACAGATCTCTGAAAATATGATTTTTAGAGAGAAGGTCGTAGAATAACAAGTTTCCATTAAAAGTGCCTAATTGACAGCCGAACTTGGGAAATCTGTCAATAAGGGCGATTTCGGCGCCTTATATCTCTAAGAGTTGCAGGGCTGGGGTAATCTCATGTGGCCATTGACATGTAGTTTTGGTAGCTCTATTTTTCTAGGGGTAGCTCGTGCTCACAGCTCCAGCGTAAGAGGCGCTATATAAAGGCGATAGTGCATATTTTGAATTTTATCTCCGCGGAGAGTAGGGATGACGAGCTGGGATAGCCATTCTTCAGTTTGTATTCGAGGGGGACACCACATATAATTCGGAGAAAATGTAGGGGCTCCGGCTGTGGGAGCCTATCTATGAACCTTCCCGGACTTGAAAAAAAAAAAAACTTAGACACGCGATTTTTCCTCTTTCTCCCCCCCTTTCTCTCTCCCCCCTTATTTTTCCCCCTCTCTTTATTACCGCTTCGTGTACAGTTTTCCCGCGGCCATCTGGACCTGGTTAGGGGCTGAAAACGGCTAAAAAAGGGGGTAAATCGGGCTAGAAAAACGCGATTTTCGCTTATTTTTTCTTAATTTTTCTTATTTTCTTCAATTTCGATCGTGGCGTAGGGTATAAAGTGGGCGGAGCTTGCTTGGAAAAGTTTCAGCTGTATAAAAGCACTGGAAATGAGCTTATTATGGAGTTTTTCGAATTTTTCGCTTAGTTTTTCAATAATTTTACCGATTTCCGAAATTTCGAAACCTCCAGAATATCGATTTTATCGATTTGTGCCGATTTTTGGGGTTTTGCAGCCTTCAAAATATCGATTTTATCAATTTTGCCGATTTTTGGGATATCGATTTTTGTCAATTTTCGGGATTTTGCAACCTCCAAAATATCGATTTTCGCCAATTTTCGGGATTTTGCAACCTCCAAAATATCGATTTTCGCCAATTTTCGGGATTTCGCAACCTTCAAAATGTCGATTTTATCGATTTTTGACAATTTTCGGGATTTTGCAACCTCCAAAATATCGATTTTCGCCAATTTTTGGGATTTCGCAACCTTCAAAATGTCGATTTTCGCCAATTTTCGGGATTTCGCAACCTTCAAAATGTCGATTTTATCGATTTTTGACAATTTTCGGGATTTTGCAACCTCCAAAATATCGATTTTCGCCAATTTTCGGGATTTTGCAACCTCCAAAATATCGATTTTCGCCAATTTTCGGGATTTTGCAACCTCCAGAATGTCGATTTTATCGATTTTTGAGGTTTGATAGTTCTCTAAGCTCAAAATATCGATTTTATCGCTGTTTAGCTGTGAACTGTAAGCCCCGCCCACTTTTTGATGTTATTATACACCTAATATATGTATATTTCCTTCCACTCACTTCATATACAATACCGCTCATAATTCGTCAAAAAAGTCGCCGGAGTGCGGCGGAGTGTGGCGGAGTGCGGCGCACTTCACCACACTCCGCCGCACTCCGGCGCACTCCGCCGCACTCCGGCGACTTTTTTGACGAATTATGAGCGGTATTGTATGTAGAGCAGTCTGTTATGGAATTTTCGGAATTTTGCGATATTCAGGGAAATTTTGCACATTCTGTAAGCGGTATTGTACTCGACGTGCTAACAACATTTCTTATATTGTTTTGCTGCTGGTGGCACATTGTAGGATAGAATATCTGCCAAATTACACGACCTTCGAATTTGAAAGACAATTCATGAGAAGGCGATTTTGTAACATCATAATCTGACGAACAATTCAAATAAAGATCTGTGCTAAGCATGGTCCGATAGAGGTGTTCACAAAGTTTTCAACTCACAAAAATTTGCAGACAATTTCCGCAACAGGTAGGGAAAAAGTGCAGGCGAAGTTGCGATCTTGGTTGGTCCAGCTACTTCTATCTCACTTTAGCTTACTGTAAGACTCTCTAGTGCAAAATAAATAGGATTTTCGTAAAGATCGGGACCAAAAACTACTATGAGTGAAGTTTACAGTCAATCCGAGAACTTCAATATTTTAACCAAATCTTACGCCGAGGCCAAGAGTGAGGAGCGAGAGGCCAAGAGCGCGCTATATCAGTGTGTATTGCTTCTAAGAAGCTGGAAAAAATATGGTGTGTATAAATATAAGAGAGGTGTCTAACATGATTTTTGGGGGAATTACGGAGCAACTTTGGGAGAGCCGATTTTACGGCCTGAGCATGCATGTTGGGGGGCTAATAACTCTGCGAATATTACAGCTACGGGGCTGGAGTTTGTTTTATTCGACAGATCTCTGAAAATATGATTTTTAGAGAGAAGGTCGTAGAATAACAAGTTTCCATTAAAAGTGCCTAATTGACAGCCGAACTTGGGAAATCTGTCAATAAGGGCGATTTCGGCGCCTTATATCTCTAAGAGTTGCAGGGCTGGGGTAATCTCATGTGGCCATTGACATGTAGTTTTGGTAGCTCTATTTTTCTAGGGGTAGCTCGTGCTCACAGCTCCAGCGTAAGAGGCGCTATATAAAGGCGATAGTGCATATTTTGAATTTTATCTCCGCGGAGAGTAGGGATGACGAGCTGGGATAGCCATTCTTCAGTTTGTATTCGAGGGGGACACCACATATAATTCGGAGAAAATGTAGGGGCTTCGGCTGTGGGAGCCTATCTATGAACCTTCCCGGACTTGAAAAAAAAAAAACTTAGACACGCGATTTTTCCTCTTTCTCCCCCCCTTTCTCTCTCCCCCCTTATTTTTCCCCCTCTCTTTATTACCGCTTCGTGTACAGTTTTCCCGCGGCCATCTGGACCTGGTTAGGGGCTGAAAACGGCTAAAAAAGGGGGTAAATCGGGCTAGAAAAACGCGATTTTCGCTTATTTTTTCTTAATTTTTCTTATTTTCTTCAATTTCGATCGTGGCGTAGGGTATAAAGTGGGCGGAGCTTGCTTGGAAAAGTTTCAGCTGTATAAAAGCACTGGAAATGAGCTTATTATGGAGTTTTTTCGAATTTTTCGCTTAGTTTTTCAATAATTTTACCGATTTCCGAAATTTCGAAACCTCCAGAATATCGATTTTATCGATTTGTGCCGATTTTTGGGGTTTTGCAGCCTTCAAAATATCGATTTTATCAATTTTGCCGATTTTTGGGATATCGATTTTTGTCAATTTTCGGGATTTTGCAACCTCCAAAATATCGATTTTCGCCAATTTTCGGGATTTTGCAACCTCCAAAATATCGATTTTCGCCAATTTTCGGGATTTCGCAACCTTCAAAATGTCGATTTTATCGATTTTTGACAATTTTCGGGATTTTGCAACCTCCAAAATATCGATTTTCGCCAATTTTCGGGATTTCGCAACCTTCAAAATGTCGATTTTCGCCAATTTTCGGGATTTCGCAACCTTCAAAATGTCGATTTTATCGATTTTTGACAATTTTCGGGATTTTGCAACCTCCAAAATATCGATTTTCGCCAATTTTCGGGATTTTGCGACCTCCAGAATGTCGATTTTATCGATTTTTGAGGTTTGATAGTTCTCTAAGCTCAAAATATCGATTTTATCGCTGTTTAGCTGTGAACTGTAAGCCCCGCCCACTTTTTGATGTTATTATACACCTAATATATGTATATTTCCTTCCACTCACTTCATATACAATACCGCTCATAATTCGTCAAAAAAGTCGCCGGAGTGCGGCGGAGTGTGGCGGAGTGCGGCGCACTTCACCACACTCCGCCGCACTCCGGCGCACTCCGCCGCACTCCGGCGACTTTTTTGACGAATTATGAGCGGTATTGTATGTAGAGCAGTCTGTTATGGAATTTTCGGAATTTTGCGATATTCAGGGAAATTTTGCACATTCTGTAAGCGGTATTGTACTCGACGTGCTAACAACATTTCTTATATTGTTTTGCTGCTGGTGGCTCATTGTAGGATAGAATATCTGCCAAATTACACGACCTTCGAATTTGAAAGACAATTCATGAGAAGGCGATTTTGTAACATCATAATCTGACGAACAATTCAAATAAAGATCTGTGCTAAGCATGGTCCGATAGAGGTGTTCACAAAGTTTTCAACTCACAAAAATTTGCAGACAATTTCCGCAACAGGTAGGGAAAAAGTGCAGGCGAAGTTGCGATCTTGGTTGGTCCAGCTACTTCTATCTCACTTTAGCTTACTGTAAGACTCTCTAGTGCAAAATAAATAGGATTTTCGTAAAGATCGGGACCAAAAACTACTATGAGTGAAGTTTACAGTCAATCCGAGAACTTCAATATTTTAACCAAATCTTACGCCGAGGCCAAGAGTGAGGAGCGAGAGGCCAAGAGCGCGCTATATCAGTGTGTATTGCTTCTAAGAAGCTGGAAAAAATATGGTGTGTATAAATATAAGAGAGGTGTCTAACATGATTTTTGGGGGAATTACGGAGCAACTTTGGGAGAGCCGATTTTACGGCCTGAGCATGCATGTTGGGGGGCTAATAACTCTGCGAATATTACAGCTACGGGGCTGGAGTTTGTTTTATTCGACAGATCTCTGAAAATATGATTTTTAGAGAGAAGGTCGTAGAATAACAAGTTTCCATTAAAAGTGCCTAATTGACAGCCGAACTTGGGAAATCTGTCAATAAGGGCGATTTCGGCGCCTTATATCTCTAAGAGTTGCAGGGCTGGGGTAATCTCATGTGGCCATTGACATGTAGTTTTGGTAGCTCTATTTTTCTAGGGGTAGCTCGTGCTCACAGCTCCAGCGTAAGAGGCGCTATATAAAGGCGATAGTGCATATTTTGAATTTTATCTCCGCGGAGAGTAGGGATGACGAGCTGGGATAGCCATTCTTCAGTTTGTATTCGAGGGGGACACCACATATAATTCGGAGAAAATGTAGGGGCTCCGGCTGTGGGAGCCTATCTATGAACCTTCCTGGACTTAAAAAAAAAAAAAAAAACTTAGACACGCGATTTTTCCTCTTTCTCCCCCCCTTTCTCTCTCCCCCCTTATTTTTCCCCCTCTCTTTATTATCGCTTCGTGTACAGTTTTCCCGCGGCCATCTGGACCTGGTTAGGGGCTGAAAACGGCTAAAAAAGGGGGTAAATCGGGCTAGAAAAACGCGATTTTCGCTTATTTTTTCTTAATTTTTCTTATTTTCTTCAATTTCGATCGTGGCGTAGGGTATAAAGTGGGCGGAGCTTGCTTGGAAAAGTTTCAGCTGTATAAAAGCACTGGAAATGAGCTTATTATGGAGTTTTTCGAATTTTTCGCTTAGTTTTTCAATAATTTTACCGATTTCCGAAATTTCGAAACCTCCAGAATATCGATTTTATCGATTTGTGCCGATTTTTGGGGTTTTGCAGCCTTCAAAATATCGATTTTATCAATTTTGCCGATTTTTGGGATATCGATTTTTGTCAATTTTCGGGATTTTGCAACCTCCAAAATATCGATTTTCGCCAATTTTCGGGATTTTGCAACCTCCAAAATATCGATTTTCGCCAATTTTCGGGATTTCGCAACCTTCAAAATGTCGATTTTATCGATTTTTGACAATTTTCGGGATTTTGCAACCTCCAAAATATCGATTTTCGCCAATTTTCGGGATTTCGCAACCTTCAAAATGTCGATTTTCGCCAATTTTCGGGATTTCGCAACCTTCAAAATGTCGATTTTATCGATTTTTGACAATTTTCGGGATTTTGCAACCTCCAAAATATCGATTTTCGCCAATTTTCGGGATTTTGCAACCTCCAAAATATCGATTTTCGCCAATTTTCGGGATTTTGCAACCTCCAGAATGTCGATTTTATCGATTTTTGAGGTTTGATAGTTCTCTAAGCTCAAAATATCGATTTTATCGCTGTTTAGCTGTGAACTGTAAGCCCCGCCCACTTTTTGATGTTATTATACACCTAATATATGTATATTTCCTTCCACTCACTTCATATACAATACCGCTCATAATTCGTCAAAAAAGTCGCCGGAGTGCGGCGGAGTGTGGCGGAGTGCGGCGCACTTCACCACACTCCGCCGCACTCCGGCGCACTCCGCCGCACTCCGGCGACTTTTTTGACGAATTATGAGCGGTATTGTATGTAGAGCAGTCTGTTATGGAATTTTCGGAATTTTGCGATATTCAGGGAAATTTTGCACATTCTGTAAGCGGTATTGTACTCGACGTGCTAACAACATTTCTTATATTGTTTTGCTGCTGGTGGCACATTGTAGGATAGAATATCTGCCAAATTACACGACCTTCGAATTTGAAAGACAATTCATGAGAAGGCGATTTTGTAACATCATAATCTGACGAACAATTCAAATAAAGATCTGTGCTAAGCATGGTCCGATAGAGGTGTTCACAAAGTTTTCAACTCACAAAAATTTGCAGACAATTTCCGCAACAGGTAGGGAAAAAGTGCAGGCGAAGTTGCGATCTTGGTTGGTCCAGCTACTTCTATCTCACTTTAGCTTACTGTAAGACTCTCTAGTGCAAAATAAATAGGATTTTCGTAAAGATCGGGACCAAAAACTACTATGAGTGAAGTTTACAGTCAATCCGAGAACTTCAATATTTTAACCAAATCTTACGCCGAGGCCAAGAGTGAGGAGCGAGAGGCCAAGAGCGCGCTATATCAGTGTGTATTGCTTCTAAGAAGCTGGAAAAAATATGGTGTGTATAAATATAAGAGAGGTGTCTAACATGATTTTTGGGGGAATTACGGAGCAACTTTGGGAGAGCCGATTTTACGGCCTGAGCATGCATGTTGGGGGGCTAATAACTCTGCGAATATTACAGCTACGGGGCTGGAGTTTGTTTTATTCGACAGATCTCTGAAAATATGATTTTTAGAGAGAAGGTCGTAGAATAACAAGTTTCCATTAAAAGTGCCTAATTGACAGCCGAACTTGGGAAATCTGTCAATAAGGGCGATTTCGGCGCCTTATATCTCTAAGAGTTGCAGGGCTGGGGTAATCTCATGTGGCCATTGACATGTAGTTTTGGTAGCTCTATTTTTCTAGGGGTAGCTCGTGCTCACAGCTCCAGCGTAAGAGGCGCTATATAAAGGCGATAGTGCATATTTTGAATTTTATCTCCGCGGAGAGTAGGGATGACGAGCTGGGATAGCCATTCTTCAGTTTGTATTCGAGGGGGACACCACATATAATTCGGAGAAAATGTAGGGGCTCCGGCTGTGGGAGCCTATCTATGAACCTTCCCGGACTTGAAAAAAAAAAAAACTTAGACACGCGATTTTTCCTCTTTCTCCCCCCCTTTCTCTCTCCCCCCTTATTTTTCCCCCTCTCTTTATTACCGCTTCGTGTACAGTTTTCCCGCGGCCATCTGGACCTGGTTAGGGGCTGAAAACGGCTAAAAAAGGGGGTAAATCGGGCTAGAAAAACGCGATTTTCGCTTATTTTTTCTTAATTTTTCTTATTTTCTTCAATTTCGATCGTGGCGTAGGGTATAAAGTGGGCGGAGCTTGCTTGGAAAAGTTTCAGCTGTATAAAAGCACTGGAAATGAGCTTATTATGGAGTTTTTCGAATTTTTCGCTTAGTTTTTCAATAATTTTACCGATTTCCGAAATTTCGAAACCTCCAGAATATCGATTTTATCGATTTGTGCCGATTTTTGGGGTTTTGCAGCCTTCAAAATATCGATTTTATCAATTTTGCCGATTTTTGGGATATCGATTTTTGTCAATTTTCGGGATTTTGCAACCTCCAAAATATCGATTTTCGCCAATTTTCGGGATTTCGCAACCTTCAAAATGTCGATTTTCGCCAATTTTCGGGATTTCGCAACCTTCAAAATGTCGATTTTATCGATTTTTGACAATTTTCGGGATTTTGCAACCTCCAAAATATCGATTTTCGCCAATTTTCGGGATTTTGCGACCTCCAGAATGTCGATTTTATCGATTTTTGAGGTTTGATAGTTCTCTAAGCTCAAAATATCGATTTTATCGCTGTTTAGCTGTGAACTGTAAGCCCCGCCCACTTTTTGATGTTATTATACACCTAATATATGTATATTTCCTTCCACTCACTTCATATACAATACCGCTCATAATTCGTCAAAAAAGTCGCCGGAGTGCGGCGGAGTGTGGCGGAGTGCGGCGCACTTCACCACACTCCGCCGCACTCCGGCGCACTCCGCCGCACTCCGGCGACTTTTTTGACGAATTATGAGCGGTATTGTATGTAGAGCAGTCTGTTATGGAATTTTCGGAATTTTGCGATATTCAGGGAAATTTTGCACATTCTGTAAGCGGTATTGTACTCGACGTGCTAACAACATTTCTTATATTGTTTTGCTGCTGGTGGCTCATTGTAGGATAGAATATCTGCCAAATTACACGACCTTCGAATTTGAAAGACAATTCATGAGAAGGCGATTTTGTAACATCATAATCTGACGAACAATTCAAATAAAGATCTGTGCTAAGCATGGTCCGATAGAGGTGTTCACAAAGTTTTCAACTCACAAAAATTTGCAGACAATTTCCGCAACAGGTAGGGAAAAAGTGCAGGCGAAGTTGCGATCTTGGTTGGTCCAGCTACTTCTATCTCACTTTAGCTTACTGTAAGACTCTCTAGTGCAAAATAAATAGGATTTTCGTAAAGATCGGGACCAAAAACTACTATGAGTGAAGTTTACAGTCAATCCGAGAACTTCAATATTTTAACCAAATCTTACGCCGAGGCCAAGAGTGAGGAGCGAGAGGCCAAGAGCGCGCTATATCAGTGTGTATTGCTTCTAAGAAGCTGGAAAAAATATGGTGTGTATAAATATAAGAGAGGTGTCTAACATGATTTTTGGGGGAATTACGGAGCAACTTTGGGAGAGCCGATTTTACGGCCTGAGCATGCATGTTGGGGGGCTAATAACTCTGCGAATATTACAGCTACGGGGCTGGAGTTTGTTTTATTCGACAGATCTCTGAAAATATGATTTTTAGAGAGAAGGTCGTAGAATAACAAGTTTCCATTAAAAGTGCCTAATTGACAGCCGAACTTGGGAAATCTGTCAATAAGGGCGATTTCGGCGCCTTATATCTCTAAGAGTTGCAGGGCTGGGGTAATCTCATGTGGCCATTGACATGTAGTTTTGGTAGCTCTATTTTTCTAGGGGTAGCTCGTGCTCACAGCTCCAGCGTAAGAGGCGCTATATAAAGGCGATAGTGCATATTTTGAATTTTATCTCCGCGGAGAGTAGGGATGACGAGCTGGGATAGCCATTCTTCAGTTTGTATTCGAGGGGGACACCACATATAATTCGGAGAAAATGTAGGGGCTCCGGCTGTGGGAGCCTATCTATGAACCTTCCTGGACTTAAAAAAAAAAAAAAAAACTTAGACACGCGATTTTTCCTCTTTCTCCCCCCCTTTCTCTCTCCCCCCTTATTTTTCCCCCTCTCTTTATTATCGCTTCGTGTACAGTTTTCCCGCGGCCATCTGGACCTGGTTAGGGGCTGAAAACGGCTAAAAAAGGGGGTAAATCGGGCTAGAAAAACGCGATTTTCGCTTATTTTTTCTTAATTTTTCTTATTTTCTTCAATTTCGATCGTGGCGTAGGGTATAAAGTGGGCGGAGCTTGCTTGGAAAAGTTTCAGCTGTATAAAAGCACTGGAAATGAGCTTATTATGGAGTTTTTCGAATTTTTCGCTTAGTTTTTCAATAATTTTACCGATTTCCGAAATTTCGAAACCTCCAGAATATCGATTTTATCGATTTGTGCCGATTTTTGGGGTTTTGCAGCCTTCAAAATATCGATTTTATCAATTTTGCCGATTTTTGGGATATCGATTTTTGTCAATTTTCGGGATTTTGCAACCTCCAAAATATCGATTTTCGCCAATTTTCGGGATTTTGCAACCTCCAAAATATCGATTTTCGCCAATTTTCGGGATTTCGCAACCTTCAAAATGTCGATTTTATCGATTTTTGACAATTTTCGGGATTTTGCAACCTCCAAAATATCGATTTTCGCCAATTTTCGGGATTTCGCAACCTTCAAAATGTCGATTTTCGCCAATTTTCGGGATTTCGCAACCTTCAAAATGTCGATTTTATCGATTTTTGACAATTTTCGGGATTTTGCAACCTCCAAAATATCGATTTTCGCCAATTTTCGGGATTTTGCAACCTCCAAAATATCGATTTTCGCCAATTTTCGGGATTTTGCAACCTCCAGAATGTCGATTTTATCGATTTTTGAGGTTTGATAGTTCTCTAAGCTCAAAATATCGATTTTATCGCTGTTTAGCTGTGAACTGTAAGCCCCGCCCACTTTTTGATGTTATTATACACCTAATATATGTATATTTCCTTCCACTCACTTCATATACAATACCGCTCATAATTCGTCAAAAAAGTCGCCGGAGTGCGGCGGAGTGTGGCGGAGTGCGGCGCACTTCACCACACTCCGCCGCACTCCGGCGCACTCCGCCGCACTCCGGCGACTTTTTTGACGAATTATGAGCGGTATTGTATGTAGAGCAGTCTGTTATGGAATTTTCGGAATTTTGCGATATTCAGGGAAATTTTGCACATTCTGTAAGCGGTATTGTACTCGACGTGCTAACAACATTTCTTATATTGTTTTGCTGCTGGTGGCACATTGTAGGATAGAATATCTGCCAAATTACACGACCTTCGAATTTGAAAGACAATTCATGAGAAGGCGATTTTGTAACATCATAATCTGACGAACAATTCAAATAAAGATCTGTGCTAAGCATGGTCCGATAGAGGTGTTCACAAAGTTTTCAACTCACAAAAATTTGCAGACAATTTCCGCAACAGGTAGGGAAAAAGTGCAGGCGAAGTTGCGATCTTGGTTGGTCCAGCTACTTCTATCTCACTTTAGCTTACTGTAAGACTCTCTAGTGCAAAATAAATAGGATTTTCGTAAAGATCGGGACCAAAAACTACTATGAGTGAAGTTTACAGTCAATCCGAGAACTTCAATATTTTAACCAAATCTTACGCCGAGGCCAAGAGTGAGGAGCGAGAGGCCAAGAGCGCGCTATATCAGTGTGTATTGCTTCTAAGAAGCTGGAAAAAATATGGTGTGTATAAATATAAGAGAGGTGTCTAACATGATTTTTGGGGGAATTACGGAGCAACTTTGGGAGAGCCGATTTTACGGCCTGAGCATGCATGTTGGGGGGCTAATAACTCTGCGAATATTACAGCTACGGGGCTGGAGTTTGTTTTATTCGACAGATCTCTGAAAATATGATTTTTAGAGAGAAGGTCGTAGAATAACAAGTTTCCATTAAAAGTGCCTAATTGACAGCCGAACTTGGGAAATCTGTCAATAAGGGCGATTTCGGCGCCTTATATCTCTAAGAGTTGCAGGGCTGGGGTAATCTCATGTGGCCATTGACATGTAGTTTTGGTAGCTCTATTTTTCTAGGGGTAGCTCGTGCTCACAGCTCCAGCGTAAGAGGCGCTATATAAAGGCGATAGTGCATATTTTGAATTTTATCTCCGCGGAGAGTAGGGATGACGAGCTGGGATAGCCATTCTTCAGTTTGTATTCGAGGGGGACACCACATATAATTCGGAGAAAATGTAGGGGCTCCGGCTGTGGGAGCCTATCTATGAACCTTCCCGGACTTGAAAAAAAAAAAAACTTAGACACGCGATTTTTCCTCTTTCTCCCCCCCTTTCTCTCTCCCCCCTTATTTTTCCCCCTCTCTTTATTACCGCTTCGTGTACAGTTTTCCCGCGGCCATCTGGACCTGGTTAGGGGCTGAAAACGGCTAAAAAAGGGGGTAAATCGGGCTAGAAAAACGCGATTTTCGCTTATTTTTTCTTAATTTTTCTTATTTTCTTCAATTTCGATCGTGGCGTAGGGTATAAAGTGGGCGGAGCTTGCTTGGAAAAGTTTCAGCTGTATAAAAGCACTGGAAATGAGCTTATTATGGAGTTTTTCGAATTTTTCGCTTAGTTTTTCAATAATTTTACCGATTTCCGAAATTTCGAAACCTCCAGAATATCGATTTTATCGATTTGTGCCGATTTTTGGGGTTTTGCAGCCTTCAAAATATCGATTTTATCAATTTTGCCGATTTTTGGGATATCGATTTTTGTCAATTTTCGGGATTTTGCAACCTCCAAAATATCGATTTTCGCCAATTTTCGGGATTTTGCAACCTCCAAAATATCGATTTTCGCCAATTTTCGGGATTTCGCAACCTTCAAAATGTCGATTTTATCGATTTTTGACAATTTTCGGGATTTTGCAACCTCCAAAATATCGATTTTCGCCAATTTTTGGGATTTCGCAACCTTCAAAATGTCGATTTTCGCCAATTTTCGGGATTTCGCAACCTTCAAAATGTCGATTTTATCGATTTTTGACAATTTTCGGGATTTTGCAACCTCCAAAATATCGATTTTCGCCAATTTTCGGGATTTTGCAACCTCCAAAATATCGATTTTCGCCAATTTTCGGGATTTTGCAACCTCCAGAATGTCGATTTTATCGATTTTTGAGGTTTGATAGTTCTCTAAGCTCAAAATATCGATTTTATCGCTGTTTAGCTGTGAACTGTAAGCCCCGCCCACTTTTTGATGTTATTATACACCTAATATATGTATATTTCCTTCCACTCACTTCATATACAATACCGCTCATAATTCGTCAAAAAAGTCGCCGGAGTGCGGCGGAGTGTGGCGGAGTGCGGCGCACTTCACCACACTCCGCCGCACTCCGGCGCACTCCGCCGCACTCCGGCGACTTTTTTGACGAATTATGAGCGGTATTGTATGTAGAGCAGTCTGTTATGGAATTTTCGGAATTTTGCGATATTCAGGGAAATTTTGCACATTCTGTAAGCGGTATTGTACTCGACGTGCTAACAACATTTCTTATATTGTTTTGCTGCTGGTGGCACATTGTAGGATAGAATATCTGCCAAATTACACGACCTTCGAATTTGAAAGACAATTCATGAGAAGGCGATTTTGTAACATCATAATCTGACGAACAATTCAAATAAAGATCTGTGCTAAGCATGGTCCGATAGAGGTGTTCACAAAGTTTTCAACTCACAAAAATTTGCAGACAATTTCCGCAACAGGTAGGGAAAAAGTGCAGGCGAAGTTGCGATCTTGGTTGGTCCAGCTACTTCTATCTCACTTTAGCTTACTGTAAGACTCTCTAGTGCAAAATAAATAGGATTTTCGTAAAGATCGGGACCAAAAACTACTATGAGTGAAGTTTACAGTCAATCCGAGAACTTCAATATTTTAACCAAATCTTACGCCGAGGCCAAGAGTGAGGAGCGAGAGGCCAAGAGCGCGCTATATCAGTGTGTATTGCTTCTAAGAAGCTGGAAAAAATATGGTGTGTATAAATATAAGAGAGGTGTCTAACATGATTTTTGGGGGAATTACGGAGCAACTTTGGGAGAGCCGATTTTACGGCCTGAGCATGCATGTTGGGGGGCTAATAACTCTGCGAATATTACAGCTACGGGGCTGGAGTTTGTTTTATTCGACAGATCTCTGAAAATATGATTTTTAGAGAGAAGGTCGTAGAATAACAAGTTTCCATTAAAAGTGCCTAATTGACAGCCGAACTTGGGAAATCTGTCAATAAGGGCGATTTCGGCGCCTTATATCTCTAAGAGTTGCAGGGCTGGGGTAATCTCATGTGGCCATTGACATGTAGTTTTGGTAGCTCTATTTTTCTAGGGGTAGCTCGTGCTCACAGCTCCAGCGTAAGAGGCGCTATATAAAGGCGATAGTGCATATTTTGAATTTTATCTCCGCGGAGAGTAGGGATGACGAGCTGGGATAGCCATTCTTCAGTTTGTATTCGAGGGGGACACCACATATAATTCGGAGAAAATGTAGGGGCTTCGGCTGTGGGAGCCTATCTATGAACCTTCCCGGACTTGAAAAAAAAAAAACTTAGACACGCGATTTTTCCTCTTTCTCCCCCCCTTTCTCTCTCCCCCCTTATTTTTCCCCCTCTCTTTATTACCGCTTCGTGTACAGTTTTCCCGCGGCCATCTGGACCTGGTTAGGGGCTGAAAACGGCTAAAAAAGGGGGTAAATCGGGCTAGAAAAACGCGATTTTCGCTTATTTTTTCTTAATTTTTCTTATTTTCTTCAATTTCGATCGTGGCGTAGGGTATAAAGTGGGCGGAGCTTGCTTGGAAAAGTTTCAGCTGTATAAAAGCACTGGAAATGAGCTTATTATGGAGTTTTTCGAATTTTTCGCTTAGTTTTTCAATAATTTTACCGATTTCCGAAATTTCGAAACCTCCAGAATATCGATTTTATCGATTTGTGCCGATTTTTGGGGTTTTGCAGCCTTCAAAATATCGATTTTATCAATTTTGCCGATTTTTGGGATATCGATTTTTGTCAATTTTCGGGATTTTGCAACCTCCAAAATATCGATTTTCGCCAATTTTCGGGATTTTGCAACCTCCAAAATATCGATTTTCGCCAATTTTCGGGATTTCGCAACCTTCAAAATGTCGATTTTATCGATTTTTGACAATTTTCGGGATTTTGCAACCTCCAAAATATCGATTTTCGCCAATTTTCGGGATTTCGCAACCTTCAAAATGTCGATTTTCGCCAATTTTCGGGATTTCGCAACCTTCAAAATGTCGATTTTATCGATTTTTGACAATTTTCGGGATTTTGCAACCTCCAAAATATCGATTTTCGCCAATTTTCGGGATTTTGCGACCTCCAGAATGTCGATTTTATCGATTTTTGAGGTTTGATAGTTCTCTAAGCTCAAAATATCGATTTTATCGCTGTTTAGCTGTGAACTGTAAGCCCCGCCCACTTTTTGATGTTATTATACACCTAATATATGTATATTTCCTTCCACTCACTTCATATACAATACCGCTCATAATTCGTCAAAAAAGTCGCCGGAGTGCGGCGGAGTGTGGCGGAGTGCGGCGCACTTCACCACACTCCGCCGCACTCCGGCGCACTCCGCCGCACTCCGGCGACTTTTTTGACGAATTATGAGCGGTATTGTATGTAGAGCAGTCTGTTATGGAATTTTCGGAATTTTGCGATATTCAGGGAAATTTTGCACATTCTGTAAGCGGTATTGTACTCGACGTGCTAACAACATTTCTTATATTGTTTTGCTGCTGGTGGCTCATTGTAGGATAGAATATCTGCCAAATTACACGACCTTCGAATTTGAAAGACAATTCATGAGAAGGCGATTTTGTAACATCATAATCTGACGAACAATTCAAATAAAGATCTGTGCTAAGCATGGTCCGATAGAGGTGTTCACAAAGTTTTCAACTCACAAAAATTTGCAGACAATTTCCGCAACAGGTAGGGAAAAAGTGCAGGCGAAGTTGCGATCTTGGTTGGTCCAGCTACTTCTATCTCACTTTAGCTTACTGTAAGACTCTCTAGTGCAAAATAAATAGGATTTTCGTAAAGATCGGGACCAAAAACTACTATGAGTGAAGTTTACAGTCAATCCGAGAACTTCAATATTTTAACCAAATCTTACGCCGAGGCCAAGAGTGAGGAGCGAGAGGCCAAGAGCGCGCTATATCAGTGTGTATTGCTTCTAAGAAGCTGGAAAAAATATGGTGTGTATAAATATAAGAGAGGTGTCTAACATGATTTTTGGGGGAATTACGGAGCAACTTTGGGAGAGCCGATTTTACGGCCTGAGCATGCATGTTGGGGGGCTAATAACTCTGCGAATATTACAGCTACGGGGCTGGAGTTTGTTTTATTCGACAGATCTCTGAAAATATGATTTTTAGAGAGAAGGTCGTAGAATAACAAGTTTCCATTAAAAGTGCCTAATTGACAGCCGAACTTGGGAAATCTGTCAATAAGGGCGATTTCGGCGCCTTATATCTCTAAGAGTTGCAGGGCTGGGGTAATCTCATGTGGCCATTGACATGTAGTTTTGGTAGCTCTATTTTTCTAGGGGTAGCTCGTGCTCACAGCTCCAGCGTAAGAGGCGCTATATAAAGGCGATAGTGCATATTTTGAATTTTATCTCCGCGGAGAGTAGGGATGACGAGCTGGGATAGCCATTCTTCAGTTTGTATTCGAGGGGGACACCACATATAATTCGGAGAAAATGTAGGGGCTCCGGCTGTGGGAGCCTATCTATGAACCTTCCCGGACTTAAAAAAAAAACTTAGACACGCGATTTTTCCTCTTTCTCCCCCCCTTTCTCTCTCCCCCCTTATTTTTCCCCCTCTCTTTATTACCGCTTCGTGTACAGCTTTCCCGCGGCCATCTGGACCTGGTTAGGGGCTGAAAACGGCTAAAAAAGGGGGTAAATCGGGCTAGAAAAACGCGATTTTCGCTTATTTTTTCTTAATTTTTCTTATTTTCTTCAATTTCGATCGTGGCGTAGGGTATAAAGTGGGCGGAGCTTGCTTGGAAAAGTTTCAGCTGTATAAAAGCACTGGAAATGAGCTTATTATGGAGTTTTTCGAATTTTTCGCTTAGTTTTTCAATAATTTTACCGATTTCCGAAATTTCGAAACCTCCAGAATATCGATTTTATCGATTTGTGCCGATTTTTGGGGTTTTGCAGCCTTCAAAATATCGATTTTATCAATTTTGCCGATTTTTGGGATATCGATTTTTGTCAATTTTCGGGATTTTGCAACCTCCAAAATATCGATTTTCGCCAATTTTCGGGATTTTGCAACCTCCAAAATATCGATTTTCGCCAATTTTCGGGATTTCGCATTCAAAATGTCGATTTTATCGATTTTTGACAATTTTCGGGATTTTGCAACCTCCAAAATATCGATTTTCGCCAATTTTCGGGATTTTGCAACCTCCAAAATATCGATTTTCGCCAATTTTCGGGATTTCGCAACCTTCAAAATGTCGATTTTATCGATTTTTGACAATTTTCGGGATTTTGCAACCTCCAAAATATCGATTTTCGCCAATTTTCGGGATTTTGCAACCTCCAAAATATCGATTTTCGCCAATTTTCGGGATTTTGCAACCTCCAGAATGTCGATTTTATCGATTTTTGAGGTTTGATAGTTCTCTAAGCTCAAAATATCGATTTTATCGCTGTTTAGCTGTGAACTGTAAGCCCCGCCCACTTTTTGATGTTATTATACACCTAATATATGTATATTTCCTTCCACTCACTTCATATACAATACCGCTCATAATTCGTCAAAAAAGTCGCCGGAGTGCGGCGGAGTGTGGCGGAGTGCGGCGCACTTCACCACACTCCGCCGCACTCCGGCGCACTCCGCCGCACTCCGGCGACTTTTTTGACGAATTATGAGCGGTATTGTATGTAGAGCAGTCTGTTATGGAATTTTCGGAATTTTGCGATATTCAGGGAAATTTTGCACATTCTGTAAGCGGTATTGTACTCGACGTGCTAACAACATTTCTTATATTGTTTTGCTGCTGGTGGCACATTGTAGGATAGAATATCTGCCAAATTACACGACCTTCGAATTTGAAAGACAATTCATGAGAAGGCGATTTTGTAACATCATAATCTGACGAACAATTCAAATAAAGATCTGTGCTAAGCATGGTCCGATAGAGGTGTTCACAAAGTTTTCAACTCACAAAAATTTGCAGACAATTTCCGCAACAGGTAGGGAAAAAGTGCAGGCGAAGTTGCGATCTTGGTTGGTCCAGCTACTTCTATCTCACTTTAGCTTACTGTAAGACTCTCTAGTGCAAAATAAATAGGATTTTCGTAAAGATCGGGACCAAAAACTACTATGAGTGAAGTTTACAGTCAATCCGAGAACTTCAATATTTTAACCAAATCTTACGCCGAGGCCAAGAGTGAGGAGCGAGAGGCCAAGAGCGCGCTATATCAGTGTGTATTGCTTCTAAGAAGCTGGAAAAAATATGGTGTGTATAAATATAAGAGAGGTGTCTAACATGATTTTTGGGGGAATTACGGAGCAACTTTGGGAGAGCCGATTTTACGGCCTGAGCATGCATGTTGGGGGGCTAATAACTCTGCGAATATTACAGCTACGGGGCTGGAGTTTGTTTTATTCGACAGATCTCTGAAAATATGATTTTTAGAGAGAAGGTCGTAGAATAACAAGTTTCCATTAAAAGTGCCTAATTGACAGCCGAACTTGGGAAATCTGTCAATAAGGGCGATTTCGGCGCCTTATATCTCTAAGAGTTGCAGGGCTGGGGTAATCTCATGTGGCCATTGACATGTAGTTTTGGTAGCTCTATTTTTCTAGGGGTAGCTCGTGCTCACAGCTCCAGCGTAAGAGGCGCTATATAAAGGCGATAGTGCATATTTTGAATTTTATCTCCGCGGAGAGTAGGGATGACGAGCTGGGATAGCCATTCTTCAGTTTGTATTCGAGGGGGACACCACATATAATTCGGAGAAAATGTAGGGGCTCCGGCTGTGGGAGCCTATCTATGAACCTTCCCGGACTTGAAAAAAAAAAAACTTAGACACGCGATTTTTCCTCTTTCTCCCCCCCTTTCTCTCTCCCCCCTTATTTTTCCCCCTCTCTTTATTACCGCTTCGTGTACAGTTTTCCCGCGGCCATCTGGACCTGGTTAGGGGCTGAAAACGGCTAAAAAAGGGGGTAAATCGGGCTAGAAAAACGCGATTTTCGCTTATTTTTTCTTAATTTTTCTTATTTTCTTCAATTTCGATCGTGGCGTAGGGTATAAAGTGGGCGGAGCTTGCTTGGAAAAGTTTCAGCTGTATAAAAGCACTGGAAATGAGCTTATTATGGAGTTTTTCGAATTTTTCGCTTAGTTTTTCAATAATTTTACCGATTTCCGAAATTTCGAAACCTCCAGAATATCGATTTTATCGATTTGTGCCGATTTTTGGGGTTTTGCAGCCTTCAAAATATCGATTTTATCAATTTTGCCGATTTTTGGGATATCGATTTTTGTCAATTTTCGGGATTTTGAAACCTCCAAAATATCGATTTTCGCCAATTTTCGGGATTTTGCAACCTCCAAAATATCGATTTTCGCCAATTTTCGGGATTTCGCAACCTTCAAAATGTCGATTTTATCGATTTTTGACAATTTTCGGGATTTTGCAACCTCCAAAATATCGATTTTCGCCAATTTTCGGGATTTTGCAACCTCCAAAATATCGATTTTCGCCAATTTTCGGGATTTCGCAACCTTCAAAATGTCGATTTTATCGATTTTTGACAATTTTCGGGATTTTGCAACCTCCAAAATATCGATTTTCGCCAATTTTCGGGATTTTGCAACCTCCAAAATATCGATTTTCGCCAATTTTCGGGATTTTGCAACCTCCAGAATGTCGATTTTATCGATTTTTGAGGTTTGATAGTTCTCTAAGCTCAAAATATCGATTTTATCGCTGTTTAGCTGTGAACTGTAAGCCCCGCCCACTTTTTGATGTTATTATACACCTAATATATGTATATTTCCTTCCACTCACTTCATATACAATACCGCTCATAATTCGTCAAAAAAGTCGCCGGAGTGCGGCGGAGTGTGGCGGAGTGCGGCGCACTTCACCACACTCCGCCGCACTCCGGCGCACTCCGCCGCACTCCGGCGACTTTTTTGACGAATTATGAGCGGTATTGTATGTAGAGCAGTCTGTTATGGAATTTTCGGAATTTTGCGATATTCAGGGAAATTTTGCACATTCTGTAAGCGGTATTGTACTCGACGTGCTAACAACATTTCTTATATTGTTTTGCTGCTGGTGGCACATTGTAGGATAGAATATCTGCCAAATTACACGACCTTCGAATTTGAAAGATAATTCATGAGAAGGCGATTTTGTAACATCATAATCTGACGAACAATTCAAATAAAGATCTGTGCTAAGCATGGTCCGATAGAGGTGTTCACAAAGTTTTCAACTCACAAAAATTTGCAGACAATTTCCGCAACAGGTAGGGAAAAAGTGCAGGCGAAGTTGCGATCTTGGTTGGTCCAGCTACTTCTATCTCACTTTAGCTTACTGTAAGACTCTCTAGTGCAAAATAAATAGAATTTTCGTAAAGATCGGGACCAAAAACTACTATGAGTGAAGTTTACAGTCAATCCGAGAACTTCAATATTTCAACCAAATCTTACGCCGAGGCCAAGAGTGAGGAGCGAGAGGCCAAGAGCGCGCTATATCAGTGTGTATTGCTTCTAAGAAGCTGGAAAAAATATGGTGTGTATAAATATAAGAGAGGTGTCTAACATGATTTTTGGGGGAATTACGGAGCAACTTTGGGAGAGCCGATTTTACGGCCTGAGCATGCATGTTGGGGGGCTAATAACTCTGCGAATATTACAGCTACGGGGCTGGAGTTTGTTTTATTCGACAGATCTCTGAAAATATGATTTTTAGAGAGAAGGTCGTAGAATAACAAGTTTCCATTAAAAGTGCCTAATTGACAGCCGAACTTGGGAAATCTGTCAATAAGGGCGATTTCGGCGCCTTATATCTCTAAGAGTTGCAGGGCTGGGGTAATCTCATGTGGCCATTGACATGTAGTTTTGGTAGCTCTATTTTTCTAGGGGTAGCTCGTGCTCACAGCTCCAGCGTAAGAGGCGCTATATAAAGGCGATAGTGCATATTTTGAATTTTATCTCCGCGGAGAGTAGGGATGACGAGCTGGGATAGCCATTCTTCAGTTTGTATTCGAGGGGGACACCACATATAATTCGGAGAAAATGTAGGGGCTCCGGCTGTGGGAGCCTATCTATGAACCTTCCCGGACTTGAAAAAAAAAACTTAGACACGCGATTTTTCCTCTTTCTCCCCCCCTTTCTCTCTCCCCCCTTATTTTTCCCCCTCTCTTTATTACCGCTTCGTGTACAGTTTTCCCGCGGCCATCTGGACCTGCTTAGGGGCTGAAAACGGCTAAAAAAGGGGGTAAATCGGGCTAGAAAAACGCGATTTTCGCTTATTTTTTCTTAATTTTTCTTATTTTCTTCAATTTCGATCGTGGCGTAGGGTATAAAGTGGGCGGAGCTTGCTTGGAAAAGTTTCAGCTGTATAAAAGCACTGGAAATGAGCTTATTATGGAGTTTTTCGAATTTTTCGCTTAGTTTTTCAATAATTTTACCGATTTCCGAAATTTCGAAACCTCCAGAATATCGATTTTATCGATTTGTGCCGATTTTTGGGGTTTTGCAGCCTTCAAAATATCGATTTTATCAATTTTGCCGATTTTTGGGATATCGATTTTTGTCAATTTTCGGGATTTTGCAACCTCCAAAATATCGATTTTCGCCAATTTTCGGGATTTTGCAACCTCCAAAATATCGATTTTCGCCAATTTTCGGGATTTCGCAACCTTCAAAATGTCGATTTTATCGATTTTTGACAATTTTCGGGATTTTGCAACCTCCAAAATATCGATTTTCGCCAATTTTCGGGATTTTGCAACCTCCAAAATATCGATTTTCGCCAATTTTCGGGATTTCGCAACCTTCAAAATGTCGATTTTATCGATTTTTGACAATTTTCGGGATTTTGCAACCTCCAAAATATCGATTTTCGCCAATTTTCGGGATTTTGCAACCTCCAAAATATCGATTTTCGCCAATTTTCGGGATTTTGCAACCTCCAGAATGTCGATTTTATCGATTTTTGAGGTTTGATAGTTCTCTAAGCTCAAAATATCGATTTTATCGCTGTTTAGCTGTGAACTGTAAGCCCCGCCCACTTTTTGATGTTATTATACACCTAATATATGTATATTTCCTTCCACTCACTTCATATACAATACCGCTCATAATTCGTCAAAAAAGTCGCCGGAGTGCGGCGGAGTGTGGCGGAGTGCGGCGCACTTCACCACACTCCGCCGCACTCCGGCGCACTCCGCCGCACTCCGGCGACTTTTTTGACGAATTATGAGCGGTATTGTATGTAGAGCAGTCTGTTATGGAATTTTCGGAATTTTGCGATATTCAGGGAAATTTTGCACATTCTGTAAGCGGTATTGTACTCGACGTGCTAACAACATTTCTTATATTGTTTTGCTGCTGGTGGCACATTGTAGGATAGAATATCTGCCAAATTACACGACCTTCGAATTTGAAAGATAATTCATGAGAAGGCGATTTTGTAACATCATAATCTGACGAACAATTCAAATAAAGATCTGTGCTAAGCATGGTCCGATAGAGGTGTTCACAAAGTTTTCAACTCACAAAAATTTGCAGACAATTTCCGCAACAGGTAGGGAAAAAGTGCAGGCGAAGTTGCGATCTTGGTTGGTCCAGCTACTTCTATCTCACTTTAGCTTACTGTAAGACTCTCTAGTGCAAAATAAATAGAATTTTCGTAAAGATCGGGACCAAAAACTACTATGAGTGAAGTTTACAGTCAATCCGAGAACTTCAATATTTCAACCAAATCTTACGCCGAGGCCAAGAGTGAGGAGCGAGAGGCCAAGAGCGCGCTATATCAGTGTGTATTGCTTCTAAGAAGCTGGAAAAAATATGGTGTGTATAAATATAAGAGAGGTGTCTAACATGATTTTTGGGGGAATTACGGAGCAACTTTGGGAGAGCCGATTTTACGGCCTGAGCATGCATGTTGGGGGGCTAATAACTCTGCGAATATTACAGCTACGGGGCTGGAGTTTGTTTTATTCGACAGATCTCTGAAAATATGATTTTTAGAGAGAAGGTCGTAGAATAACAAGTTTCCATTAAAAGTGCCTAATTGACAGCCGAACTTGGGAAATCTGTCAATAAGGGCGATTTCGGCGCCTTATATCTCTAAGAGTTGCAGGGCTGGGGTAATCTCATGTGGCCATTGACATGTAGTTTTGGTAGCTCTATTTTTCTAGGGGTAGCTCGTGCTCACAGCTCCAGCGTAAGAGGCGCTATATAAAGGCGATAGTGCATATTTTGAATTTTATCTCCGCGGAGAGTAGGGATGACGAGCTGGGATAGCCATTCTTCAGTTTGTATTCGAGGGGGACACCACATATAATTCGGAGAAAATGTAGGGGCTCCGGCTGTGGGAGCCTATCTATGAACCTTCCCGGACTTGAAAAAAAAAAAACTTAGACACGCGATTTTTCCTCTTTCTCCCCCCCTTTCTCTCTCCCCCCTTATTTTTCCCCCTCTCTTTATTACCGCTTCGTGTACAGTTTTCCCGCGGCCATCTGGACCTGGTTAGGGGCTGAAAACGGCTAAAAAAGGGGGTAAATCGGGCTAGAAAAACGCGATTTTCGCTTATTTTTTCTTAATTTTTCTTATTTTCTTCAATTTCGATCGTGGCGTAGGGTATAAAGTGGGCGGAGCTTGCTTGGAAAAGTTTCAGCTGTATAAAAGCACTGGAAATGAGCTTATTATGGAGTTTTTCGAATTTTTCGCTTAGTTTTTCAATAATTTTACCGATTTCCGAAATTTCGAAACCTCCAGAATATCGATTTTATCGATTTGTGCCGATTTTTGGGGTTTTGCAGCCTTCAAAATATCGATTTTATCAATTTTGCCGATTTTTGGGATATCGATTTTTGTCAATTTTCGGGATTTTGCAACCTCCAAAATATCGATTTTCGCCAATTTTCGGGATTTTGCAACCTCCAAAATATCGATTTTCGCCAATTTTCGGGATTTCGCAACCTTCAAAATGTCGATTTTATCGATTTTTGACAATTTTCGGGATTTTGCAACCTCCAAAATATCGATTTTCGCCAATTTTCGGGATTTTGCAACCTCCAAAATATCGATTTTCGCCAATTTTCGGGATTTCGCAACCTTCAAAATGTCGATTTTATCGATTTTTGACAATTTTCGGGATTTTGCAACCTCCAAAATATCGATTTTCGCCAATTTTCGGGATTTTGCAACCTCCAAAATATCGATTTTCGCCAATTTTCGGGATTTTGCAACCTCCAGAATGTCGATTTTATCGATTTTTGAGGTTTGATAGTTCTCTAAGCTCAAAATATCGATTTTATCGCTGTTTAGCTGTGAACTGTAAGCCCCGCCCACTTTTTGATGTTATTATACACCTAATATATGTATATTTCCTTCCACTCACTTCATATACAATACCGCTCATAATTCGTC
Organism: Cylicocyclus nassatus; assembly: GCA_958299035.1. NCBI lineage: Eukaryota > Metazoa > Nematoda > Chromadorea > Rhabditida > Strongylidae > Cylicocyclus > Cylicocyclus nassatus. The sequence goes on from CATQJL010000223.1 coordinate 24,831,276, forward strand.
AAAAAAGTCGCCGGAGTGCGGCGGAGTGTGGCGGAGTGCGGCGCACTTCACCACACTCCGCCGCACTCCGGCGCACTCCGCCGCACTCCGGCGACTTTTTTGACGAATTATGAGCGGTATTGTATGTAGAGCAGTCTGTTATGGAATTTTCGGAATTTTGCGATATTCAGGGAAATTTTGCACATTCTGTAAGCGGTATTGTACTCGACGTGCTAACAACATTTCTTATATTGTTTTGCTGCTGGTGGCACATTGTAGGATAGAATATCTGCCAAATTACACGACCTTCGAATTTGAAAGATAATTCATGAGAAGGCGATTTTGTAACATCATAATCTGACGAACAATTCAAATAAAGATCTGTGCTAAGCATGGTCCGATAGAGGTGTTCACAAAGTTTTCAACTCACAAAAATTTGCAGACAATTTCCGCAACAGGTAGGGAAAAAGTGCAGGCGAAGTTGCGATCTTGGTTGGTCCAGCTACTTCTATCTCACTTTAGCTTACTGTAAGACTCTCTAGTGCAAAATAAATAGAATTTTCGTAAAGATCGGGACCAAAAACTACTATGAGTGAAGTTTACAGTCAATCCGAGAACTTCAATATTTCAACCAAATCTTACGCCGAGGCCAAGAGTGAGGAGCGAGAGGCCAAGAGCGCGCTATATCAGTGTGTATTGCTTCTAAGAAGCTGGAAAAAATATGGTGTGTATAAATATAAGAGAGGTGTCTAACATGATTTTTGGGGGAATTACGGAGCAACTTTGGGAGAGCCGATTTTACGGCCTGAGCATGCATGTTGGGGGGCTAATAACTCTGCGAATATTACAGCTACGGGGCTGGAGTTTGTTTTATTCGACAGATCTCTGAAAATATGATTTTTAGAGAGAAGGTCGTAGAATAACAAGTTTCCATTAAAAGTGCCTAATTGACAGCCGAACTTGGGAAATCTGTCAATAAGGGCGATTTCGGCGCCTTATATCTCTAAGAGTTGCAGGGCTGGGGTAATCTCATGTGGCCATTGACATGTAGTTTTGGTAGCTCTATTTTTCTAGGGGTAGCTCGTGCTCACAGCTCCAGCGTAAGAGGCGCTATATAAAGGCGATAGTGCATATTTTGAATTTTATCTCCGCGGAGAGTAGGGATGACGAGCTGGGATAGCCATTCTTCAGTTTGTATTCGAGGGGGACACCACATATAATTCGGAGAAAATGTAGGGGCTCCGGCTGTGGGAGCCTATCTATGAACCTTCCCGGACTTGAAAAAAAAAAACTTAGACACGCGATTTTTCCTCTTTCTCCCCCCCTTTCTCTCTCCCCCCTTATTTTTCCCCCTCTCTTTATTACCGCTTCGTGTACAGTTTTCCCGCGGCCATCTGGACCTGGTTAGGGGCTGAAAACGGCTAAAAAAGGGGGTAAATCGGGCTAGAAAAACGCGATTTTCGCTTATTTTTTTTTAATTTTTCTTATTTTCTTCAATTTCGATCGTGGCGTAGGGTATAAAGTGGGCGGAGCTTGCTTGGAAAAGTTTCAGCTGTATAAAAGCACTGGAAATGAGCTTATTATGGAGTTTTTCGAATTTTTCGCTTAGTTTTTCAATAATTTTACCGATTTCCGAAATTTCGAAACCTCCAGAATATCGATTTTATCGATTTGTGCCGATTTTTGGGGTTTTGCAGCCTTCAAAATATCGATTTTATCAATTTTGCCGATTTTTGGGATATCGATTTTTGTCAATTTTCGGGATTTTGCAACCTCCAAAATATCGATTTTCGCCAATTTTCGGGATTTTGCAACCTCCAAAATATCGATTTTCGCCAATTTTCGGGATTTCGCAACCTTCAAAATGTCGATTTTATCGATTTTTGACAATTTTCGGGATTTTGCAACCTCCAAAATATCGATTTTCGCCAATTTTCGGGATTTTGCAACCTCCAAAATATCGATTTTCGCCAATTTTCGGGATTTCGCAACCTTCAAAATGTCGATTTTATCGATTTTTGACAATTTTCGGGATTTTGCAACCTCCAAAATATCGATTTTCGCCAATTTTCGGGATTTTGCAACCTCCAAAATATCGATTTTCGCCAATTTTCGGGATTTTGCAACCTCCAGAATGTCGATTTTATCGATTTTTGAGGTTTGATAGTTCTCTAAGCTCAAAATATCGATTTTATCGCTGTTTAGCTGTGAACTGTAAGCCCCGCCCACTTTTTGATGTTATTATACACCTAATATATGTATATTTCCTTCCACTCACTTCATATACAATACCGCTCATAATTCGTCAAAAAAGTCGCCGGAGTGCGGCGGAGTGTGGCGGAGTGCGGCGCACTTCACCACACTCCGCCGCACTCCGGCGCACTCCGCCGCACTCCGGCGACTTTTTTGACGAATTATGAGCGGTATTGTATGTAGAGCAGTCTGTTATGGAATTTTCGGAATTTTGCGATATTCAGGGAAATTTCGCACATTCTGTAAGCGGTATTGTACTCGACGTGCTAACAACATTTCTTATATTGTTTTGCTGCTGGTGGCACATTGTAGGATAGAATATCTGCCAAATTACACGACCTTCGAATTTGAAAGACAATTCATGAGAAGGCGATTTTGTAACATCATAATCTGACGAACAATTCAAATAAAGATCTGTGCTAAGCATGGTCCGATAGAGGTGTTCACAAAGTTTTCAACTCACAAAAATTTGCAGACAATTTCCGCAACAGGTAGGGAAAAAGTGCAGGCGAAGTTGCGATCTTGGTTGGTCCAGCTACTTCTATCTCACTTTAGCTTACTGTAAGACTCTCTAGTGCAAAATAAATAGGATTTTCGTAAAGATCGGGACCAAAAACTACTATGAGTGAAGTTTACAGTCAATCCGAGAACTTCAATATTTTAACCAAATCTTACGCCGAGGCCAAGAGTGAGGAGCGAGAGGCCAAGAGCGCGCTATATCAGTGTGTATTGCTTCTAAGAAGCTGGAAAAAATATGGTGTGTATAAATATAAGAGAGGTGTCTAACATGATTTTTGGGGGAATTACGGAGCAACTTTGGGAGAGCCGATTTTACGGCCTGAGCATGCATGTTGGGGGGCTAATAACTCTGCGAATATTACAGCTACGGGGCTGGAGTTTGTTTTATTCGACAGATCTCTGAAAATATGATTTTTAGAGAGAAGGTCGTAGAATAACAAGTTTCCATTAAAAGTGCCTAATTGACAGCCGAACTTGGGAAATCTGTCAATAAGGGCGATTTCGGCGCCTTATATCTCTAAGAGTTGCAGGGCTGGGGTAATCTCATGTGGCCATTGACATGTAGTTTTGGTAGCTCTATTTTTCTAGGGGTAGCTCGTGCTCACAGCTCCAGCGTAAGAGGCGCTATATAAAGGCGATAGTGCATATTTTGAATTTTATCTCCGCGGAGAGTAGGGATGACGAGCTGGGATAGCCATTCTTCAGTTTGTATTCGAGGGGGACACCACATATAATTCGGAGAAAATGTAGGGGCTCCGGCTGTGGGAGCCTATCTATGAACCTTCCCGGACTTAAAAAAAAAAAAACTTAGACACGCGATTTTTCCTCTTTCTCCCCCCCTTTCTCTCTCCCCCCTTATTTTTCCCCCTCTCTTTATTACCGCTTCGTGTACAGTTTTCCCGCGGCCATCTGGACCTGGTTAGGGGCTGAAAACGGCTAAAAAAGGGGGTAAATCGGGCTAGAAAAACGCGATTTTCGCTTATTTTTTCTTAATTTTTCTTATTTTCTTCAATTTCGATCGTGGCGTAGGGTATAAAGTGGGCGGAGCTTGCTTGGAAAAGTTTCAGCTGTATAAAAGCACTGGAAATGAGCTTATTATGGAGTTTTTCGAATTTTTCGCTTAGTTTTTCAATAATTTTACCGATTTCCGAAATTTCGAAACCTCCAGAATATCGATTTTATCGATTTGTGCCGATTTTTGGGGTTTTGCAGCCTTCAAAATATCGATTTTATCAATTTTGCCGATTTTTGGGATATCGATTTTTGTCAATTTTCGGGATTTTGCAACCTCCAAAATATCGATTTTCGCCAATTTTCGGGATTTTGCAACCTCCAAAATATCGATTTTCGCCAATTTTCGGGATTTCGCAACCTTCAAAATGTCGATTTTATCGATTTTTGACAATTTTCGGGATTTTGCAACCTCCAAAATATCGATTTTCGCCAATTTTCGGGATTTTGCAACCTCCAAAATATCGATTTTCGCCAATTTTCGGGATTTCGCAACCTTCAAAATGTCGATTTTATCGATTTTTGACAATTTTCGGGATTTTGCAACCTCCAAAATATCGATTTTCGCCAATTTTCGGGATTTTGCAACCTCCAGAATGTCGATTTTATCGATTTTTGAGGTTTGATAGTTCTCTAAGCTCAAAATATCGATTTTATCGCTGTTTAGCTGTGAACTGTAAGCCCCGCCCACTTTTTGATGTTATTATACACCTAATATATGTATATTTCCTTCCACTCACTTCATATACAATACCGCTCATAATTCGTCAAAAAAGTCGCCGGAGTGCGGCGGAGTGTGGCGGAGTGCGGCGCACTTCACCACACTCCGCCGCACTCCGGCGCACTCCGCCGCACTCCGGCGACTTTTTTGACGAATTATGAGCGGTATTGTATGTAGAGCAGTCTGTTATGGAATTTTCGGAATTTTGCGATATTCAGGGAAATTTTGCACATTCTGTAAGCGGTATTGTACTCGACGTGCTAACAACATTTCTTATATTGTTTTGCTGCTGGTGGCACATTGTAGGATAGAATATCTGCCAAATTACACGACCTTCGAATTTGAAAGACAATTCATGAGAAGGCGATTTTGTAACATCATAATCTGACGAACAATTCAAATAAAGATCTGTGCTAAGCATGGTCCGATAGAGGTGTTCACAAAGTTTTCAACTCACAAAAATTTGCAGACAATTTCCGCAACAGGTAGGGAAAAAGTGCAGGCGAAGTTGCGATCTTGGTTGGTCCAGCTACTTCTATCTCACTTTAGCTTACTGTAAGACTCTCTAGTGCAAAATAAATAGGATTTTCGTAAAGATCGGGACCAAAAACTACTATGAGTGAAGTTTACAGTCAATCCGAGAACTTCAATATTTTAACCAAATCTTACGCCGAGGCCAAGAGTGAGGAGCGAGAGGCCAAGAGCGCGCTATATCAGTGTGTATTGCTTCTAAGAAGCTGGAAAAAATATGGTGTGTATAAATATAAGAGAGGTGTCTAACATGATTTTTGGGGGAATTACGGAGCAACTTTGGGAGAGCCGATTTTACGGCCTGAGCATGCATGTTGGGGGGCTAATAACTCTGCGAATATTACAGCTACGGGGCTGGAGTTTGTTTTATTCGACAGATCTCTGAAAATATGATTTTTAGAGAGAAGGTCGTAGAATAACAAGTTTCCATTAAAAGTGCCTAATTGACAGCCGAACTTGGGAAATCTGTCAATAAGGGCGATTTCGGCGCCTTATATCTCTAAGAGTTGCAGGGCTGGGGTAATCTCATGTGGCCATTGACATGTAGTTTTGGTAGCTCTATTTTTCTAGGGGTAGCTCGTGCTCACAGCTCCAGCGTAAGAGGCGCTATATAAAGGCGATAGTGCATATTTTGAATTTTATCTCCGCGGAGAGTAGGGATGACGAGCTGGGATAGCCATTCTTCAGTTTGTATTCGAGGGGGACACCACATATAATTCGGAGAAAATGTAGGGGCTCCGGCTGTGGGAGCCTATCTATGAACCTTCCCGGACTTAAAAAAAAACTTAGACACGCGATTTTTCCTCTTTCTCCCCCCTTTCTCTCTCCCCCCTTATTTTTCCCCCTCTCTTTATTACCGCTTCGTGTACAGTTTTCCCGCGGCCATCTGGACCTGGTTAGGGGCTGAAAACGGCTAAAAAAGGGGGTAAATCGGGCTAGAAAAACGCGATTTTCGCTTATTTTTTCTTAATTTTTCTTATTTTCTTCAATTTCGATCGTGGCGTAGGGTATAAAGTGGGCGGAGCTTGCTTGGAAAAGTTTCAGCTGTATAAAAGCACTGGAAATGAGCTTATTATGGAGTTTTTCGAATTTTTCGCTTAGTTTTTCAATAATTTTACCGATTTCCGAAATTTCGAAACCTCCAGAATATCGATTTTATCGATTTGTGCCGATTTTTGGGGTTTTGCAGCCTTCAAAATATCGATTTTATCAATTTTGCCGATTTTTGGGATATCGATTTTTGTCAATTTTCGGGATTTTGCAACCTCCAAAATATCGATTTTCGCCAATTTTCGGGATTTCGCAACCTTCAAAATGTCGATTTTATCGATTTTTGACAATTTTCGGGATTTTGCAACCTCCAAAATATCGATTTTCGCCAATTTTCGGGATTTTGCAACCTCCAAAATATCGATTTTCGCCAATTTTCGGGATTTCGCAACCTTCAAAATGTCGATTTTATCGATTTTTGACAATTTTCGGGATTTTGCAACCTCCAAAATATCGATTTTCGCCAATTTTCGGGATTTTGCAACCTCCAAAATATCGATTTTCGCCAATTTTCGGGATTTTGCAACCTCCAGAATGTCGATTTTATCGATTTTTGAGGTTTGATAGTTCTCTAAGCTCAAAATATCGATTTTATCGCTGTTTAGCTGTGAACTGTAAGCCCCGCCCACTTTTTGATGTTATTATACACCTAATATATGTATATTTCCTTCCACTCACTTCATATACAATACCGCTCATAATTCGTCAAAAAAGTCGCCGGAGTGCGGCGGAGTGTGGCGGAGTGCGGCGCACTTCACCACACTCCGCCGCACTCCGGCGCACTCCGCCGCACTCCGGCGACTTTTTTGACGAATTATGAGCGGTATTGTATGTAGAGCAGTCTGTTATGGAATTTTCGGAATTTTGCGATATTCAGGGAAATTTTGCACATTCTGTAAGCGGTATTGTACTCGACGTGCTAACAACATTTCTTATATTGTTTTGCTGCTGGTGGCACATTGTAGGATAGAATATCTGCCAAATTACACGACCTTCGAATTTGAAAGACAATTCATGAGAAGGCGATTTTGTAACATCATAATCTGACGAACAATTCAAATAAAGATCTGTGCTAAGCATGGTCCGATAGAGGTGTTCACAAAGTTTTCAACTCACAAAAATTTGCAGACAATTTCCGCAACAGGTAGGGAAAAAGTGCAGGCGAAGTTGCGATCTTGGTTGGTCCAGCTACTTCTATCTCACTTTAGCTTACTGTAAGACTCTCTAGTGCAAAATAAATAGGATTTTCGTAAAGATCGGGACCAAAAACTACTATGAGTGAAGTTTACAGTCAATCCGAGAACTTCAATATTTTAACCAAATCTTACGCCGAGGCCAAGAGTGAGGAGCGAGAGGCCAAGAGCGCGCTATATCAGTGTGTATTGCTTCTAAGAAGCTGGAAAAAATATGGTGTGTATAAATATAAGAGAGGTGTCTAACATGATTTTTGGGGGAATTACGGAGCAACTTTGGGAGAGCCGATTTTACGGCCTGAGCATGCATGTTGGGGGGCTAATAACTCTGCGAATATTACAGCTACGGGGCTGGAGTTTGTTTTATTCGACAGATCTCTGAAAATATGATTTTTAGAGAGAAGGTCGTAGAATAACAAGTTTCCATTAAAAGTGCCTAATTGACAGCCGAACTTGGGAAATCTGTCAATAAGGGCGATTTCGGCGCCTTATATCTCTAAGAGTTGCAGGGCTGGGGTAATCTCATGTGGCCATTGACATGTAGTTTTGGTAGCTCTATTTTTATAGGGGTAGCTCGTGCTCACAGCTCCAGCGTAAGAGGCGCTATATAAAGGCGATAGTGCATATTTTGAATTTTATCTCCGCGGAGAGTAGGAATGACGAGCTGGGATAGCCATTCTTTAGTTTGTATTCGAGGGGGACACCACATATAATTCGGAGAAAATGTAGGGGCTCCGGCTGTGGGAGCCTATCTATGAACCTTCCCGGACTTGAAAAAAAAAAAACTTAGACACGCGATTTTTCCTCTTTCTCCCCCCCCTTTCTCTCTCCCCCCTTATTTTTCCCCCTCTCTTTATTACCGCTTCGTGTACAGTTTTCCCGCGGCCATCTGGACCTGGTTAGGGGCTGAAAACGGCTAAAAAAGGGGGTAAATCGGGCTAGAAAAACGCGATTTTCGCTTATTTTTTCTTAATTTTTCTTATTTTCTTCAATTTCGATCGTGGCGTAGGGTATAAAGTGGGCGGAGCTTGCTTGGAAAAGTTTCAGCTGTATAAAAGCACTGGAAATGAGCTTATTATGGAGTTTTTCGAATTTTTCGCTTAGTTTTTCAATAATTTTACCGATTTCCGAAATTTCGAAACCTCCAGAATATCGATTTTATCGATTTGTGCCGATTTTTGGGGTTTTGCAGCCTTCAAAATATCGATTTTATCAATTTTGCCGATTTTTGGGATATCGATTTTTGTCAATTTTCGGGATTTTGCAACCTCCAAAATATCGATTTTCGCCAATTTTCGGGATTTCGCAACCTTCAAAATGTCGATTTTATCGATTTTTGACAATTTTCGGGATTTTGCAACCTCCAAAATATCGATTTTCGCCAATTTTCGGGATTTTGCAACCTCCAAAATATCGATTTTCGCCAATTTTCGGGATTTCGCAACCTTCAAAATGTCGATTTTATCGATTTTTGACAATTTTCGGGATTTTGCAACCTCCAAAATATCGATTTTCGCCAATTTTCGGGATTTTGCAACCTCCAAAATATCGATTTTCGCCAATTTTCGGGATTTTGCAACCTCCAGAATGTCGATTTTATCGATTTTTGAGGTTTGATAGTTCTCTAAGCTCAAAATATCGATTTTATCGCTGTTTAGCTGTGAACTGTAAGCCCCGCCCACTTTTTGATGTTATTATACACCTAATATATGTATATTTCCTTCCACTCACTTCATATACAATACCGCTCATAATTCGTCAAAAAAGTCGCCGGAGTGCGGCGGAGTGTGGCGGAGTGCGGCGCACTTCACCACACTCCGCCGCACTCCGGCGCACTCCGCCGCACTCCGGCGACTTTTTTGACGAATTATGAGCGGTATTGTATGTAGAGCAGTCTGTTATGGAATTTTCGGAATTTTGCGATATTCAGGGAAATTTTGCACATTCTGTAAGCGGTATTGTACTCGACGTGCTAACAACATTTCTTATATTGTTTTGCTGCTGGTGGCACATTGTAGGATAGAATATCTGCCAAATTACACGACCTTCGAATTTGAAAGACAATTCATGAGAAGGCGATTTTGTAACATCATAATCTGACGAACAATTCAAATAAAGATCTGTGCTAAGCATGGTCCGATAGAGGTGTTCACAAAGTTTTCAACTCACAAAAATTTGCAGACAATTTCCGCAACAGGTAGGGAAAAAGTGCAGGCGAAGTTGCGATCTTGGTTGGTCCAGCTACTTCTATCTCACTTTAGCTTACTGTAAGACTCTCTAGTGCAAAATAAATAGGATATTCGTAAAGATCGGGACCAAAAACTACTATGAGCGAAGTTTACAGTCAATCCGAGAACTTCAATATTTTAACCAAATCTTACGCCGAGGCCAAGAGTGAGGAGCGAGAGGCCAAGAGCGCGCTATATCAGTGTGTATTGCTTCTAAGAAGCTGGAAAAAATATGGTGTGTATAAATATAAGAGAGGTGTCTAACATGATTTTTGGGGGAATTACGGAGCAACTTTGGGAGAGCCGATTTTACGGCCTGAGCATGCATGTTGGGGGGCTAATAACTCTGCAAATATTACAGCTACGGGGCTGGAGTTTGTTTTATTCGACAGATCTCTGAAAATATGATTTTTAGAGAGAAGGTCGTAGAATAACAAGTTTCCATTAAAAGTGCCTAATTGACAGCCGAACTTGGGAAATCTGTCAATAAGGGCGATTTCGGCGCCTTATATCTCTAAGAGTTGCAGGGCTGGGGTAATCTCATGTGGCCATTGACATGTAGTTTTGGTAGCTCTATTTTTCTAGGGGTAGCTCGTGCTCACAGCTCCAGCGTAAGAGGCGCTATATAAAGGCGATAGTGCATATTTTGAATTTTATCTCCGCGGAGAGTAGGGATGACGAGCTGGGATAGCCATTCTTCAGTTTGTATTCGAGGGGGACACCACATATAATTCGGAGAAAATGTAGGGGCTCCGGCTGTGGGAGCCTATCTATGAACCTTCCCGGACTTAAAAAAAATTAGACACGCGATTTTTCCTCTTTCTCCCCCCTTTCTCTCTCCCCCCTTATTTTTCCCCCTCTCTTTATTACCGCTTCGTGTACAGTTTTCCCGCGGCCATCTGGACCTGGTTAGGGGCTGAAAACGGCTAAAAAAGGGGGTAAATCGGGCTAGAAAAACGCGATTTTCGCTTATTTTTTCTTAATTTTTCTTATTTTCTTCAATTTCGATCGTGGCGTAGGGTATAAAGTGGGCGGAGCTTGCTTGGAAAAGTTTCAGCTGTATAAAAGCACTGGAAATGAGCTTATTATGGAGTTTTTCGAATTTTTCGCTTAGTTTTTCAATAATTTTACCGATTTCCGAAATTTCGAAACCTCCAGAATATCGATTTTATCGATTTGTGCCGATTTTTGGGGTTTTGCAGCCTTCAAAATATCGATTTTATCAATTTTGCCGATTTTTGGGATATCGATTTTTGTCAATTTTCGGGATTTTGCAACCTCCAAAATATCGATTTTCGCCAATTTTCGGGATTTTGCAACCTCCAAAATATCGATTTTCGCCAATTTTCGGGATTTCGCAACCTTCAAAATGTCGATTTTATCGATTTTTGACAATTTTCGGGATTTTGCAACCTCCAAAATATCGATTTTCGCCAATTTTCGGGATTTTGCAACCTTCAAAATATCGATTTTCGCCAATTTTCGGGATTTCGCAACCTTCAAAATGTCGATTTTATCGATTTTTGACAATTTTCGGGATTTTGCAACCTCCAAAATATCGATTTTCGCCAATTTTCGGGATTTTGCAACCTCCAAAATATCGATTTTCGCCAATTTTCGGGATTTTGCAACCTCCAGAATGTCGATTTTATCGATTTTTGAGGTTTGATAGTTCTCTAAGCTCAAAATATCGATTTTATCGCTGTTTAGCTGTGAACTGTAAGCCCCGCCCACTTTTTGATGTTATTATACACCTAATATATGTATATTTCCTTCCACTCACTTCATATACAATACCGCTCATAATTCGTCAAAAAAGTCGCCGGAGTGCGGCGGAGTGTGGCGGAGTGCGGCGCACTTCACCACACTCCGCCGCACTCCGGCGCACTCCGCCGCACTCCGGCGACTTTTTTGACGAATTATGAGCGGTATTGTATGTAGAGCAGTCTGTTATGGAATTTTCGGAATTTTGCGATATTCAGGGAAATTTTGCACATTCTGTAAGCGGTATTGTACTCGACGTGCTAACAACATTTCTTATATTGTTTTGCTGCTGGTGGCACATTGTAGGATAGAATATCTGCCAAATTACACGACCTTCGAATTTGAAAGACAATTCATGAGAAGGCGATTTTGTAACATCATAATCTGACGAACAATTCAAATAAAGATCTGTGCTAAGCATGGTCCGATAGAGGTGTTCACAAAGTTTTCAACTCACAAAAATTTGCAGACAATTTCCGCAACAGGTAGGGAAAAAGTGCAGGCGAAGTTGCGATCTTGGTTGGTCCAGCTACTTCTATCTCACTTTAGCTTACTGTAAGACTCTCTAGTGCAAAATAAATAGGATTTTCGTAAAGATCGGGACCAAAAACTACTATGAGTGAAGTTTACAGTCAATCCGAGAACTTCAATATTTTAACCAAATCTTACGCCGAGGCCAAGAGTGAGGAGCGAGAGGCCAAGAGCGCGCTATATCAGTGTGTATTGCTTCTAAGAAGCTGGAAAAAATATGGTGTGTATAAATATAAGAGAGGCGTCTAACATGATTTTTGGGGGAATTACGGAGCAACTTTGGGAGAGCCGATTTTACGGCCTGAGCATGCATGTTGGGGGGCTAATAACTCTGCGAATATTACAGCTACGGGGCTGGAGTTTGTTTTATTCGACAGATCTCTGAAAATATGATTTTTAGAGAGAAGGTCGTAAAATAACAAGTTTCCATTAAAAGTGCCTAATTGACAGCCGAACTTGGGAAATCTGTCAATAAGGGCGATTTCGGCGCCTTATATCTCTAAGAGTTGCAGGGCTGGGGTAATCTCATGTGGCCATTGACATGTAGTTTTGGTAGCTCTATTTTTCTAGGGGTAGCTCGTGCTCACAGCTCCAGCGTAAGAGGCGCTATATAAAGGCGATAGTGCATATTTTGAATTTTATCTCCGCGGAGAGTAGGGATGACGAGCTGAGATAGCCATTCTTCAGTTTGTATTCGAGGGGGACACCACATATAATTCGGAGAAAATGTAGGGGCTCCGGCTGTGGGAGCCTATCTATGAACCTTCCCGGACTTAAAAGAAAAAAAAAACTTAGACACGCGATTTTTCCTCTTTCTCCCCCCCTTTCTCTCTCCCCCCTTATTTTTCCCCCTCTCTTTATTACCGCTTCGTGTACAGTTTTCCCGCGGCCATCTGGACCTGGTTAGGGGCTGAAAACGGCTAAAAAAGGGGGTAAATCGGGCTAGAAAAACGCGATTTTCGCTTATTTTTTCTTAATTTTTCTTATTTTCTTCAATTTCGATCGTGGCGTAGGGTATAAAATGGGCGGAGCTTGCTTGGAAAAGTTTCAGCTGTATAAAAGCACTGGAAATGAGCTTATTATGGAGTTTTTCGAATTTTTCGCTTAGTTTTTCAATAATTTTACCGATTTCCGAAATTTCGAAACCTCCAGAATATCGATTTTATCGATTTGTGCCGATTTTTGGGGTTTTGCAGCCTTCAAAATATCGATTTTATCAATTTTGCCGATTTTTGGGATATCGATTTTTGTCAATTTTCGGGATTTTGCAACCTCCAAAATATCGATTTTCGCCAATTTTCGGGATTTTGCAACCTCCAAAATATCGATTTTCGCCAATTTTCGGAATTTCGCAACCTTCAAAATGTCGATTTTATCGATTTTTGACAATTTTCGGGATTTTGCAACCTCCAAAATATCGATTTTCGCCAATTTTCGGGATTTTGCAACCTCCAAAATATCGATTTTCGCCAATTTTCGGGATTTCGCAACCTTCAAAATGTCGATTTTATCGATTTTTGACAATTTTCGGGATTTTGCAACCTCCAAAATATCGATTTTCGCCAATTTTCGGGATTTTGCAACCTCCAAAATATCGATTTTCGCCAATTTTCGGGATTTTGCAACCTCCAGAATGTCGATTTTATCGATTTTTGAGGTTTGATAGTTCTCTAAGCTCAAAATATCGATTTTAGTGCTGTTTAGCTGTGAACTGTAAGCCCCGCCCACTTTTTGATGTTATTATACACCTAATATATGTATATTTCCTTCCACTCACTTCATATACAATACCGCTCATAATTCGTCAAAAAAGTCGCCGGAGTGCGGCGGAGTGTGGCGGAGTGCGGCGCACTTCACCACACTCCGCCGCACTCCGGCGCACTCCGCCGCACTCCGGCGACTTTTTTGACGAATTATGAGCGGTATTGTATGTAGAGCAGTCTGTTATGGAATTTTCGGAATTTTGCGATATTCAGGGAAATTTTGCACATTCTGTAAGCGGTATTGTACTCGACGTGCTAACAACATTTCTTATATTGTTTTGCTGCTGGTGGCACATTGTAGGATAGAATATCTGCCAAATTACACGACCTTCGAATTTGAAAGACAATTCATGAGAAGGCGATTTTGTAACATCATAATCTGACGAACAATTCAAATAAAGATCTGTGCTAAGCATGGTCCGATAGAGGTGTTCACAAAGTTTTCAACTCACAAAAATTTGCAGACAATTTCCGCAACAGGTAGGGAAAAAGTGCAGGCGAAGTTGCGATCTTGGTTGGTCCAGCTACTTCTATCTCACTTTAGCTTACTGTAAGACTCTCTAGTGCAAAATAAATAGGATTTTCGTAAAGATCGGGACCAAAAACTACTATGAGTGAAGTTTACAGTCAATCCGAGAACTTCAATATTTTAACCAAATCTTACGCCGAGGCCAAGAGTGAGGAGCGAGAGGCCAAGAGCGCGCTATATCAGTGTGTATTGCTTCTAAGAAGCTGGAAAAAATATGGTGTGTATAAATATAAGAGAGGTGTCTAACATGATTTTTGGGGGAATTACGGAGCAACTTTGGGAGAGCCGATTTTACGGCCTGAGCATGCATGTTGGGGGGCTAATAACTCTGCGAATATTACAGCTACGGGGCTGGAGTTTGTTTTATTCGACAGATCTCTGAAAATATGATTTTTAGAGAGAAGGTCGTAGAATAACAAGTTTCCATTAAAAGTGCCTAATTGACAGCCGAACTTGGGAAATCTGTCAATAAGGGCGATTTCGGCGCCTTATATCTCTAAGAGTTGCAGGGCTGGGGTAATCTCATGTGGCCATTGACATGTAGTTTTGGTAGCTCTATTTTTCTAGGGGTAGCTCGTGCTCACAGCTCCAGCGTAAGAGGCGCTATATAAAGGCGATAGTGCATATTTTGAATTTTATCTCCGCGGAGAGTAGGGATGACGAGCTGGGATAGCCATTCTTCAGTTTGTATTCGAGGGGGACACCACATATAATTCGGAGAAAATGTAGGGGCTCCGGCTGTGGGAGCCTATCTATGAACCATCCCGGACTTAAAAGAAAAAAAAAAACTTAGACACGCGATTTTTCCTCTTTCTCCCCCCCCTTTCTCTCTCCCCCCTTATTTTTCCCCCTCTCTTTATTACCGCTTCGTGTACAGTTTTCCCGCGGCCATCTGGACCTGGTTAGGGGCTGAAAACGGCTAAAAAAGGGGGTAAATCGGGCTAGAAAAACGCGATTTTCGCTTATTTTTTCTTAATTTTTCTTATTTTCTTCAATTTCGATCGTGGCGTAGGGTATAAAGTGGGCGGAGCTTGCTTGGAAAAGTTTCAGCTGTATAAAAGCACTGGAAATGAGCTTATTATGGAGTTTTTCGAATTTTTCGCTTAGTTTTTCAATAATTTTACCGATTTCCGAAATTTCGAAACCTCCAGAATATCGATTTTATCGATTTGTGCCGATTTTTGGGGTTTTGCAGCCTTCAAAATATCGATTTTATCAATTTTGCCGATTTTTGGGATATCGATTTTTGTCAATTTTCGGGATTTTGCAACCTCCAAAATATCGATTTTCGCCAATTTTCGGGATTTTGCAACCTCCAAAATATCGATTTTCGCCAATTTTCGGGATTTCGCAACCTTCAAAATGTCGATTTTATCGATTTTTGACAATTTTCGGGATTCTGCAACCTCCAAAATATCGATTTTCGCCAATTTTCGGGATTTTGCAACCTCCAAAATATCGATTTTCGCCAATTTTCGGGATTTCGCAACCTTCAAAATGTCGATTTTATCGATTTTTGACAATTTTCGGGATTTTGCAACCTCCAAAATATCGATTTTCGCCAATTTTCGGGATTTTGCAACCTCCAAAATATCGATTTTCGCCAATTTTCGGGATTTTGCAACCTCCAGAATGTCGATTTTATCGATTTTTGAGGTTTGATAGTTCTCTAAGCTCAAAATATCGATTTTATCGCTGTTTAGCTGTGAACTGTAAGCCCCGCCCACTTTTTGATGTTATTATACACCTAATATATGTATATTTCCTTCCACTCACTTCATATACAATACCGCTCATAATTCGTCAAAAAAGTCGCCGGAGTGCGGCGGAGTGTGGCGGAGTGCGGCGCACTTCACCACACTCCGCCGCACTCCGGCGCACTCCGCCGCACTCCGGCGACTTTTTTGACGAATTATGAGCGGTATTGTATGTAGAGCAGTCTGTTATGGAATTTTCGGAATTTTGCGATATTCAGGGAAATTTTGCACATTCTGTAAGCGGTATTGTACTCGACGTGCTAACAACATTTCTTATATTGTTTTGCTGCTGGTGGCACATTGTAGGATAGAATATCTGCCAAATTACACGACCTTCGAATTTGAAAGACAATTCATGAGAAGGCGATTTTGTAACATCATAATCTGACGAACAATTCAAATAAAGATCTGTGCTAAGCATGGTCCGATAGAGGTGTTCACAAAGTTTTCAACTCACAAAAATTTGCAGACAATTTCCGCAACAGGTAGGGAAAAAGTGCAGGCGAAGTTGCGATCTTGGTTGGTCCAGCTACTTCTATCTCACTTTAGCTTACTGTAAGACTCTCTAGTGCAAAATAAATAGGATTTTCGTAAAGATCGGGACCAAAAACTACTATGAGTGAAGTTTACAGTCAATCCGAGAACTTCAATATTTTAACCAAATCTTACGCCGAGGCCAAGAGTGAGGAGCGAGAGGCCAAGAGCGCGCTATATCAGTGTGTATTGCTTCTAAGAAGCTGGAAAAAATATGGTGTGTATAAATATAAGAGAGGTGTCTAACATGATTTTTGGGGGAATTACGGAGCAACTTTGGGAGAGCCGATTTTACGGCCTGAGCATGCATGTTGGGGGGCTAATAACTCTGCGAATATTACAGCTACGGGGCTGGAGTTTGTTTTATTCGACAGATCTCTGAAAATATGATTTTTAGAGAGAAGGTCGTAGAATAACAAGTTTCCATTAAAAGTGCCTAATTGACAGCCGAACTTGGGAAATCTGTCAATAAGGGCGATTTCGGCGCCTTATATCTCTAAGAGTTGCAGGGCTGGGGTAATCTCATGTGGCCATTGACATGTAGTTTTGGTAGCTCTATTTTTCTAGGGGTAGCTCGTGCTCACAGCTCCAGCGTAAGAGGCGCTATATAAAGGCGATAGTGCATATTTTGAATTTTATCTCCGCGGAGAGTAGGAATGACGAGCTGGGATAGCCATTCTTTAGTTTGTATTCGAGGGGGACACCACATATAATTCGGAGAAAATGTAGGGGCTCCGGCTGTGGGAGCCTATCTATGAACCTTCCCGGACTTGAAAAAAAAAAAACTTAGACACGCGATTTTTCCTCTTTCTCCCCCCCTTTCTCTCTCCCCCCTTATTTTTCCCCCTCTCTTTATTACCGCTTCGTGTACAGTTTTTCCGCGGCCATCTGGACCTGGTTAGGGGCTGAAAACGGCTAAAAAAGGGGGTAAATCGGGCTAGAAAAACGCGATTTTCGCTTATTTTTTCTTAATTTTTCTTATTTTCTTCAATTTCGATCGTGGCGTAGGGTATAAAGTGGGCGGAGCTTGCTTGGAAAAGTTTCAGCTGTATAAAAGCACTGGAAATGAGCTTATTATGGAGTTTTTCGAATTTTTCGCTTAGTTTTTCAATAATTTTACCGATTTCCGAAATTTCGAAACCTCCAGAATATCGATTTTATCGATTTGTGCCGATTTTTGGGGTTTTGCAGCCTTCAAAATATCGATTTTATCAATTTTGCCGATTTTTGGGATATCGATTTTTGTCAATTTTCGGGATTTTGCAACCTCCAAAATATCGATTTTCGCCAATTTTCGGGATTTTGCAACCTCCAAAATATCGATTTTCGCCAATTTTCGGGATTTCGCAACCTTCAAAATGTCGATTTTATCGATTTTTGACAATTTTCGGGATTTTGCAACCTCCAAAATATCGATTTTCGCCAATTTTCGGGATTTTGCAACCTCCAAAATATCGATTTTCGCCAATTTTCGGGATTTCGCAACCTTCAAAATGTCGATTTTATCGATTTTTGACAATTTTCGGGATTTTGCAACCTCCAAAATATCGATTTTCGCCAATTTTCGGGATTTTGCAACCTCCAAAATATCGATTTTCGCCAATTTTCGGGATTTTGCAACCTCCAGAATGTCGATTTTATCGATTTTTGAGGTTTGATAGTTCTCTAAGCTCAAAATATCGATTTTATCGCTGTTTAGCTGTGAACTGTAAGCCCCGCCCACTTTTTGATGTTATTATACACCTAATATATGTATATTTCCTTCCACTCACTTCATATACAATACCGCTCATAATTCGTCAAAAAAGTCGCCGGAGTGCGGCGGAGTGTGGCGGAGTGCGGCGCACTTCACCACACTCCGCCGCACTCCGGCGCACTCCGCCGCACTCCGGCGACTTTTTTGACGAATTATGAGCGGTATTGTACTTACAGATAGGTAGACAGCTTGAAATCCAGATATCCGGAGCTTCAGGATATGAAGCTTTCTTCTGAAGCTGCGATCCCCTCCCCAGCGGAAATGTTAGTGCATGCGGCCCTTAGAGTAATTTCATGGAGTCCCCTTTGACGTCAGAATCAGCCTAATTCAATAGAAATAACAGTAAAAAGCGAACAAAATGTAACGGCCCTAAATCATCCTCTGATGACTTTGATGACCAAAAAACTGGGAAGAGAATAATACTGATTCTGCCAAAAAAGCAAATTAACGGTAAGGTTATTGAAAGTATGCACACAAGTTGAGAGATAGTACCATGATGCTACAGCCACTGTCAATAAAATCGCATGTAGTAATTCTGATACACAGCTTGAACGATACAAAGAACGGCTCACTCTTTACTGAGTTTTCTATCGAAGATATTGTAGCATCGAACTGTTGTTTTTGTCATCTTAAAAAGTCTACACGTTTACCATGAATCTTGGAAGATACGTAGCAGATTAGGTAATGAATGACGCCGACTCTGAGCGCACATACACACTTGAACAGGCAATCCGCCGTGGAGCTCAAGCATGAACAAGTGCGAAACAAAAAAGTAGACTCACTCGGATTACATACTCTTTGTTTTGAAAATCCAAAACTAATCACAAAAACCACTCCATCAATAGTCAACGATGTCTTCGCAAGTCGAAAAGAGCCAAGCACTAGAAGTGACTAAGTGCATCCGCACGAAAATTTGAAACATAAACCTGAAAACGAGGAACTTACAACAACATAAAAGCCAACGCGACAAAGAGCAACGCGTAAAAGAAAAAAACGGTAAAGAAGCGCGGAGAAACAACAAAATCAAAGAAACGACGACTAAAATATGAAGAAAGAGCGTAAACAGAGGACTCGTCACCGTGGATTTAGACGTTTGCTTGGCTACGCGCCAAATCGAAACGCAGCCTGCTCCGGAGCCCTCCCATTTGTGCTCCGGGGCCCTCCCATTTGTGCTCCGGGGCCCTCCCATTTGTGCTCCGGACCCCTTCGATTTTCTGCGGAGCGGCTCGTCTAAATCTGGCGTACCTCCGGAGCAGATATGGCGTACCTTTGCAGTAGATCCGGCGAAGGGACCCACTCGCCTGCCGGTGATGTCACCGCGAACTACAAGAAGGGACGCCCAATCGCCCCGCTCTCATTGGTCAACTGGGTCCGGTGCGACTCTGGCAGATTTCGACTGTCCGGCGGAGGGGTCCGATCGATTGTCTGAAAAGAGTATGCAATGAGTTGAAAAGCACTTGTGAAGAGAGCCGTTCGATTCAGCAACAATCGGAGTTTGAAGATCAAAACATGCAAACCGCCTCAATGTGTCGGCTCGAGCCGATATCATATAAGAAATGAAGTGGCTTTTCTTTTGTATTTGACTTTGCTTGATTGGTAATTGCTTGATTACGCTTGAGTGTTGGTGCTCGCCGTTTGGCCTGGAGAGCCTCCGGTTCCAGGCTTACAGAACGGCAGAATTTATCAAGCAGTTTGATCGCTTCGAACACTTGCAAGAGCATGCATTCCTGCCAGTTATGAGGAGGTTCCACGAATATGCAAAACTTGCAGAAGAAGCCAAGAAGCGGCAGGCGGAAACGATCCAGGTGGCCACAAACCACCATTACATGGAGCAGCTATACGAAATGAAAGCTCGTGCGGGAAAGATAGACATGAAAAGATGGCAAGCATGGCAGGACCGTCATTTGCCTGTCGACAAGATAAGACACGAGACCACAGCCACATGTTCAGTGCTGTCGAAGACGTCAAGCTCCTGGACCGAACGCTCGCAATTATCGTGAACAAACGCAACGAACTCGAAGACATGATGCTCATTGCGGGAGAGGAGTTGCCACAAATACCGGGTCCTGTAGTAGATCGCATCGAAACAGAAGAAGAAGACGCCCCACGTTTCTGAAGATACGCAAGAGGTGAACGTGGAGAAGAGCCTCGCAATGATGAACCAGTAGAAGAGCCTCGCTACCCCCGCGGGAATGATGAACCGACACAAACCCGCAACCCATGGGAGAAGGATGACGAGGAAGATGAAGATGTTGGTAGAATTCCAGATTATACCACTGACTACATGGATTTTGACACCTATTCCCATGACCATCGACTCGGATGACACGGACTTCTAGGTCTAGCGCCGGGCCGGAGTGTCGTCATTAACGACTAATATATCATACTAAAATCTTGTTAGACACTATAACTGTACTATGATCAAACGACTACTCATCTTAAACCAAGAAATGCACGTTTGGTAGCTAGAAATCTTGCACTTCTTTCTTTCAGCTTCTTCAGGTGCATGTTTCCTTCTATTTTGAATAAATGCACTTTATTTCTCAAGCTCCGATTAATAAAGGGCAACTCGCGCTTAGCCTCATTCCTTCACATAAACTTCTTCTCTTTATCTGCGAGGCATATAAATAGCGCTGAGCCAGCTTCTGATTCATTTGAGCTTCTTACAGTTTTTACAGTTCATTTAACCTCGTCTTGTAATCTCATTTGTTAACCTCACATTTATTCCTCTCATAATCGCTCATTTATTTGGTGCCTTACACGTATAATCTCACTTACTCTCCGAATCTCACTTAATAATACTCATTTTCAAACTCATTTACAAGTATTCCGCCTATTCTCATATGATTGCAATACTCACATATTACCGTAATTACTCTTGTTTGTATGATCTTTATAGTTACTAATAAAGAGTGTAATTACCCAATTTGAGGTTGGCTTTGGCAATCCGCGTGGCTGGTATCTACCAAACGGCGAGCACCAACACTCAATCGCAATCAAGCAACCACCAATCAAGCACAGTCAAGTAGAAAAAAAAGCCACTTTATTTCTTGTAATTGGCCTTTGAGCCGTTGGTCGTTTTGCCACACGGATAAGATTTCTTCTCTTTAATCTCCTCGTGTGCCCAGTTATGGAGGTTAAAACCTCATCATACCACTAGACACCGGCCTTCCTTCAGTTACAGTACAATTTTAGTCTCCTTCCCTTAGCTGGCCATATTCTTGTTTAGAATTTTTTTCTTACACAAAGCACCGACTCTTAGCAAACCCACGTCAGACACAAACGCATTGAACACCAGAAAAGCTCCGTAATTTGATACTACTAAGATAATTATGGTTCAACGCTGATTTTGTGGAACAAATTCGAGTTTACGGATCCGAAATAATGAATTTCGAATTTTTGAGTAGGGTTCATGGCGCGTTCGAATCCAGGAGTTGTAATGGCTTTATTCCAGAGATTTCGCGAGTCAGAAAGAGAAAACACCCATTAGAAAGAGGAGAAATAACTGCATCGAACGACAACCGATCTGCTCGAAGTTTCATATTACAAAGTAGACCAAGCATGGAAATGGGTAGCATCTAATGAAATTCTATTGAAGAATTATGATGAATTTTTGAAAAGTTAGAAACGAAGAAAAACCTTTGGAGGAAATGGAAAAACTTCCTTACTTTGCTTGAATTTTTAAATAATCATAAAAGTATAAACTGAGCTTTCCGAGTTTCTGAAAGACCTCGAACATTGCGAAACTTGGAAAAAAGCTCCAATTTGAAAAAAAGGTAATATTCAAAAGAATGAGGTGATAAACATGCAAATAAGGATGTGAGATTTTCAAAAAAATTGGAATAAGGGTGGCGCGTAGAGATATTAAAAGCATGAAACAACTTAGAACTATGTTCCATTAAGACCCTTTAAGTGTCATTGATTCGCGAATTTCTAATAACTTTTTTGAGTTTCATGTTACAGCAAAATAAACGATGCCAACGCCAATACTTTCTACTGCTCTATTTCTGGATGATGTGCGGAATTGACATGTAGTCAAGATGGAATGTTCTGAAAAGTTCATTGATTGTCGTTTTTTCGCATAATGCAATGAAGTATTTGTTCAGGGTGTCCCAAAAGTATGTATGCACTGTTTGACCGTCAATATCTCTCTTCCCAATGATTCTTTTGCCTTGCTTCAGGTAGAGCTGGCTTCAACTTAGATTTACAGTATGGAGCAAATCACCCATCTCTCTTCATTACTGTAGGATTACGGTAGGAACTTGAAAGATATGATGTCAATGTGGAAAAAGCTGTCGTTTCGAAAATTTCCAAAAGAATGTGAAAACTTGTGTAATAGGGGTTTTCATAGACGATGAGTGCAAGACTCAACTATTCACAAGATTGCGAAGCTTTCTAAATAGTGTAACCGCACTTTTTAACAATATTGAAAAAGTGGCCGCTACTTCTTACCCAACATAACTCTTCAATGAAGCATCAGTTCTGTCACCTGGTATCTGTTCGTAGTCATCCATTTCTAAATCCTCTTGTTCCAGATCGGCTAAGTTTTACGCCGTTCCAAACTCTATACAATTGTTCTGTTGCATATGGGATAATGACTAAAGTTTGTAAATTTACTCAATTTGCAGGTTTGAACATCCTTTTCACTTCCCGCATTCATTCGGAGTTCCTGGCCGCTTTTTCCTTTCCTAGTAAGCCGCCTTTATATATCCATAAGCGGAACCTTGTTATGCCTTATGTAGCTTACTGCCTGCACTTGTGTGTGGACTACAAGTTAATCAGTCATGTAATGCGAATTATGCTAACAAAGCGCAACATTTACATGCTTGCATTTGTTGCACAGTCTTTTTCAATGCTCCTAGCAGCTCGTTCAACTTTCGTTAAAAAGCAGTATCGTATTGCAAGTCTGCTACACATCAACTAAAACACATAATGATTTAAATGTTAGGAATTCTTAGATCACGTTACAGAAAAGATTCATATTTTTAAATCCACTATCCCGCAAGTTCTAGCGCGTGTTCGTTTATAACGAAGTACAAAAGAAGCAAGTGGTTCTTTTATTTCCTGCACCTTTTTCTTCGTGATTTCACATGCAACATCTCGAGAGCAAGGTAAATTACTGCATGGCTTATGTCTTACAAATCTCGCGATTTTGTAATAGTAACTCAAGAAGTGCCGAAGGGACCTCTGCGAATATCACGTACCGCTGGCTGCCATACTGAACGAAGACGGGACTACGACTTCTTCCCGATACAAGATGGAATCTATCGCGAAGAACTTTTACACCAACCTCTTCCGCTTATCAACACCGGTGCAGATGCTCGTTGTTCCCACTGGAGAAATACCACCACGAATTCTACCTGCTGAAGTGCGCACGGCGATTCAGACCATGAAGACATCCACGGCTCCAGAACCAGACCATCTTTTCTTCGAATTCTTGGGGTTGGAGGACAACGTCTACACGAGGTTCTAGCGTCGCATTTGACATCTTACCTCCAGAAGGAGAAGATCCCCGATTAGTGGAGAACATCAAGAACCTTCCTTCTCTTCAGGAAGGGTGAACGGTCTTCGGAACTATCGTCCAATATGCCTGCTGAGTGTGCTGTACAAGCTTTTCACAAAGATTATCCTCACTCACATATCAAGGACACTGGATGAAGCCCAACCCCAAGAACAAGCTGGGCCACATCCAGACCGTTTCGAGGGTCCTAGAAGTCTACCCAGAGTACCGGCTGCCTTTCGTCCTAACCTTCGTGGACTACGAAAGCCTTCGACAGCGTCGAAACCAACGCCATCCTGTTTAGCGCTAGTCGATCAAGGAGTGGACTCTACGTGAGGACACTAGCCACCTGCTACAAGGACTGTAAACAACGATGCAGCTGCTCCATCGCCCCCTGACCATACCAATCGGGACCGACAAGGCAACACAATCTCGCCGAAGCTATTCACCAAGGCCTTGCAGTGGGTGATGAAGTCACTGGACTGGGACGAGAGAGGCATACGAGTTGATAGGAGATTCCTGTCTAACCTTCGTTTTGCGGACGACATCTTTCTCTTCTCGAGCAGTATCACCGAAGCAGAGACGATGCTGAAGGAACTAAACGAAGTGGGGAGGAAGATCAGACTGCGAATAAATCGGAAGAAGACACAGTTCATGAGGAACGCCCTTTGCGAAGATGAAGAAATGGAACTGGAAGGCACCCCTACTATGGAGACGTCTTCCTACGTGTATCTCGGACGTTCGATGAACATGGAGAACGAGTTGAGGGAAGAACTTAACAGGAGCAGAAGAGCAGCCTGGGCCGCCTTCGGGCCTCTGAAGGAAGCCACCGACCAACTGACAGACCCGGAGCTTCGTGCACACCAATTCGACTCAACCGTTTTCTCGGCGCTCTGTTACGCAGTTGAGACCTGGGCCGACACTGTAGTCACGTCGAAAGCCTTACGGACCACAAACAGAGCGCTCGAGCGCAGTTTTCTGAAGATGACTTGACGCAAGCAACATCTAGTCGGACTTCGCTGTACGAATATGAGAAGAATGTCCCGTTTTCGTGACGCAGCGGAATACATTGCGAAAGCGAACCACTGACGGCCGGTGAGAAGAACAGACGACAAATGGACACTAAGAACATCCGAGTGGATTCCTCGCGAAGCGAAACGTCTCCGAGGAAGACCACCGACGAAATGGGCAGACGTGTTCGTGGAACGGATGGACCAGCTGAGAAATCAGCTGGATACGACTTTCGCCCCTGGAACTCGCGGACGCAGCCACCGACGACGGCCAAGAAAATCGTGGATGTCTGAAGCGAGGGACAGGGAAAAATGGCAACTTTTGTACTGGGGCCCGCACGTCACGTAAACGGGCCATCTAAGTATCTAAGTAAGTAAGTAAGTAATTCATCGATTTTTCCATCTTTGCATCTAGCACGGGAGACTGATCATGGTTGCTTGAAATATGAGATTTAGTCCCACTCTTTGGCGCAAATTAGCTGCTCGCCTAAAATAGATTCTGGCTATGGATATACCAATCAGTGTAGACTTTGCTTACCCATAATATTTCTTTAGAAATATTTTAGAACTAATGCTTGTGAAGTGGACGACTTCACTACTTCAATCTGTTCTTCTAGCACTGGTGATGCCTCCACACATCTACCGGATTACGTTGTTTTTCTAGCTCATGTTCTTCTTCAATTCGTCTTTGTACTGCGTTCATCACCCGTATCTCAAATCGGTGAGAGGATGGTCTGAGCACAGAGACAAGAAAGTGAAAACTGGCGATCATTCGCTTTGATTAATTAAAGTGATTTCAAACTTTCCGTTATGGAAATCCAGCTGCGACGCAACGCACATGTTAGGTGCAAGAAAATGCTATTGCACAGATCATTGATAGATTATACTGTCTCACCATAATGGCACTTATGACGGAGCGGGATTCACGAAAAGTTGATATAATTTCCAAACCTACTTATCTACAAATCCTACCTTGAAGCGTTTGAGAGACGAAAGAATACAGCAACTTTACAGCTGATTTCGCGATAGGGCGCAAATTAAGATTAAAGAGGCGATTCATGGAACTCAGCGTTCATTTCGGCACGAGTTACACACCTATCTCTATTTACCTGAGCTTATTCCCGAAATCGAAAAATTGAAGTAATCTGAAGTAATTCTTAATTGCATTCGTGTCTTACATCAATGCATCAAGTCAACTTACCCCTATAATCAGTACCAATCTCTAATCTGCCGTGTGCGATCGCAGTAAATGCACAATCCTTTTCATGTCATTGGCTTACGTACAAGTTCCAGGTCTATTCGTGCTACCCCCATGTACTGAGTAATCCGCGTCCCAGCTGCTCGACCATCTGCATTTCCAAACAAATTTTGCTGTATGATTAACGCATATTTTGCAATGAGCGTATTTTTAGCCATGAGTAAAGCATCTATGAACTACCCTTAAAATCTATCAAATCCTTTTGGACAACGTCACTATGTACCGAGGCAAATCTACTCATGCTATATTCGTTGTTCTCCACAAGAAATCTATAATTATGTACATTTTATACTATCGTCTGAAAAGTGCTTGACAATTGTGGACAACATACCTTCAGGCCAGTGGGGTACCGAGGGGGGGGGGGAAGGAGGGTTGGGAGCCACCCCCCCCCGGAGGATGAGTCGCGAAATTTTTGAAAGTTACTTACATGGGCTATAAAAATGCGCAAATGACTTGTTTGTACTTGTGAAGAATTAAGATAACTTTTAAACTTTTAAAAAATTCAACTTAAATATATAAAAAAATTTTCTTGAAATCTCGGGGCTATGGGCCCAGAAATTTTTTAGGAAACATACCAGAATTATTTGAGAGTGCGTGGCTGACGCCACCCATCCATTAGAAAAATTTTTTTGTCCTCCCCCCGAGCGAAAATCCTGGGTACGCCACTGCCTCAGGCATATGCCTCGAAAAGAATTTGATAGTGTGTTGTCTGCCTTCAGCCTTTCAACATTTACTTGTGTTGCATCGCCAATTCTAACAACTTTGTTACTTTCTCATTCTTCGGATACGCTCAGCTATTTTCTGGTATCTTGATGAAGTAGTTGTTCAATTCCGGTTTAAAACCTTTTCAATTGCGCCTAATAAAAAACGATCACGAATGGACATTCAATGGTTAAGACAAGGATGAGGATTTATGTGTTCATAACATTATGAGGTCAAACATAGAAGACTTTTACTGCTCTCAATCAAAAACTATGAATCTCTATTCATATGCGATCGAAATCAAATGAGAACAATTCGATAGGCTCCCTTCGAACCTTTCTAAGCAACTCAGTGCTTTGTGTCCATCGCCTAAGCAAGCTCAACTGACGCTGTTGTTTGAATATAATTGAAAACAACACTTCGAACATTAAAAAGCCAAGAATTTGTTACATGTAAAAATTTCATGCATAGTATTCCTTGTAACCATAAGTTTGAGGAGGTAAAGGAGGTAACCGTCATAGCTTTTGTCATATGACATTAACAAGGAATTTGATGAATAAAAACATTAATATAAGGTTCTAATCGCTCAGTCATTCTTCACCTACGGGAAGTATAGCACTCGTTCTAGAGTGACGTTTTTTTCGTTCACAAGCTCTCTCCATTTTTTCATCGCTAAAGTTCGTTTTGATACAGCAAGCCTTGACGTTTGTCACGAACTCAAGCGCATGAGTCTCTTTATAGTCGTGTCTTGCAAGGGAGAGTCGAAGAAATACCGATGCAATAATGTTGATATATTAGGTTGTCCCCAAAGTTTTGCCGGTTTTTTCAAACCACTATAAAACCGCACACAATGAAGACCTGAATAAGTTTCAACATAGTTCGATGCAGATTTTCCTTCTCTTCTTTATGGATACTTGAACCACAAACTCGTATGCTTTTTTTGATTGCCAAAATTCTCCACCTGACAACTGTATCCGCTCAAAGTTTGGCTAATTTTTGAAAATTTTATTCCAAAGTTTCGAGAAAGGTTAAGTACGGGTCAAATAGAGCAATTCTCGGATTATAAGGAGCTATTTTTAGTTTTCTCCAATCTGCTGTTTTTGGTTTGAAAGAATTGTTTCTTAATAGGTCTCGATTTTGGCAAGTCATGAAACACGCAACTCAGCAAATACACGAAAGCTTTCAAAGTTTCTGCAAGTTGAAAAATTTCTATTTAAACATTATTTATGCAACATGACGAAGTTTGATTTGCTTTGAAAAAGCAGCTTTTTGGAATTTTCGGTACTTTTACGTTGTAAAAGTAGGCAAAAGCCGCGATTTCTCAAAAATACTTATGACTGACTTGGTAAGCGTGGCCCATGTTATGTAAAATGAGCAATGTAGCCAAAGGTTTCCTTTAGGTAAAACTTAGCGGTCTTTGAAAATATCAGAACCAAAAATTTTTCAAAACTAGGAAAGATTTGGCGTTACTGCAGAGCTGCTCAAAATCCATGGCGATAGCGGCGCAAAGACAGGGCAGATCAAAGAGCAAGTACAGCTGTAAAAAAGAGAATAAAAATCTGCATCAAATGGTACCTAGGTTGTCTATGGATTAGTGTTCCGTGAGTTTCACTGATCAACGAAAAAAAACCGACAAAACTTTCGGGACAACCTAACATGATATTGCAACATTGATAACTCCCATCTCAGCATACTAAATTCCTGACTTTCACCGACAAGGGCGCGATAAAAAAGGCGCCCACTTGAGTCGCATACACTGCACCATCTTCCCTAAAATTTCCTAGTGCTATTACGCGCATCAAATATCCCAGATCTTCTTCTCTTGTGATTCGGTAGCACATTTAATATAATGCGCCTTCAATATTTTGTTTCAGCATGAATTTGACAATTACGTCTTTTCTACGGTTACGTAATTATTCATCGAAATCACAGTGGCTTTCGAGCTTTGGTCAGGGGCAAAGTATTTCTACTTCAACATCGACGTGTTGAAATCTTTTTCATCCATAAGTTTTCCATAGCAGACAATAGGTCATTCTGACTCCGATTTTTGATCAGTTGGTTTGAGACACTGCCACGACCGAATATTTCTGTGAGAGCACTTTCATAGCCATAATGCTGGGTCCTGACAAGTGAGAATTTGAATTTGAACCGACAAGGGAATTATGGAATGGCCGGTTGGCCAGATCTTCCGGCGATCAGGTCAGCAAAAAGAAGAGAATGAACCCTGCATATCGGATCCCGTCTACGGCACCGGGTGGTAGCAAGAACGATGTCAGGGACTCAAGGCGCCTTTTGGATTGGACAAAAACGACAAGTCTGCCTGAACAACATGCCATGGAGACTGCCTCATACTTTGCACCTACAACGCTAGGACAGTCTCCACAAGCGCCGACCTCCACGCTCTCGACGCTGCAGAGTAAATCAAGTACCACGTCATCGCTCTGCAGGAGACGACCTCCAGAAAGAAGGACGTTTAAGGGATGAGTGGTGGGACCCTCATCATTCGTCGTGAAAAGATCTCATCACGAAACGTTGGAGGCGTTGGCTTTGTCGTCCACTCACCTATCGTCCATCTTGTCGATTCGCATGAGATCATGTCACCTCGAGTAGCCATCCTACGACAACGACCTCTACGTCAGAAGACCATCAGCATTATCAACTGCTATTAACCAACATCAGTAGCTGACGATTCAAAAACTAGAAGCTTCCTACGAAGACGCGGAGCAGGTCGTCCGCAACGAGAAGTCCTTCTACAAGTTTGTTGTGGGCGACTTCAATGCGAAAATCGGGATGCCACTAGAAAGAATATAGGATGGAAATTTTGGACATGGGCTTCGGAACAAAAATGGCAACCGTTGGTCTTTTCGCCGCCGCATGACTTTTCCATGGAAATTCCTTTATGAAGAAAGAACATCTCCGGTGGACTTGGAAGTCGCCCAACGGAACGACTCACTCGGAGATTGACCGCATTCTCACCTACCGAAGATGGAGCCTGATGTCTCAGTAGTTCCATATTTCTGCAGTGGCTCCGATCACTGCCTCCTTCGAGCTAACGTATGATTCAGTCAAAAGCTGAAAAAGAAGTTCTGCCACAATGCCGCAAAAAATAATGAAGTCGTTTATGACGTTAATAGGTTAGAAGCGCCCATATCAATTTGCAACTGGCTCATCGAGAAGGACCCAGTACGACTACGACGGCTTCTGAAAGGATTGCGAGCTCGCGGAGAGTGCGCCTCAATGATTTCTGAGAAGAACTTGGAACGCATTTCGAAGAACACTAAGAAGATTTCTGATGCAGGATCCGAATGCAACACATCTTGAGCTACAGATAGCCGGCGCCAGTTGCAGAACAGCTTTGCAGGAGGATTTTGGAAGAACAGGCAAACCAAGATACTGGAAGCCGAAGAAAAACGAAGTCTCAAGAAATGCTAAAAGGACTTCTGCGAATATGATGTACCGCTGGCTGCACTATTGAGCGAAGACGGAACTCCAACTTCTTTCCGGTATAAGATGGAATCTATTGCGAAGAACTTTTACACCAACCTCTTTCGCTCACCAACACCCCGCCCGTTGTTCTTACTGGAGAAGTACCACCAAGGATTCTACCTGCTAAAGTGCGTATTGCGATACAGACCATGAAGAGTCCACAGCTCCAGAACCAGATCATTTTTCCTTCGAACTTCTGCGAGCCGGAGGACTAGCTGTCTACATGAGATTCTAGCGTCGCAACGATGCAGCTATTCCATCGCCCCTGACCATTGCAGTTGGGAAGGGAATTCGACAAGGCGACAATATTTCGCCAAAGCTGATGTTCTGCGAGCAGGAGAACACCGTCTACATGAGGTTGTAATATCGGAATGACACCTTACCTTCAGAAGGAGAAGACTCGCATTTAGTAGATAACATCAAGAACAGTTCTTCTTTTTAAGAAGAGCGAACAAGAGAATCTTTGAAGCTACCGTTCAATATGCCTGCTGAGTATGCTCTACAAATTTTTAACGAGATTATCCTCGCTCGCATACCGAGGAACACTGAATAAAGCTCAACCCCAAGAACAAGCTGGATTTCGCAAAGGATTCAGCTGCATGAGCCACATCCAGACCGTTTCGAGGGTCATAGAAGTCTGCTGGGAGTACCGGCTGTCTCTCGTCCTAACCTTCGTGGACTACGAGAAAGCCTTTGACAACGTCGAAACCAACGCCATTCTGTCAGCGCTAGTCGATCAAAGAGTGGACCCAGCTTACGTGGGGGACTAGCCAACCGCCACGAGGTCTGTACAACAACGGCGCAACTATTCCATCGCCCCCTGTCCATTGCAATTGAGAAGCGGGTTCGACAAGGCGACACTATTCCGCCGAAGCTATTCACCGCAGCCTTGCAGTGGGTGGAAATTACTGGACTGAGACGAGAGATGCTTACGAGTTGATGGGAGATTTCTCAACCTTAGTTTTGCGGATGACATCGTTATCTTCTCGTGCAATATCACTGAAGCAGAGACGATGCTGAAGAAAGTTAACAAAGTAGTAAGGAAGTTTGGATTGTGAATAAATTGGAAGAGGACCTATTATAGTTAATGACAAACGCCTTTTGTGAAGATGAGCAATGGAAAATGGAAGGCACCCTATCATGGAGACGTCTTCTTAGTTGTATCTCGACGTTCAAAGAACATGGAGAACGAACGAGAGAAGAACTTAACATAAGAAGTAAAGCAGCCTGGGCCGCCTTCGGGCCTTTGAAGGAAGCCACCAACCAAATGACGGACCCGGAGCTTCGTGCCAACCTGTTCAGCCCAACCGTTCTCCCAGCGCTCTGTTACGCAGCTGAGACTTGGCCCGACACTGTAGCCATGTCAAAAGCTTCAACCACCCAAAGAGGCTCGAGCGCAGTCTTCTGAAGATGACCCGACACAAGCAACACCTTGTCGGACTTCGCAGTACGAATCTGAAAAGAAAGTTCCGTCTTTATGACTTAGCGGAATACGTTGCGAAGCGAAACATCGATGGGCCGGTCACATTATGAGCAGAAGAGACGACAGATGGACATTAAGAACATCGGAGTAGATTCCTGGCTAAGCGAAACGTCCCCAAGGAAGACCACCGACGAGATGGGCAGACGTGTTCGTGGAACGGATGGACCAGCTGAGAAATCAGCTGGATACGACTTTCGTTCCTGGAACTCGTAGACGCAGCCACCGACAACGGCCAAGACTATCGTGGATGTCGGAAGCGAGGGACAGGAAAAAATGGCAAGTTCTGTACTGGGGCCCGCACGTCACGTAAGGACGGGCCATCTAAGTATCTAAGTAAGTAAGTATCAACCAGAAAGCTCAGAAGTGCGAACTCGTGAACATGCTTCACTACAAGATACCATCTATAAATGGGCATTTGCTTAACCTCTCCTATAATATTAGGTCGGTGCAAAAGTTTTGTCAGTTTTTTCAATCCATCGGCAAACACGCTAGAATGAAGATGAACAAACGCTTCAAAATGCTTCTAATGCAGAATTTCTTTCTCTTTCCAGCTGCTGAACTCCCATTGTGTTACGAGTGACGAGATATTCGCTGGATATTACAACCACTCGTTTTTACCATGTCCAAGTATCGCTAATTTTCAAAATTTTCGTATGAGACTTTCGGAGGAGACCTAGTAACCAGCAGATGGGGTAAAACTTTTGCCAGCTTATGCAATTTTTTTCCTACTTTCAGCTGCTTTTCAGATTTTTGCTAAAAATTTTTAAGTCTTGTGTTCTGGAAAATCGCACAACCTGTTATTGCACCAAACACTGCAAAACCTACAGAAAACTGAGTTCTCAACACTTGATTATTATTACCGCTATCATTACAATGTAAATGAGCGATTTTCGCTCCAAATTTTGAAGATTTTGAAAAATAGGTTACGTCAGTGCGCACTCCTGAAATTTAGAAATACTGCAATTTTTCCCACAATTTTGCCTGTATCGGCAAAAAAAGACAAGTTTTAGGAAGAGGAGAAAATTCTGCATCGAATATTGACTGAAGTGTTTAACATTTTATGTTCTACGAGGTTAAAATAGGCTGAATGTAAAATTTGCTCACTTCAAAAAATAAATCATAGAAATTCTGAAAGACAAGCCCTAGGGCTACAAAAAATTTCTTCATTGGCAAAAGGGTTGCCCTATCTGCTGGTTATTAGTGCTCCTCCGAAAGTTTCATACAAAAATTTTGAAAATTAGCGAAACTTGGACATGGTAAAAGCGAGTGGTTGTAATTTCTAGCAAATATCTCGTCACTCTCGCAATGAAACAGAATTGGAGTTCAGCAGCTGGAAAGAAGAAGAAATCGGATACATTTTGAAGCATTTGTTTATCTTCATTCTAGCGTGTTTGCCGATGGATTGAAAAAAAAACGGCAAAACTTTCGGACCCACCTAATATAAACCTGAATTCAAGAAATTAAAAAAAGGAAAGAAATAAAAGAAACGTCACGACTAGGATGAACTACAGGAGGAAAGAGGTTTTTTGGCGGGCTGCGTTGGCGGGTCCTTAATGCATAAATGTGCGCGTTGTAATCAGTGCCTATCATTGTCCTCTCGCAGTGGCGTACCGAGGGGGGGGCGGGGGGGGGGGGCGCGCGCCCCCCCCCCCCCGAGAATGGGTCGCGAAATTTTTGAAAGTTACCTATGTGGGTTATAAAAATGTGCAAGTGACTTGTTTATTTTTGTAAATAATTAAAATAATTTTTAAAAATTTTTAAAAATTCAAATTAGCCTTGTAAAAAAATTTTTTTCGGGGGCGTGGCTGACGCCACGCCCCCTTTTTCCAGATTTTAGGGGTCGGGGACCCGGAAAAGTTTTGAGAAGCACCCTAAAAAAATTTTCGGAGTGCGTGGCTAACGCCACGCACCTTCTTTAGAAAAAAATTTTTGTCGCGCCCCCCCCCCCGAGCCGAAATCCTGGGTACGCCACTGTCCTCTCGTATGGGTAGCCTTGGCTCCAACAATAACTGTATCACGGTAAGCACTTCTACGGGTTCGCTTTCATTCGCTGTAATCTCAGTTGATCTCTTGAATGGATCTCTTCGGATGCACCGTCTAAATGAATACATTATAATCTTAGACTTCAAAAGACGCCTTGGTAAAGGCGGGGACGCAGAAACGTCAGTATCGGTGAAGATCACAACATCCAGGGCACTGGAACACAAAGTCAATATTGTTAGGGTGCCTTCATACCTCGCCGTCAGCAGTCGCCAGCAGCCCATAGCGGCCGCCAGCAGCCTGTGGCAGCCCATAGCCGCCGCTGACCGCCTTTGTTATAGGAGCAAAATCGTCAAAATCTTACTACTCTAAGTGCTCCTGCCTACTCTTTTCATCTTCTACGCTTATTTCTTCTTATTATCGCTAATATGCAATTTAACTAGCCACAATTCATTTGTGTTCATTGTTCTGTTCCGCACATTGTATCCTATCGCGCTCACATTTTTTTGCAGTCTGTCTTATTTGAAAAGATGTGAGCGATTATCAAAGCAAGAAAAACTCAACCCGCAAATGAATCCCGGCGAACTTGCGAAATAGTAGAATGCAAGTTACATATGCACCGATAGCCAAGAAAAAATTGAAGCAAAAGCAGACTCAAAAAAACAAATTGCACACCTGCCGGATCCGGACGCATTTAAAGTCAGAGCGAATTATACCGGAAAGAACCTTCTATCAACTACTCAGACAGTCGACGGCATACCTCCGGAGCAGAAATGGCCGAGCCGCGGGGTTTCCCCAGCTAAGCATTGCCACTCGTGCTCCGGAGCCCTCCCATTTGTGCTCCGGAGACCTCCCATTTGTGCTGCGGAAGGCTGCCGCGGCATACTGTAACTAGCCCTAATTAAGCTCCAAACCCCAATTTTGTCTCTAAACCCCACCCAAATTAGCCGATTAGAACCCCCGGGTAGGACGTCAGCGCGGCCCTCAACGTTCTTTACCCCCTCCCTCTCACCCCTAGCGTTTGTGGATAAAAGATAGAAGAAAGAATGAAGAGACAAGACATTTATTTCAAATTAACTGCAAACAATCTCCTGCAAATTGCAAAACAAGACTTAGCAGCTACAAAACGGACAACAAAGACAACAGTTGCCGGCAACCTATGGCCGTACCCTAAGCGAAAACATAAGCGAAGTAAGTGTAGTGAGTTAGATTGCTTGGAAAGCACGAAAACACAAAAAGGACAGCGCGAAACAATGAGGAGACTCGCACAGAATAGGTCTCGGTTGAGAAATGAAGTCCACGATGTAATATGAGACAGACATCACAACAGTGAAGAAAAGCAATGATGATGCTATTGAAAGCCACCCCGCTCGCCTTGAGTGTCCTGCTAGAGAAAACATCGAAAGCAAACGTCTTCCGTTTAGGAAATAAGATACTGACGTTTCCTTTCACGTTAATCTACAATCCCCAAACATAAATCACGTTTCTAGATGCCTTTACCATGCAACACTCCTTTTCCCTCAAACATTTGAATTACAAAAAAGGGCTTTCACAAAATTTACCTGAAAGTCATCAGACCTCTATACATTTCCAACTTGACCCCGTTCGCGATAGCGACATGTCTTCCTCTTCCTTACGAATTTCACTCCAGAACTGCGTTGCATTTTTGGATAGGCCACGACTACCACGATCTCTTGTCTCAAATGGAAAATATTTGTGAAAAGATTGATGGAGACAAAAGTAACGTAACTGATGTGATTGACTAACGTAGCTACTTTTCTTCCAACGATTATTGCACCTTCATATAGGAAAGCTACAGCCCTTGAATAGTCAGGACAAAAGATGATCCTTCGCACCTATAAAGACTGCTACACAGACGTGAGATAGATGCCCAAAAAGATGTCAGCACTCACTTCTCCAGCCTCAAGACACTTGTTCACAAAGGACTTCATGTCGATGCCCTGCCTAAACTCACAATTACACTCTGTAAAAAAGTGCGCATGGAGTTAGAAGGATTTCAGTGTAACTTGTTAAGTGCTCGGGCAGTGACCAAGGCTCATTTGGGACAGAATCGAGATGGACATTACAAATGACATGCAACCCACAACCAGCACATATATGCGCAGCTTTCGAACTGAAAAGGTCAGCTTTCATAAATGAAATTGCACATACGCTTTGTACTTCAGCTGATGCTCAGCTGAAGGTTTTCAGATCATCTTTTCAGAACAACGTGGAGAAAGAACTAAGCCAACTCAACAGAAGAGTATGCCCAAGATGTGAAAAACTAGTCTATTGGCTTGTCTCGTACACACTAGCGATTGTTCGGAAGTATGCTCGCGCATTATGCGTGATAAGAATCACGCGTGATTGTTGTAGAGACCTAAAAACTAGATCAGAACTGAAGCAGCTGAGCGAAGAAAGGCCTACTGATAAAAAGGTGAACGCTTGCGTCGCACTCATAGGTAGGTGCCAAAGTAAGCGAATATTTTGTTCAGGTTGAGGTCCCGCGCAGAATTGACGTCACTTGGATTGACGCCAGCATAGTGAGAGACATCAATTCTGCGCGGAACCCCGACCTTAACAAAATATTCGCTTACTCTGGCACCGACCATAGTCAAAAGTGAAGTATGGAAACGATCAGTTGGAATGTTACCAGTCGATACTATTTGTTTTTGCATTTTTGGATAGGCCACGACTACCACGATCTCTTGTCTCAAATGGAAAAGATTGGTGAAAAGATTGATGGAAACAAAAGTAACGTAACTGATATAATTGACTAACGTAGTCTACTTTTCTTCCAACAATTATTGCACCTTCATATAGGAAAGCTACAGCCCTTGAATAGTCAGGACAAAAGATGATCCTTCGCACCTATAAAGACTGCTACACAGACGTGAGATAGATGCCCAAAAAAATGTCAGCACTCACTTCTCCAGCCTTAAGATACTTGTCCACAAAGGACTTTATGTCGATGCCCTGCCTAAACTCACAATTACACTCTGTAAAACTGAAGCAGCACTGAAACTGAAGCAAACTGAAAACTGAACTGAAGCAGCTGAGCGAAGAAAGGCCTACTGATAAAAAGATGAACGCTTGCGTCGCACTCATAGGTAAGTGCCAGAGTAAGCGAATATTTTGTTCAGGTTGAGGCCCGCGCAGAATTGACGTCACTTGGATTGACG
Source organism: Cylicocyclus nassatus (assembly GCA_958299035.1). Classification (NCBI taxonomy): domain Eukaryota; kingdom Metazoa; phylum Nematoda; class Chromadorea; order Rhabditida; family Strongylidae; genus Cylicocyclus; species Cylicocyclus nassatus. The sequence goes on from CATQJL010000223.1 coordinate 24,867,996, forward strand.
CCAGCATAGTGAGAGACGTCAATTCTGCGCGGAACCCCGACCTTAACAAAATATTCGCTTACTCTGGCAGCACCTACCATAGTCAAATGGAAGTATGGAAACGATCAGTTGGAATGTTACCAGTCGATACTATTTTTTGGCCACTGGATGAGAGCTTCAATCAGACCTACAATAAGATGCATCACAAGTGGAGAGGAATTGCCCTTAGAAAAACTCAAATTGCTTCTCAAAACGTCCTTTTACAGTGCACAATATATGGGTTCGTACCAGCAAAATCTTACGTAAAGCAGGGTCCACCTTGGGCTTATCCTTATTTGCTTCCTCTGGATTTGGCGTTCCTTCGTCCCGTCCGCTAGACAAAGATTCCTTTTCATGTTCACTTCTTGTATGATGCCCGAAATCTCTGTCATTTCCACGAGAGCGAATCCATCTAACATCTGAAATAATAGGTCGAAATATTAGGTTGAAACCGAAAAAATGGTAAAGTATGATGCATATCCTTTCAGAAATCGAACGGACAGTAATGACCACGACTAGTACCAGAAGTTATCTTAAGAACATGAAACGCTTGCTGATTTATTGTGTCAGGGAGTTTATCACGGATAGCACCAAAAACTATTTCAAAAGCGTAAAATACTTCCTGATATCATGTGTAAACGATATGGGGTCATCTTAAAAAGTCTATACCATGAATCGTTTACCATGAATCTTGGAAGATACGTAGCAAATTATGTAATGAATGACGCCGACTCTGAGCGCACATACACACTTGAACAGGCAATCCGCCGTGGAGCACAAGCATGAACAAGTGCGAAACAAAAAAAGTAGACTCACTCGGATTATATACTTTTTGTTTCGAAAATCCAGAATTAATCACAAAAACCACTCCATCAATAGTCAACGATGTCTCAGCAAGTCGAAAAGAGCCAAGCACTAGAAGTGACTAAGTGCATCCGCACGAAAACCCAAAACCTGAAACCTCAAAAGAAGGAGATGAACAAATAAACGCCAGTGCGCCGACGAGGAACTCGAAAAACCAAAAAAAAAGAAAAACGAGCGCGAAAGAACGAAAAAAGAGTAAGACGAAAGCGACGGCAACTTATTTTCGAAAATGCTAAGCTGCGTATCACAGCAAATTGACTGCATACATATATGTGCGCCGGACCCCTCACATTTTCTGCTCCGGGGCCCTCCCATTTATGCTCCGGAGACCTCCCATTTTCTGCTCCGGGGCCCTCCGTTTGTGCTCCGGCGACCTCCCATTTGTGCTCCGGAGCCCTGCCATTTTCTGCTCCGGAGGTGTCCCAAATCTGGCGTACTCCGGAGCAAATCCGGAGAAGGGTCCCATTCGCCTGTTTGTGACGTCACCGTGACCTACAAGAAGGGACCGCCCCCTCGCCCCGCTTTCAATGGTCAATTGGGTCCGCCGCGACTCTGCCAGATTTCATCTGTCCGGCGCGACTACGGCACCGATTGTCTGAGAAGTTGTCGCCGTACAAATACAAGCGTGTTGCACATGAGAGCCTCGGAGAGTAAACACTCTTTACATCTACGGGGTACTAAAAGGCGCCCTGCAACCGTGTCCTGCTCTTTATTTTTTTCAAGCTCTGGAGGTTACTCGTTATTGATCAAGCGTTTTAGAAAACATCAGAGTATGGTCTACGATCAGTGGTTTCTTCTACGCTATGTTTCTTCTTAGTTTTCGGCTGGCGCCCAGCTGCTTACAAGCCAATGATTCACCATCTTGGTACGGTTTGATTGAAATCTTCTTTTTTTCTCTTTTATTGTGCGCACTTCAGCAATATAAATATCCATGCGGCTCGCACCAGAGGCGAAATGGAATGGTTGTGGGCCGAGAGTCTTGGCGCGAGTATCTTATGTGTAAGATAACTATACTAAGGTGCCATTTGCCTCATACAAGCCATGTTCCGCAGACGGGTACACTTGAGCAACCATTAATTTTTTTAGATGACCGCGGTCGACAGGGGATACGGTCCTAATGAGTGTATGCGGAGGAGTATGTTTGGAAGTAGATGACCAATTCCGATGTTTCTGTGACGATAAGCTAGACAATTGCGAAGGATCTCCGGTAAAGCTGCTATTCGATCTTGCTTATGTGATCCCCGTTAAAGGTATTGGTAAGTCTCCATTGTTGGCTCTCTTACTAGAGCTTTTTGCACTTTCCATTTACAGTTGTGCTATTGATTTTTGAATTCATCACAAATCTTTTAATTCATTGTGCGTTGACTCTCGTCGTCAGCGTCCAACGTCATCTCCTAAACTCATCACGCATATTCCTCTACACAGTTCAGCTTTATCATTACTACTGGGTCCTAAACTGGAAGACATTCCATTGTAACTATCCCTTGGTTATTCCTTGCTTATCGCCGTTGTTAATCACCGGACTATTGTTTACTACTATTTTACTAGCTGGTAATGTAATCGACAAAGACACTAACAACTAAATGCTTTTATAGGTGCCGTCGTTAGTGCTTTTTTTTGGTTCATAGCTTCCTTGGACTGAAGTCGCTAATCAGAAGGTCAAAAGGAAAAGGTTGAATTTTGCTTTAAACTACAGAATAAACGAAACAATAACAATCAAAGACGCGATCTATCCATGCGAAATTGTGCAGGCTTATATGAAAATCTTGAAGGCAGAAGAAATTAGTGTGGGAGGTTAAAAAAACATAAACAAAGCTCTTATTGCGTTCGGCAAGTTTTTCGAGCAAGTGCTTGAAGCAAGTGACTAACTGCATTCTAATTACTAAGAATTAGATCATTTCTTCATTCGGTTTTTCACGGAAATGAACCGCTTCCAGAAGCAGCCATGAACACCTCGAGGTCTTGGAACGAGAAAGAGTAAAGCTTTTCATTACGTAGCGAAGCTCATTATCAAAAAACTAGTGTTTTTATTTTACGAAGTCGTACCCGGCGAAAATCAGGAAATTAAATTGCGTAAAATTCTGGCAGTTTTTCATTCAAATTTATGTTATTCAAAAAATGAGCTCTATTGTCTTGCAAGAGCTATTGCTGAACATGAAGGAGTGGAAGAAAGCATAGAAAAACTAATGCTAATGCTTGACTCTTTTGTAAAACTGATTTCAGCACTCTTGTGCTAAATTCACTGCAACAGAAGCAGGAATGAGTATATATTAGTTGTCCCGAAAGTTTTGTCGGTTTTTTTCATCGCTCACTAAAACCTACGGAACACCAACCCATAGACGATTCTAGGTACTATTTAGTTCATATTTTGATTCTCTTTCTTACAGCCACATTTGACTTCCGATCTGCTCTGTCTTTGCGATGTTATCGCCATGGATTTCTGAGCAGCTCAACTCAACAGTACGCCAAATATTTCCTGAATTTTGAAGATTTTTATCCTGGCGTTTTTGATCAGCGCCAGTAACCGTTATGTAGAGCAATCCTTTGGCTATATTGTATCTACTTTAGATTACATAGGCCACGTTTACCAAGTCCGTTATAATTATTTTTTTAACAAAAACCGCGCCTTTTGATTACGTTTACCACGTAAAATTACCAAAAATTCCGAAAAGCTGCTTTTCTAAAGCAAATCAAACTTGGTTATGTTGCATAAATAATGTTTAATAAAAATCTGTTTCAATCCACAGAAAATTCAAAAACTTTTGTGTATTTGCTGCAGTTGCGTATTTCAGGACTTGGCCAAAAATCGAGACCCACGAAAAAATAATTTTTTAGGGCTAAAAACAGTAGACTAGGAGATTGTAAAAATATTATATTGTAGTCCGAGAATTGCTCTATTTGATCCATACTTAACCTTTCCCGAACTTTGGAAAGAAATTAACAAAAATTAGCCAAACTTTGAGCAGATAAAATTGACGGATGGAGAATCTTGGCAACTATCAAAAAAAGCATACAAGATCATGGTTTGAGAATATATCCATAAGAAAGAGAAGGAAAAGCTGCATCATATGCATGTTCGAAGTTCATCCAAGTCTTTATTGGGCATGGTTTTATAGCGGTTTGAAAAAACCGACAAAACTTTCGGGACAACCTAATATTAAGTTGTCCCGAAAGTTTGTCGGTTTTTTCAAACCACTGTAAAACCACGCACAATAAAGACCTGAGCGTATTTCAAAATGCATTCGATGGCTCTCCTCCTCTTTCTTATAAAAACACTAGCTGGCTTACCCGACTCCGCAGTATGTTCCGAATAGAAAATTCCATTTCTTAACCGATCCGGACCAACGGGGGCGATCAGCATGCTCAATTACCCCCCCCCCCCACTGTGCCAACTCCCAGCCCCGTAGCTCAAACTTTGCAAAAAATCAATAAAGTGGATATCGATCGATGACGAAAAGTAGCCTATGACACCCGCCGGGGCCCGTAGTGTATGCGTGCCAAGTTTGGTCCGGATCGGTTCAGAAATGGAATTTTCTATTCGGAACATACGTACAAACAGACAGACATACAGACAGACAGACATACAGACAGGCAGACCGACAAACAGACATTCAGCTTTATATATAAGACTTTCGAGCCACAATCTTGCATGCTTTTCTGATAATTGTCAAAATTCTCCACCCGTCATTTTACCGGCTCAAAGCTAGGCTATTTTTTATAAATTTCATTCCAAAGTTCCGAAAAGAATTGAGTTTGAACCAAATAGAGCAGTTCTCGGACTACAAAATGGTATTTTTAGATTCTCCTTATCTGCTGTGTTTAGCTTCAAAAATTTATTTCTCCGGAGGTCTCGATTTTTGGCAAATTCATGAAACATGCAACTGCATCAAATACATGAAAGCTTCTGAATTTTTGCGTATAGGAACATGAATCTTACTATACATTATTTATAAAACATAACCAATTTTAATTCGCTTTGAAAAGCAGCTTTTTAGAATTTTTGGAATTACGTGTTAAAGTCAATCAAAAATCCGCGGTTTTTATTAAATAAATTATTATAAACGGACTTGGTAAACGCGGCCCACGTAAACTGAAATGGTTGCAATGTAGCCAAAGATCTGATCTACTCAACAGTTACTAGCGCACTTTGGAAACATCAGAATAAAGTATTTCTAAAATTCAAGAAATATTTAATGTTACTGCTGAGATGCTCAAAAAGCCATGGCGATAACATTGCAAAGAAGAGTAAATCAGAGAGCAAGTATAGCTGTAAGGGAGAGAATAAAACTCTGATTCAAGCGCACCTAAGCCGCCCATGGATTGGGTTCTGTAAGTTTTGGCGAGCGATGAAAGAAACCGACAAAATTTTTGGGACAACCTAATATACAAATTGATGTATGGTGATGGTTTTCCGCCTGAAAGAAAAGAGGTCATTCCTGCTGCAGGACGTACAGGGCTGCAACATTTTTCATTGCTTTATGGGGATGAATGAGAAATACAGGGTGTCACAAAAAAATGTATCGAACGTTTGATCGTTAATATCTCTCTTTCCAAGAAGTCCTTTGCCTTGCTTCAAGTACCGTTTTGTAGAGCTGGCTTCAACTTAGATTTGCATTATAGAACGAATCACCCATCTCTCTTCATTACTGTAGGATTACGGTAGAAACTTGGAAAATATGGTGTCAATGTGGAAAAAGCTGCTGTTTCAAAATTTTTCAAAAAAATGTGAAAACTTGTGTTATAGGGTTTTTATGGACGCCTAGTTCAATACTCAACTATTCACGACATAAGAAGCCTTCTAAACGGTGTAATCGCACTTTTTAGGAACGTTGAAAAAATGGCCGCTACCTCTTACCTGGCATAACCCTTCAGTAAAGCATCAATATAAGTTGGGAACTTTACAGTTAGAAATAGTAACTCTAATTGGCCTAATGTAAAGGTTTTCAGGCTGTTCTGTTTCCTTTCTGAGGCAAAATATGGCCTTTCATTGCTTAAAATCCTCTCTGAAGTTTCTACCGTAATCCCACAGTAATGAAGAGAGATAAGTGATTCGTTTTATAATGCAAATCTAAGTTGAAGCCAGCTCTACAGATTGGTACCTGAAGCAAGGGAAAAGACTTCTTCAGAAAAGAGATATTAATGATCAAACGTTCGATAAATTTTTTGGGACACCCTGTATTATGGGTAAGCTTATAAGGATGGGTAAGAAATATTATGGGTAAGCAAAGTCTAAACTGATTGGTATATCCATAGCCAGAATCTATTTTAGACGAGCAGCTAATTTGCGCCAAAGAGTGGGACCAAGTCTCACATTTCAAACAACCATGATCAATCTCCCGTGCTAGATGCAAAGATGAAAAAAAAAGATGAGTTACTATTACAAAATCGCACGATTTGTGAGACATAAGCCATGCAGTAATTTAGCTTACTCTCGAGGTGTTGCATGTGTAATCACGAAGAAAAAGCTGCAGGAAATGAAAGAACCACTTGCTTCTTTTGTCCTTCATTATAAAAACACGCGCTAGAACTTGCGGGATAGTGGATTTGGAAATATGAATCTTTTCTGTAACGTGATCTAAGGATTCCTAACATTTAAATCATTATGTGTTTCAGTTGATGTGTAGCAGACTTGCAATACGATACCGCTTTCTAACGAAAGTTGAACGAGCTGCTAGGAGCTCAAAAAAGACTGTGCAACAAATGCAATCATGTAAATGTTGCGCTTTGTTAGCATAATTCGCATTCCATGACTGATTAACTTGTAGTTCACACACAAGAGGTGCAGGCAGTAAGCTACATAAGGCATAACAAGCAAGGTTCCGCTTATGGATATATAAAGGCGGCTTACTAGGAAAGGAAAAAGCGGCCAGGAATTCCGAATGAATGCGGGAAGTGAAAAGGATGTTCAAACCTGCAAATTGAGTAAATTTACAAACTTTAGTCATTATCCCATATGCAACAGAACAATTATATAGAGTTTGGAACGGCGTAAAACTTAGCCGATCTAAAACAAGAGGATTTAGAAATGGATGACTACGAACAGATACCAGGTGACAGAACTGTGACCATAGAGGGAAGAGAAGAAGAGGATGATGATAACGATGAAGAAGATATGATGCAAAAGACGAAAATGTAAAAAATAGCGGGAACGACAGCGCTGGGCCTTTTTCTCGTTTTACGTTTCTATACATTTTTGTTAAACACACAAACACAACAACACACGCACATAGTTTCCGATTTTTTATGACACTACACGAAAAATTCAAATTTTGAGTGGTTGTTTTGAGCTTCTATCTCCACATTTGTATGCATTGACGAACAAATCAGGTACAGATGCAAAGAGCATGCGTTTCTTTCTTGCACAAAGTTTAGACCTTGTAAATTCGTAGAGAATTCAACAAGTTATAAATTTTTGAGATTGGTGCGAAAGAACTTTTGCAAAAAACCTAATATTACTGTGTTTGTGATTTTTGTGTTTTCTGTGATAATGACTTATGTGACATACTAAAAAAAGTTTGCATTATAACGGATTTTCTATGATTTGATTCTAAAGAGTCCTTAGGTTAAGCTACTTAAAAGTCATTGCATCATTGATCTTCTCATTTTCTTTGGCCAATTCGAAGCTCACGATAGACAAATCCGTTTCTTTCTCTGTACATGTACAGAGAAGTCCTCTACTTTGCTCAAATCAGCTCTATTCCAAATTTTTTCCTACAGATGATGCTAAATCTACTGTTCTTCAACGATCTTTTGACTATCAGTAAAAAAGCTTTCGTTGAAAAGAGACTCACTTTTAAGATAGGAAGATAGTTAATCGAGAGTGAAAAATGCCTATTTTTGAACTGACCCATTTGCATTGCTGGCTGTTTAGCGGCTGTTGAATCCTTAGCATTTTATGTTTGTTTGAAAATTTGTTAAAGCAAGTGTTGCACAAGTCTCATATTGCAGCAGTCCTTGATCTATTCGTGCTAATCGGAGCAAGGTTTCGGGATGCGATGAAAAATTTGAAACACATTTTGGTTCTCACAGCTGCAAATTTCAAGAAATATCAAGGAAATCACGAATAGCATCATTCGACTTTTTTCAAGAGAGAGTGCCATTTACATATATCATAAACATATATTCATGCAATCAATTTACTCAACTAAATCAATCAAAGCATCATGGAATATAATAGCATTTAGAGGATAGGCGTGTCAATAGAAATTACTCTTGAAGCATGAAGGTTTGTACAGATGCACAATGCCTAGAAGAAATGTTTCTGATCCAGAAGACCACCGAAGCATAAATATACACAGAGCATAAAGACCGGGTCATTATACGAGTCTAGAACTACTTTAACACTTTCAATTATGCACTATACAAGTGTTCTTTTTCTTTTTTTTTCAGTTTTCAAGTTTTTTAAGTTTTTTTTTTATTCGCCCAAAGTTTCATTTCGTAAAGAGCACTGGATGTCATTTGCATCTTGTAAGGAAAAGCATCAAAAAATTTTTTATAACTTCAGCTTAGGATCAACGGACACTTATACAATGGGGGCGTATCGTTACGTGTGGGCTGCCAATTGGGAAACGTCGCGCGCGGCAGGCTGCCAGTGACCGCACTCGGAGAGTTCAGCCAGCATTATCCGCAGCACATAATTTTTCAGTTTCTCGTCCTTTATTGAGGTTCATAGACTATTTTTATATTATTGCTTAATTATTTGAAGTTCTGCCACAAAAGTTGTAAAATGAGCTGTTGAGGAACAAAAAAGACACAAATTGAAAGAGGTCAAACCCTAACAATATAGAAAAATCATTGGTAAAATATAAATTTGACAAATTTTCTACACTGCTGCTTCCAACGTCGCGGCGTTACAGTAACCGACGTTGCGACGTTTTCCATTTGAAAGCCCGCACGTAACGAGCCCCCCCCCCCACCTCCCGAAAAAGCTTGCCTAAGTAGGAGGTTGTCCAAAGTACCAACGCCGTTTGTTTTTTTCTAATTTCCAACACTTTTTCTGAGGCTATAAAAAGCAAAAAGACTCTTCCAAATATCAATTTTGATTAATGGGTGTCAAAATTTGTCTAATTTACATAAGTGTATTGACGATGAAAATATCACAGCTCATATTCACAGAACAAAAAATCGTTTCAAACTGGAGTGACTGAATGGGGATTCCGTCGACTTCAGACTAACATCTGCACTCAAATTCTACTATATGCGTGAATATTTCAAGCAGTCCAACTTGCATCTGAGCGCAAGTTTTCTTGCAAAAAATGTGCAAGATATCAGAAAATGTCCTTTGCACTTCGAAAAATGGCTACGCTAAAAAATTCTTACTTACTTGGATACTTAGATGGCCCGTCTTCACGTGGCGTGCGGATCCCAGCACAAGAGTTTCCATCGGTCCCTGTCCCTCGCTTCAGAAATCCACAATCTTCTTGGCCGCAGTCGGTGGCGACGTCCACGAGTTCCTGGTGCGAAAATCGTATCCAGCTGATTTCTCAGCTGGTCCATCCGTTCCACGAACACGTCTGCCCATTTCGTCGGTGGTCTTCCTCGGAGACGTTTCGCTTCGCAAGAAATCCACTCGGATGTTCTTAGTGTCCATTTGTCGTCTGTTCTTCTCACCGGCCGTCGGTGGTTCGCTTTCGCAATGTATTCCGCTGCGTCACGAAAACGGGACATTCTTCTCATATTCGTACAGCGAAGTCCGACTAGATGTTGCTTGCGTCAAGTCATCTTCAGAAGACTGCGCTCGAGCGCTCTGTGCGTGGTCCGTAAGGCTTTCGACGTGGCTACAGTGTCGGCCCAGGTCTCAGCTGCGTAACAGAGCGCCGGGAGAAAGGTAGAGTCGAATAGGTGGGCACGAAGCTCCGGGTCTGTCAGTTGGTCGGTGGCTTCCTTCAGAGGCCCGAAGGCGGCCCAGGCTGCTCTTCTTCTCCTGTTAAGTTCTTCCCTCAACTCGTTCTCCATGTTCATCGAACGTCCGAGATACACGTAAGAAGACGAGAGTGAGAGTGGTTTCTTTTTCCAATTCTGTATCCTTGCAGAGGGCGTTATTTATAAAGTAAGTCTTCTTCCGATTTAGTCGCAATCCGATCTTATCTTCTTGCCTACTTCGTTCAGTTCCTTCAGCATCATCTGTGCTTCAGTGATACTGCTCGAGAAGAGAACGATGTCGTGCGCAAAACGAAGTTTGGTAGTCTTTCATCAACTCGTGTGCCTCTCTCATCCCAGTCCAGTGACTTGATCACCCACTGCAAGGCCTCGGTGAACAGCTTCGGCAAAATAGTGTCGCCGTGTCGGACCCACTTCCCGATCGGAATGGTCACGGGGCGATGGAATAGCTGCATCGTTGTTGTACGGTCCTTTTAACAGTCGGCTAGTGTCCTTACGTTGGCTGGGTCTACTCCTTGATCGACTAGTGCTGACAGAATGGCATTCGTTTCGATGCTGTCGAAGGCTTTCTCATAGCCGACAAAGGTTAGGACGAGAGGCAGTCGGTATTCACGGCAGAAACCGTTTGGATGTGGTCCATGCAGCTGAATCCTTTGCGACATCCAGCTTGTTCTTGGGGTTAGGCTTCATCCAGTGTCCTAAATATGCGTGCGAGGATAATCTTCATGAAAAGCTTGTACAGCACACTCAGCAGGCATATTGGACGATAGTTCCGAAGATCCTCCCGTTCACCCTTCCTGAGGAGAAGGTTCTTGATGTTCTCCACTGGTCGGGAATCTTCTCCTTCTAAAGGTAAGATGTCAAATGCGACGCTAGAAGCCTCGTGTAGACGTTTCCTACGGCTCGCAGAAAATCGACGGAAAGATGGTCTGGTTTTGGAGCCGTGGACGTCTTCGTGGTCTGAATCGCCGTGCGCACTTCAGCAGGTAAAATTCGTGGTGGTACTTTTCCAGTGGGAATAACGGGCATCTGCACGGGGTTGATGAGCGGAAAAGGTTGGTGTAAAAGTTCTTCGCGATAGATTCCATCTTATTTATTTATTTATTTATTCAATACGCACAAAGCGTGCCATAATTGGAACAAAGAGCAAAATACATAGAGCATGAACAGTAAAAAATAACAAAACATCCCCAAAAGCTCAAGTCCAGCTCCGTGAGTAAAAGGAGGTTAAGCCTGTAGACCGTGTATGAATATCAGTGCAGATGCTCGGCGGAGTCTGTCCCATGCCCCCTGCTTATAGCAAAAGTGCTCTTAAACTATTCAACTTAAGCAATTATAATGCGGGGAATAAATGTAATAAGAGAAATTTGCCCGACTGATTCGGGGGAGAGAGCAGAACTCCGAAACAAAAATTTGTGAGGCAAAAAAGATGTCAGGTCAGACAAGCTATTCCCAAATAACAACGAAAATGAGTGAACCGGACCCGAACCACGTGTGGAAAAAGTAAATATCGGAACAGTGAGTGACGTGAAGGTCCACTGATCACAAGTTTGGTACTTGAGAAAGCTATACTGGAAGACTTTCTGCGCGATGGGTGACAGACTGACAGAGTTGGTCGGTTACAGGGTACTGGAGTAGGCCCGCGACACACGTAGTAGTGGGTGTAGGGAAGATTCGGCAGGCAAACGGTAACACTGTACGAGCGATGTCAAGAAAGTCGCCTGGAAGAAAATCAGTCAAAATCAACTTCCTGAATAAAATCAGACAAATTTAGCTTCTTAAGTCTTCGTTTGAAAGTGAGACTGTCTGGAGAAGACAAAATTTCTTTAGGTAAACATTGAAGGTATTTTGAAGTGCGTGCGAAAAAACTGTTTTCTGATAAAGAGTTAATTGTTTACGCTCACCATTTAGATGTAAATAAACAGAAAACTCGGTGGTCCTTCCATAGGTAGGCCTGAATACCCAATATTCAGAAGGTCTTAGCTTAGTCTCGCCTCTAAAAGTCCTGAAAGCAAGTATTACATCATGCAGAAGCCTACGATGTGTCAGGCTTACAAGACCTAGGACTTTCATTCGTTCACCATAGCTCTTGGGAGCGATCGTGGATAACCACGACTGGGATAACATCTGTAGAAAAGCAAGCGAGTAAAAACATTCTGAACGTTCTCCAGGGCCTGCTTATGCTTCCTCAGGGAGGGGCTCCAAACCTGGCTTGCATATTCAACAATAGGAATGACAATTGCTTTATAGAGTTTCAGTAATGTTTTTGAATCGGCTACTCTAATATTACGAAAGATGGTGTACAGAATTGAAAATGCACGGGAAGTAACATTTGAGATTTGCGAGGCAGGTTTCAAGGTGCTATCGAACATAACATCTAAGTCTTCAATAGATGTTTTTACCAAAGAAACTCCCGCAAGCTCATAGTGTTCATCACTTGCAGTGGCACCCATGGAATACGGAGCTTTTATTTATTTTTACTGAAATGTCCCAATTTGTGCACCATTCAACCATGTTATTGATGGCCTGTTGTAGAGCTTTTTAATTGTTCTCTGGTTATCCCTACTGTATCTTATATATAAAGCTAAATGTCTGTTTGTATGTATGTCTGTCTGTCTGTCTGTATGTCTGTCTGTCTGTACGTATGTTCCGAATAGAAAATTCCATTTCTGAACCGATCCGGACCAAACTTGGCACACATACACTACGGGCCCCGGCGGGTGTCATAGGCTACTTTTCGTCATCGATCGATATCGATTTTATCGATTTTTTGCAAAATTTGAGCTACGGGGGTGGGAGTTGGCACAGGGGGGTAATCGAGCATGCTGATTACGAATACAACATTAGTTTTTAAAATCGTGCATTACTTTTATCGATTTTATCGATTTTTTTGCAAAGTTTGAGCTACGGGGCTGGGAGCTGGCACAATGGGGTAACTGAGCATGCTGATTACGAATGTAGTAATTGTTTGCAAGAATATCCAATACTTTATCTGTTTAGAACCTCGGACTAGAAAGGTGTAAGTTGGTACTTGGTTAAGCTGATTTAAACGAGGCAATCTTTATCTCTCATCCTCAATCCTGCATCAAAATATTTCTCCTGTCATCTGAGACCGGATTTCGGTAAGGAACGAGTGCGCTAATCAAAAAATAGCCTTCCTGAAATAATTCGAATGCTAATGATCACGTCAAACGTACTGAAAGAGTACAGTGATCTCTATAAATTCACAACAATTTTATTTTTTTGGCGAGGTTCAAACTATTCTGAAAAATGTTTTATTTATGAAACACTCTTTTAGATCAGGTTCTAATACTAGACAAGATTGTTGAAATTTTGCATGCACACATTCTATACGTGGGTCAACATACCATAAATATTTTCGGAAAAAGACAGTTCTTTCAGAATTTTTTAAATTTTTTGGGAGGAAATCATGATGGCGTCTTCGAATGAGAAGGAGAAAAAATATTTGAGTAGCACCGCGGGATTGGCCATCAAAAGTTAGCATACAAGTGTTTTTGACGCAAGGTCCCAGGATGTCTCTGAAACGAGATACAAGCATTTTTGATTTTTCTGTAAAAATTCCGGTTTCAACGAGTGTTGATATATCCGTGCGTTTTCACCGTGTGAACCGCGGGTTCCGCCTCGACTGAGGTGGCCGAATGGCTCACCTCAACGGAGGTGTTAAGCCAGTGGTTCAATTTTTGTTACAACCTCGGTTGTCCCACAGCGGCAACCGAGTGGTTGTACCTCCGAATGGAGGAGAACAACCGAGTGGTTGTACCTCCGAATGGAGGAGAACAACCGAGTGGTTGTACCTCCGAATGGAGGAGAACAACCGAGTGGTTGTACCTCCGAATGGAGGAGAACAACCGAGTGGTTGTACCTCCGAATGGAGGAGAACAACCGAGTGGTTGTACCTCCGAATGGAGGAGAACAACCGAGTGGTTGTACCTCCGAATGGAGGAGAACAACCGAGTGGTTGTACCTCCGAATGGAGGAGAACAACCGAGTGGCTGTACCTCCGAATGGAGGAGAACAACCGAGTGGTTGAACCTCCGAATGGAGGAGAACAACCGAGTGGTTGTACCTCCGAATGGAGGAGAACAACCGAGTGGTTGTACCTCCGAATGGAGGAGAACAACCGAGTGGTTGTACCTCCGAATGGGGGAGAACAACCGAGTGGTTGTACCTCCGAATGGAGGAGAACAACCGAGTGGTTGTACCTCCGAATGGAGGAGAACAACCGAGTGGTTGTACCTCCGAATGGAGGAGAACAACCGAGTGGTTGTACCTCCGAATGGAGGAGAACAACCGAGTGGTTGTACCTCCGAATGGAGGAGAACAACCGAGTGGTTGTACCTCCGAATGGAGGAGAACAACCGAGTGGTTGTACCTCCGAATGGAGGAGAACAACCGAGTGGTTGTACCTCCGAATGGAGGAGAACAACCGAGTGGTTGTACCTCCGAATGGAGGAGAACAACCGAGTGGTTGTACCTCCGAATGGAGGAGAACAACCGAGTGGCTGTACCTCCGAATGGAGGAGAACAACCGAGTGGTTGAACCTCCGAATGGAGGAGAACAACCGAGTGGTTGTACCTCCGAATGGAGGAGAACAACCGAGTGGTTGTACCTCCGAATGGAGGAGAACAACCGAGTGGTTGTACCTCCGAATGGGGGAGAACAACCGAGTGGTTGTACCTCCGAATGGAGGAGAACAACCGAGTGGTTGTACCTCCGAATGGAGGAGAACAACCGAGTGGTTGTACCTCCGAATGGAGGAGAACAACCGAGTGGTTGTACCTCCGAATGGAGGAGAACAACCGAGTGGTTGTACCTCCGAATGGAGGAGAACAACCGAGTGGTTGTACCTCCGAATGGAGGAGAACAACCGAGTGGTTGTACCTCCGAATGGAGGAGAACAACCGAGTGGTTGTACCTCCGAATGGAGGAGAACAACCGAGTGGTTGTACCTCCGAATGGAGGAGAACAACCGAGTGGTTGTACCTCCGAATGGAGGAGAACAACCGAGTGGTTGTACCTCCGAATGGAGGAGAACAACCGAGTGGTTGTACCTCCGAATGGAGGAGAACAACCGAGTGGCTGTACCTCCGAATGGAGGAGAACAACCGAGTGGCTGTACCTCCGAATGGAGGAGAACAACCGAGTGGTTGTACCTCCGAATGGAGGAGAACAACCGAGTGGTTGTACCTCCGAATGGAGGAGAACAACCGAGTGGTTGTACCTCCGAATGGAGGAGAACAACCGAGTGGTTGTACCTCCGAATGGGGGAGAACAACCGAGTGGTTGTACCTCCGAATGGAGGAGAACAACCGAGTGGTTGTACCTCCGAATGGAGGAGAACAACCGAGTGGTTGTACCTCCGAATGGAGGAGAACAACCGAGTGGTTGTACCTCCGAATGGAGGAGAACAACCGAGTGGTTGTACCTCCGAATGGAGGAGAACAACCGAGTGGTTGTACCTCCGAATGGAGGAGAACAACCGAGTGGTTGTACCTCCGAATGAGGCATCCGATGGTTGTCCTCTGAGTGAGGCATCCGATGGTTGTCCTCCGAGTAAGGCATCCGATGGTTGTCCTCCGAGTAAGGCTTCCGATGGTTGTCCTCTGAATGAGGCATCCGATGGTTGTCCACCGAGTGAGGCAACCGTCCGGCACGAGGCAGCCACCGGAAATGACCGGTGCCGCGACGCCTCGCCTTATATACCCCTCCAAGGGTGTCGCGGATTCGCGACTTCCTTCAAAGGTCGCCGCCCTCCGCCTCGCAAAGGGTCCCAAAACGCCGTCCTCGCGCTGTCCCGCCTCTCACCTCTCTTACCTTCGCAGCGTTCAAATAAGTCACGTAGTCAGTCTTCGCAGCTGCCGTCACAGTGAGCGGTCGGGTTTCCAATTCGTCTCAACTATCGATCGATCCAGCGCTACCCCAACTCTCGCGTGCTTCCATCTACGCTACAGAGGACTGGCTCCCACGCTACGAGGTAACCCCGAGCGCGATCGCACCTGGCACACGCCGGCGACACCGCCTCGGGGGGTTTCCGTTATTGCCGGCCCCTAGGTAACATCTGGCTGGTTGTTGCTCATCCTGTGTGTTTGAGTGTAGGGATTTTATTGCGGATAAATGGTGGGCACTTTACAGGTGTGATATGTGTTGGAGCGGTGACCACGGCTCGGCTGTGGCTCCGGAATATCGGGTTGTCATTTCAGGTGTATTTCGTAATCTTGCCCCGTAGGTAACATCTGTAGGAAGGCTGGCACGATGCTAGCTAAGTGCCACGGTTATGAGTGCACGCCCCAGCTGTCGGTGGCTGGAAGCACAGGTCGATCCCAGGTGACGAGTCGCTACTAAGCAGGCTGGTGGCAAGGGCCCCTAAGAGCGTAAGGAGTACCCACGTGGCAGGCACAACGAGCGTCTCACAGGTAGCCACCACACATCGTATGGTTCACTTACTCACGGTATGGACCCCGGCTCCCCTCGCCGATGCAGGAGAGCAATTATACCACTGACGTTGGGAGCTGGGGGCCCAATCCGCGACATGGTGCATCGTACCGGAGTTGAGCATAGGGATAGCAAACCTATGTTCAGCTTCTGTGATCGAGCCTCACCTGTGTAGTCCACATGTGCACGCCCTTGCACGTCAGGGTCCCTAGTTAGCAGTGCAAATTCATCCCATTTTTCCATTTCACATGTTTGCGCAGTGTACACATGCTGGTTGTACCTTGTGGCTCTTTAGAGAACTCATCTTTCGTTTCATCAGCCAGCTCCGACGCGACTAGGTTGACGCGAGTACGCGACTACCCACAGTTCCACTTAGCTGAGAGTGGGGTGATCCCGCAGACCTGGTGGCAGCAGCCATCTGCGCCCTGCCCACTGTCCGGAACTGTCTGGTGCCTTCTGGCGGCCAGGTTTCTCTGCAGCCATTGAGATGGTTCGGCTCTGTCTGCCCTGAAACACGCCATCAGGCCGACGAACGAGCCCTGTATGTTATGTCTGATGAGAGTCTCGCCCCTAAATTCATTTCTTTCCCACATGTTCGCATTGCGCACTCATTCCTCTTTCCCTCCTTTTTTTGCAATTTGTGGCTAGGCTTAGTCAGTGACGGTTCCTTGCGATCGATACTGCTTTCGTCATCGGTACTCATGCCCCATACTAACCCCCCGGAGTTTCAGTTGTTGCTTGTTGTTCGTCGTTTCACGCATTTCGCTCGTGTATTGTGTTCACCATTTTTGTGTGACTACATCCGCAAGTAGTCACGCCCTCGCCAAGCATACTCATGTAGCACAATTTCAGAATTTGGGTTTGGCAGTTACTACCTCCTGCAAGCTTTCGAGTCAGTGCGCTATCGATCGATATGAACACCGTCGAATCCTACATCCCCAAGGTCGTCAAAGCCATCGAGGACCTGGAGACGATTAGGAAACAGGTAAGTTCCGATTTGCTTACTCCGTATGTGTCTGACGCCCCAGTTGCGGAGCAACTCCATCAGCTCCAGCACCGTCAGGCAGCCACACAGCTCTCCATAGTGAGTCTGAGATCCGCACTTTCGCTTCTGCGTGATCGTCGTGACGTACTCCTGTACCACATTACTACCTCCAGTTCGCCGACAGATCAGCAGGCGTACAGCAGGTTCGAGGAAGAGCACAGCGTGGATCAACATCTGGCAGACGCTGAAGCACTCCTCCGCACCTTGCAGAGTACGCAGGAAGCGGGTAGTGAACGCTCTGAGTCTCTTCGTATCCATCGACTCGCTAATTCCATCAGTGAGGATGCTGTTACGGGGACGACAGGAACAGTGACGACGCCCCAGCGACAAGATCGCACAGACGCCCCACAGCTTCAAGCTGTAGATACCCAGTTGGACGTTGCACAGCAGCTGGAACATCTTCAGCTTACATCCGCGCAAACTGCCCCATCGTCGCACAACGTACCGATCCATTTGGAGAAGTTAACGTTGCCGCATTTCGATGGAGATGTCACCAAGTTCCAGCAGTTTTGGTGCACATTCGAGCTAGCTGTTCACAACGACCCCAACATCGACCTCAATATGAAATATCTCTACCTCATGAATTTGCTTAGGGGAGAAGCCCAAGTGGTGTTGCAGGATCTTGAACCAGGACGGAACAATTACCATCACTTAGTGCAAGCATTGAAGAAGCGATACGACTGCCCGAGGAGGACCAGAGCGCTGTTCCATCAGCAGCTCCGAGATCTTCAGCCCGCAACCGAATCAGCTTCGGATATGCGAAACACTTGGTTCCGGATTCAGGGTATCCTTCATGCCCTTACGCGTTTCGAGGATCTGAATCGTGCTCTTTATATCATCGATCTCGTACGCACTAAGTTCCCCCTGTCAATCCAGGAGCGGCTTAACAACGTCGAGTTCGAGAAACGAGCCGACTTTGATCTTCGACAAGTCATGTCTCACCTCGATGACCTTATTCAGTCAAGGGAGAGGTTCGAGCAGACTTGCTCCCGCAGCAGTACTTATGTCATCAATAGAGATATTTCCCCACGACGTCAATCAACGTCCTCCCCAAGACGTTCATCAACGTCTACATCCCCAGGATCGCTCTATGATCCAGCCGCATGTTGTTTCTGCGATTCCTTTGCACACTCCTCTCGTGGATGCAACCAACAGCTCCCAGTCAACGTTCGCAGTAAGATCGTGCAGCTTCTCGGATTATGTTGGAAGTGTCTTCGTGAAGGACATCGCCAAGATCAGTGCGATTATCCCATCTGCAGGAATTGTAGAGGCTACCACCATCGACTCCTCTGTAGGTTTGAACCAAGGAGAAGCCGATCCCCAAGGACTAGGTCACCCCATGGATCACGACCCGCTACGAGAAGTCGCCAATCCTCAAAGGATTATTCTCCTTCGAGAAGTCCAGCACGGGACAGCAGGAGATCCCGAGATCGTTCTCGTGATCGTGCTCATCAGCCCCGCGAACAGAGAGGATATCGCAGCAGATCGAGTTCCAGCTCCCACTCTCGGGAACGTGAGTCATCCCGATCCCCATCTCCACGTGTACGATTTGATGTACCCGTCAGAGATTCATCCCCCACGAATCGACGACGTCGATCCCCATCATCACCGGAACGACGCAAAGGACGAAGATCAGGATCGCCATATCCTGAGGAGGCAAGGACGAATGATCAGCTGTTGGTACAGTCCGATACGGAGTATGAGGACTATCACCAGTGTTATCTACGTCTGCAGCTTCATTCGAACAATCCTCAGCTTCATCCAGCTTTGATGCTGGTGAAAGCCAAAGCTCGCACAGCCTCAGGAGATCTCCAGGATATGACCCTTTTACTCGATTCCGGCGCACAGACCAGCTTTATCACCACGTCCGCAGTCAACCGACTAGGTCTCCATGTCTATGACCATCAGCCGCTTACGTTAACGGCTTTCGGAGGACATCAGACCACGGAAGTTTCTGGTAAAGCTGATCTCACACTTATCGACTCATTCGATAAGGAACTCACAGTCTTTGTACGCACCAAAGACCAACTCACAAGCCCCACTACCTCACCAGGATTGTCTAAGGAAGATATCGACTTCATTCGTCAGTTTGGATTCGATCTTCCGACTTACCATAAGGATGCATCGATTAACGTCGACGTTCTTATAGGTATTGACCATTTCTGGGACATCATCACACAAGGATCGTCTGTATGCCTACCGTCAGGACTAGTTCTGACCCACACACGATTTGGTACCGTTGTCTCTGGTTCATCTTTTTTTCGCAGGTTCATCCCGTCTCAACATCCACCGGGATGGAGCAGTGGCGAGAAGACGATGAAGACGAGGACATCGTCGCCAGATTGTGGCAATTAGAACGTTTAGGTATTACAGATAAGCCCCACGACGACGAAAACGCCATCGCTAATTCCCATATCCTCAAGCACTTCGAGGATACCGCATGCTTCGACAATGGGTTTCTCTACGTACAGTTTCCTTGGAAGGAATCACATCCCCAGCTGGCCGACAATAAGCAGTTAGCTTATTGCCGATTAGTCAGTCAATATCGCAGTCTACAGGAAAGACCATCCGTATGGAAGAGCTACTGTGCAGCCATAGCACAACACTTGGAGTCAGGCTTTATCGAGGAAGTTAGTGAGCAAGTTGTCGACAGTCATCTTGTTTACTACATTCCCCACCAAGCTGTCTTCAAGGAATCATCGGCTACTACCAAGTTGAGAGTAGTTTTCGATGCCTCATCCCACATGCGAGGAGTTCCCAGTTTGAATGACTGCCTCTATGAAGGACCATCGCTTTTGCCAGAGATAGCAGGAATTCAGCTTCGAGCTCGGTTGCACAGATACCTTCTGATCGCTGACGTAGAAAAGGCATTCCATCAGGTTCGACTGCAAGTTTCTCAGCGAGATGTGACACGTTTCCTGTGGCTGAAGGATGCTAATCGACCTCCTGACAGGGATAACTTACGTCATTTCCGCTTTACGAGAATCCCATTTGGAGTCAAATCTTCCCCATTCATACTAGCCGCATCTATTCGCATTTATTTGCACCGCATCGATACTCCACTTTGTCGAGATATCGAAAGGAACACATATGTGAACAACGTTGTTTTAGGTGCTTCTACTCAGGACGAAGCCGTGCAGAAGTATAGAGCAGCCAAGTCCATATTCGATCACATGCACATGAATTTGAGAGAATTCTTGTGCTCCTCACACACAGTTAATCGCAGCATAGATCCGCGAGACCGCGCCACACAACCCGAACTCACAAAGCTATTAGGAATTCCGTGGAATGCAGAATCGGATGTCATTTCGATCCCCATCAGAACCACAGAATATCCAGTAGCTTCTAAACGCACAGCCCTGAGAGCTTATGCGTCCACATATGACCCCTTGGGTCTTCTTACCCCTTTCATGGTTCCATTTAAGTTATTCATCCAGGATTTGTGGTTGAAGAAGCTTAGGTGGGACGACGAATTGGATAAGGAAGCTCTACAGGAGTGGAAACGCCTTTGTCAGGACGCACAGTATCAATTACCATCTCTTGCTCGACGGGTTACCGCACATTCCGCACATACATTCGATTTATGCGTCTTTGGAGATGCATCTAAGCGAGTGTATGCCGCATGCGCATATCTGGTAAGTCGTGCTCACGACATTACCACCCCACACCTCGTTATGGCAAGATCGCACCTTAACGAGCCCGCAAAGCCCATGACCATTCCCAGAATGGAATTGATGGCAGCCAGGAATTGTCTTACTCTAGCCCAATACCTCCACAAAGAGTTGGATCTTCCACTCTCCACAATTCATATCTTTTCAGACTCCCAAATCGTGCTTCACTGGATTCATTCCACCAGGCCATTGAAGCAGTTTGTCCACAATAGGGTAAGTTTCATCCGCAAGATCGTTAAGGAACTTCAGGATTCGGGTACCGATGTCAAGTTCCACTATGTTGCTTCGGAAGACAATCCCGCGGACTATGCGACGCGCGGATTGACGACGAAGGAAGCAGTGGATCATGTTTGGTGGACAGGACCATCGTTCATCCTTCGGTTGCCTGAGTACTGGCCCGATAAAGATATGGACTTCACGACCCTGCCCACGACAACACCGGAGCAGGACAAGGAGTTTGTACAGGTAAGTCTGATTAGACAAGATTCCCATGTGTCAGTTATCCCATTTCACGTCACAAACAGTTATACGAAACTTCTTCGTATTACCGTTTACGTCCTCAGATTTTTACGCCGCAAGTTTCTTGGCCCCAAAGTGTCCGCTCATAGACATCATCTCCATAAGGCAATCCCCATTCTTTCTCAAATTTCCTCCGCCGGTAACATCACGGCCCAGGACATTGCCTTAGCAGAGATTTTGCTTATTCGCGAACATTACCGAGAGTCTGCCCATCTGTTAGAACGTTTTCGCCTCGAGCGATTCAACGCACATAGAGACGAAGACGGGCTCATCAGATGCCCAGCCCGCATGGAGAAAGTCCACCCCACAGCGCCTATTTTATTAGTGCCCTCTCACAGACTTACATTTCTCATCGCACTTCACATCCACTTCGCATCGTACCATCAAGGGACGTATGCAACTATCGCCCAGTTGTCACAACGCTTCTTCGTACCTTCCACACGTCGTACGGTAGACCGCATTCTTCGCACATGTACCGTTTGTAAGAGAGCCAGTGGCCCAGCCTATCGTTATCCGGACATGCCCAGCTTGCCCGAGGAACGAGTCGTGAGATCAAGACCGTTCCAGAACGTAGGACTGGACTATCTGGGTCCCATCCATTATAGGGATGCGAACGGCATAAAAGCGAAATCATGGGTATGCCTTATTACGTGCATGGCCACAAGAGCTGTACATTTGGAGCTTGTCAGCTCTAACTCCACACAGAACTTCCTATTAGCCTTCAGACGATTTATGGGACGACGTGGAACGCCAGACGTCATTTATAGTGATAACGCATCCACATTCCATGCCGCAGAGGACGCAATTAAGACCTTGTTCTTTGCGCCTCAGTCATGGAACGATATCCACAGTTTCGCTACGAAACATAGGATTACGTGGAACTTTATCACCCCCATATCGCCGTGGAAAGGAGGCTTTTATGAGAGACTCGTTGCTTTCTTCAAGTCTGCCTTCAAGAGGACGATAGGAAGGACTCTACTCACATGGGAACAGCTGAGAACAGTGGTCGTAGAGATCGAAGCGATTCTCAACTCTCGACCTATAACCCCATATCGAGAGGGAGCTCCGTTTCGAGTACTACGCCCAGTGGATTTCATCTCCCCAGAAGTTCAGCTTTAACTTCCCCCAAAACCCCAGACATACGACGTCGTTGTCGACGAACACAGATTATCGGATTGGTATAGGGAAGCGCAATCCGTTTTGGACTCCTTTTGGGAGATATGGCGTACCGATTACCTTTCCGCACTTGTTCAGCGCCACCAACGCCGTTTGCGACAGCCCAGACACACAGCTGCACATCCCCAAGTCAACGACATCGTGCTAATTGCCGAGGACAATCTCCCCAGAGGACAATGGAAGTTGGGAATTGTGGTTCGACTTCATGGGAGCGAACCCAACAATGTACGAGTCGCAGAAATACGGATGCCCAACGGTAAGTTCCTCAAAAGACCGCTATCGCGTCTTTACCCTTTAGAGATTCATGCCCAGGACGACTACACCCCAACATCCAGACCCAGAAGAACGTCTTCTAGACAATCTTCCCATTCTCCCACGAGGATTCAGCCTCCCCGCAAAGCTAAACGCTTAAAACCACAAATTTCGACTCACACTGCATAAACGCGCTCCAATCCACACGCGATGCGTGTGTGTAGCGTGCCCTATCATCATATCCCCAAATATACGCGCCCCAATTGGGAAACGCGCTCCACACGACTACGCCGATTGAGTGGTCCCGCAGAGAAAGCTACAGTCCGCATATACGAAATTGCATCATGCCGACGCACGTTGGTTGTCATTTTAACATCTTCCTTTGCGATTTCTTGTATGTTGCGTTCATTTTTGTACTTTCTCTTCATTCTCACCTCCCAACAAGCCACACTCCTCAATTATCGTTGTTTTGTTTTATTTTCTTCCTCACATTGTGCCAAAAAGGCAGTGGCTTGTCTTTTGCAACTTTCACACCTCACATTCTTTCTCACATCTTCTCACACATCCTTTCACACATTCTTTCTCACATTTCTTTTAATCACATATAACTTTTGCACATTGGTCAGGCAAGAAATTCTTGTTTGCGCGCGCCTTCTCATTTTATCTACTATTGTAGTTCATTTTTCCCCAATCTCACTTTCACATTCACACTTTCTCACTTCACACTCTAACTCACAACTTTCACACTCACACTCACATCTCTTTTTACCCTCACATTTATCTCTCTCACACATTCTCCCTCACTCACACACCTTTCACACTCACTCTCTCACACGTTTTCTCACATCATTCTCCCATTATGCATGTTTGACATGTTATACTGCATTCTACATGTTAGAACTCATGCGCGACCTGACCAATTGACCTCACTTATTTTACACTTCATTTTATCACGCCTCATGGATCATGGGGCCTCACGTTTCTCTCCCAATTCCTTTTCTTCCCATTTTTTCTTCCCATCTTCCTTCTCTCATTCCTTCATCACTCATGTGACACTCCATGTGTGTATACACTCACAGTACGTTGTACCCCCATTCTCATACTTCTCTTTTCAGGTAATAGCGATCGTAGCCCGACCAGCTACAAGCGTACTATGGCGATCAAAGAGAAGTCGAGACGCGGAGTGCCTGTCCCCGCAAAGGACAGTGCCTACCAGTTTCGCAGACGTCCTCGATCATATTCGAGGACGAGCTCCTCGGAGCGAGAGCGGACGCCGCCCAGGAGACAGCCGACTCCCCCCAAGGATCGCGATACGAAGACCGCCGACGATCCTAGCGGCGCCGCACTTGTGGCCGCGGTCATCCGTGAGCTTTCGTCCGCGAAAGCTCCGGAACCAACGCCCGCCCCAGAGGTCGCACCCCAGGTGGACGTATCCCATCTGAGTCCGCCGGGAGAAGACCCCAACACTCGCAAGCCGACGATGATCGAACTCATCACCGCGATCGCCAAAGGGCATAATCCCAATCGTCGACTGCTACGTGAAGCTGACAGCGATACCCAGGCTCACGCTGTCCCCCAGTCTTACCGACCCGCACTGAGTCTGCTCCAGCAGCTCACCACAGCTTTTAACTTTAGGCACATCTTTGACCCAGCCCATCTGGGACAACAGGATTACGTGCTCATCGATGGATACCTCCACAGCAAGATCGGGCAACGCTTCCGCAGTCTCTTCACGAAGGAGATCTTTTCGCCAGACGAGGAGGATTTCAGCGGAGCCAAGACCGAGCACCTGATGCCCCTACTGGTCACGTACGAGTTGAAAGCACTCGACAACGCTGTTACGGAAGCCACAAAGTTTATAACTTCCACATCCCAACTGCCGTTGCCAGACACCCAGGGACTCCTAGAGAGGATCGACCGCATCTACACACTCACATACAACATCAATTATCGCCGCCATGCGGTCAACGTCCGTCTAACAGAGCTTCTCCGCCTCCACCCGGACGAGCTTCAGCAGAGGCTCGCTCTGTTAGCCCACTACGGAGTCACACCGGACGGGTTGACCCAGATCAACCTCACGTCCGCCACAATGGTTGCGGAGATGGAGAGAATCCGTCACCAATACCATGTTATCATCATGCGCAGGTTCGAAGCGCATCCCCAAGAATCGCGCCCACAGTCTGCGATAGCCACAGCTCGTCAGAGCACCCCATCGAAGCGCCCGCATTCACGCTCTCGCACACGACAGCGGCAACAGGACGACATCCAGGAAGAAGTCCTTGCTGGCATCGCCGAGTTGCCATCGTCGTCGACTGATCGACGCCGATCCCGCTCATCTAGAGCCCCCAAAAGGTCTCGTTGGGAACACGAAGTGAGCTCCACATCGGCCGCAACACCGCCCCACGTGTCGCCCGCCCCCCAGGATGGGGCCCCAAACCCCATTTTAGGTGAGCGTCAGAGGGACGAGCCGATGGAGGAGAGAGAGCGGGAGCAGAGGAGGCCGGATACACCGCCCGAGAACATCCGCTGCTACTTCTGCAGGCAGCGCCATTACTCCTCTAGTTGTCCCAACTACACTCTTTTGAGTGAGAGGATGGATCTGAATGCGAGGAGGGGCGGATGTTTCTTGTGCTGTGGCATCCATCCCGAGGAAGACTGCCCTCGCTATGGCAGGAGATGCCGGTCGTGCCGTTCTAAGGACCACGACACCTCATTCTGCTTTAAACAGCACCACTGTACCTGCGATATCCCATATGACGAATACCTCACTACCCTTGAGCAGTACAAGGCCATAGCTGACATGCGCAGGCGACAGAGAGCCAGGAGAGATCAGAGGAGAGACGCCTCGCCCCACGATCGTCAGCCCCCAAGAAGAGATGCTTCGCCTCAGGAGTAGTAGCCCCAGGTTACGTTTCCCCAACTTGCGAGTTTGTGGTGAAGCTTCGCGCTCGCCCCCTCAACTTTCGTTTCTTTATTAATGTTATTTGTTTAGATTGAGAATGAGGATCCCCCAAGTTGCGAGTTCACTGTTGCGATAGCCCCAACTACCGAGTTTTGGGTGACGAATGGAGAAGACCCCAATGGACGTGTTTCCCACTTGTCGATAGCCCCAACTGACGATTTTTGGGTACGTTTAATTTAGTTTAGCTATTTTATTCGTATCCTTTTATTTTCTTTTCCTTTTTCTTTGATTTTGTGGTTTTCGGCGGGCCTTAAGCTCGCCCAGTTTGTTGCTGACCCTATTTTAGGTTAGCCCGCAGCTGACGTGTATCTCAAGTGCCTATTTCCCAACTGTCGATTTTTGGGGGCCACGGTGGGAGACCGTGTTATTTTTGGAGTTTTTGGGATGCCCCCTTTCGCACGTGTCTTGCCCCAGGGGTCTTGTGCCGCGAGGTAAAATCTCCCCCTCGCTTTGAATTCACCCCCAGGCGTGAAAAACCGCGCCAGTAGGCAAATTTAACACCTTTTGCCACTCATCGTCACTTCAACGTCACCAATGTCGAGCCGCTGTCACGTCAAGCCGAACATCCCCGTCAAGCCGAGTTCCATGGTCCGTTCAAGCTGTCGATGCCGCAACTGTCGAGTCAATGGTCATGTCAATGGTCACCTCAACTGCCGTTCAACGCAACCATCGTCTCCACAACTGCCGAAGAAGCCCGCCAGTATCCAGAGTAGAGCCCCCGACGACTCTTCATGCTTACCTCCGAGAACAACCGGCTGTTACCACGACAGGTAGTAGGGTCCCGCGTTCCACCTAGGGATACTTGACTCGTAGGTTGTATGTATGTTTAACTCGTAGGGTCGTAGGTAACATGGCAGATCGGGAGCTACCTCGGACCCTTTCTTTTCTGTTGCCCGGAGTGTCGCGGATTCGCGACTTCCTTCAAAGGTCGCCGCCCTCCGCCTCGCAAAGGGTCCCAAAACGCCGTCCTCGCGCTGTCCCGCCTCTCACCTCTCTTACCTTCGCAGCGTTCAAATAAGTCACGTAGTCAGTCTTCGCAGCTGCCGTCACAGTGAGCGGTCGGGTTTCCAATTCGTCTCAACTATCGATCGATCCAGCGCTACCCCAACTCTCGCGTGCTTCCATCTACGCCACAGAGGACTGGCTCCCACGCTACGAGGTAACCCCGAGCGCGATCGCACCTGGCACACGCCGGCGACACCGCCTCGGGGGGTTTCCGTTATTGCCGGCCCCTAGGTAACATCTGGCTGGTTGTTGCTCATCCTGTGTGTTTGAGTGTAGGGATTTTATTGCGGATAAATGGTGGGCACTTTACAGGTGTGATATGTGTTGGAGCGGTGACCACGGCTCGGCTGTGGCTCCGGAATATCGGGTTGTCATTTCAGGTGTATTTCGTAATCTTGCCCCGTAGGTAACATCTGTAGGAAGGCTGGCACGATGCTAGCTAAGTGCCACGGTTATGAGTGCACGCCCCAGCTGTCGGTGGCTGGAAGCACAGGTCGATCCCAGGTGACGAGTCGCTACTAAGCAGGCTGGTGGCAAGGGCCCCTAAGAGCGTAAGGAGTACCCACGTGGCAGGCACAACGAGCGTCTCACAGGTAGCCACCACACATCGTATGGTTCACTTACTCACGGTATGGACCCCCGGCTCCCCTCGCCGATGCAGGAGAGCAATTATACCACTGACGTTGGGAGCTGGGGGCCCAATCCGCGACAAAGGGGGCGGGGCAAGGGGCGGTCCAAAGTGGGCGGTCCACTTCGTATGGTTAAGCATAGGCTTCCCATACAAAAACTATCCGCCCCTTCCGAGTTGGTGTGACCAATCACAGCCGGCCCCGCCCCTTTTCGAGGGGTATATAAGGCGGCCGATCTCGCCATTGTCGGTCACTCACCTCTGCTAGCCGGCGGCCACTGAACCACCGAGAGCTCTGAGTACCAAGCGAGGACCGAAGATCCAAGGACCTGAGGACCTGATAAAGGACCAAGGATCTGAGGACCAAGCGACAAAGCCTAAGGGCTCTTTCTTTCTCGAGTACCGAGAAACCAACGGCTTTACCTCGAGTACCGAGAAGCCTAAAGGCTTTACCTCGAGTACCGAGAAGCCGACAGGCTCCACCTCGAGCATCGAGAAGCCTAAAGGCTTTACCTCGAGTACCGAGAAGCCGACAGGCTCCCATATCTCGGGTACCGGGTAACTTATAGCCTAAAGGCTCTCATCACAGGATGCCGCCGAAGAAGCGTGCATCCATCGGAAGAGTTGATCCCAAGGCCAAAAAGGCCAAGGATCAACGAGAGGCTGAGACCTCGGAGCAGCGCCAGGAACGGCTAGAAGGCAATCGTGCCCGAATAGCCGAGGCGAGAGCAACGCAAACGCCTGAATAGCGTGAAGCAAGTCTCTCGCAAACTCGCTTGCGGCTTGCTGCTCTGAGAGCCTCAGAGTCACAAGAAAGTCGTGATTCTCGACTCGACGATGACCGAGCGAGGCACGCCGAAGCCAGATCTCAGGAGACGGCTGAAGAGCGCGGTTCTCGACTCGATGACGACCGAGCGAGACACGCCGAAGCCAGGTATCAGGAGACGGCTGAAGAGCGCACATCTCGACTCGAAGACATGCAGTCGAGAAACGCTGAAGCCAGATCTCAAGAGACGGCTGAAGAGCGCACATCTCGACTCGATGACGACCGAGCGAGACACGCCGAAGCCAGGTCTCGAGAGACGGCTGAAGAGCGCACATCTCGACTCGACGACGACCGAGCGAGACACGCCGAAGCCAGGTCTCAGGAGACAGCTGAAGAGCGCACATCTTACTCGACGACGACCGAGCGAGACACGCCGAAGCCAGGTCTCAGGAGACAGCTGAAGAGCGCACATCTCGACTCGACGACGACCGAGCGAGACACGCCGAAGCCAGGTCTCAGGAGACGGCTGAAGAGCGCACATCTCGACTCGACGACGACCGAGCGAGACACGCCGAAGCCAGGTCTCAGGAGACAGCTGAAGAGCGCACATCTCGACTCGACGACGACCGAGCGAGACACGCCGAAGCCAGGTCTCAGGAGACGGCTGAAGAGCGCACATCTCGACTCGACAGCAGTCGAATGAGGACTGAGGCCTCACGAAGAGCGGAAACTGTGCAGCGCATTCATTTAGGCTCGAACGTGATCGTGCTCGACAAGTCCACGCTCGACAGACATCCAGGCGAGTAGATCTTCACCTCGCGGCACTCAACTACGATGCCTAGGTAGACTACTCGACCCATCCGAAGGTACCAATCGGAAAAATGGACGTCGTATGTGGCAAGTGTCAAGCCAAGAAGTTCAGAGCCGAACCTCTTGGCACATGCTGCTCCAGCGGCAAAGTCGACCTTCCGCCTATACGCGAGCCGCCTGAGCCGCTTTTTATACATGTCCGGCACCAGTGCTGTGTCCAGGCATTTCTTGCAGAACATCAGGAAGTACAATGCGTGCTTCCAGATGACGTCGTTTGGCACTACAGTTGCCATGCCAGACATTGAGGGACAGGGCTTCATGCCAACGTTTAAGGTGCAGGGACAGGTCTATCATAGAGTTGGATCCCTGCTTCCTAATGGCAATGATAGCCCCAAGTTCTTGCAGCTGTACTTCGTCTGCGACGAGCAGCTGCAAGCGGATCAACGTTGCGGCATCATCGGTGGCACAAGGCCGGACGTCGTGCTAGAGCTGCAAAGAATGCTGCATTAGCACAACGAGCTGGTGAAGGACTTCAAGACCAACCTGGATCGAATGCCTACAGACGAGTATAAGGTCGTTATCCGTGCTGACAGAAGGCCTGCTGGTCAGCATGAACGACGCTTCAACGCTCCGTCTGTAAGCGAGATGGCGGTGGTCTTGGTTGGCGAAGACGACAGCGACGGGCGTGACATTATCATCGAGAAACGTTCCGAAACGTTGCAGCGCATCTCTGAAACCCATAGGTCGTACGATGCCCTGCAATACCCACTCATGTTCTGGGATGGGGTAGACGGGTATCACTTCGAACTATGGCAGAGGAGTCCTAACACTGGTGCCCCTACCAATAAGAGGGTATCGGCTATGCTATGAATTTCTATGCGCATCGCATGATGATAAGGTCCACGTCCTTTAACCACGTCGTGAAATGTCGCCAATTATTTCACCAGTTCATCGTGGACATGTACGCCAAGATTGAGAGTGAACGGCTCCTCTTTATTCGACGCAATCAGCGAAAGCTGCGTGCGGATGACTACATCCACCTGCAGAATGCCGTGGCCGGAGATGGAAATGTCACTGACCTCGGGCAAATGGTCATACTACCATCCTCCTTCACGGGCGGCCCACGCCACATGCACGAGTACACTCAGGACGCAATGACCTACGTTAGAGCGTAGGGCGTCCTGATCTGTTCATCACGTTCACGTGCAACCCGGCGTGGACCGAAATTGCGGAAGAGCTCTTCCCTGGTGAAGCGCCTTCTGACCGCCACGACATCACGGCGAGAGTCTTCAAACAGAAGCTCACGAAGCTTATAGACGTGCTAACGAAGAGCCACGTCTACGGAGACACTCGCTGCTGGATGTACACCGTGGAATGGCAGAAGCGCGGTCTTCCGCATGCCCACGTCTTAGTATGGTTGAAGGAGAAAATACGCCCAGATCAGATCGACAGCATCATCTCGGCGGAGCTTCCCAGTCGAGAAGAGAATCCTCTTCTATTCGATGTTGTCCTCAAAAACATGATCCATGGGCCATGCGGACCACTAAATCCGTGGTCGCCTTGCATGAAGGACGGCAAATGCACCAAAAGGTATCCTCGGCAGCTGATCCGCGAAACCCAAACGGGAACTGATGGCTATCCTCTATACAGAAGGCGAAAGCCTGATGATGGAGGACATACCGCCGTCATTCAAATGAAGGTGGACCATCAGACCGTAGACGTCGTGGTGGACAACAGCTGGGTTGTGCCATACACTCCCTTGCTCTCGAAAATGTTTCGAGCACATATTAATGTGGAGTACTGTAATTCGGTGAAGTCGATTAAGTACATCTGCAAATATGTGAACAAGGGAAGTGACATGGCAACGTTCGGCCTCGAGCATGCCACAGCACCGTTTGATGAGATCGAACGATATCAAACGGGCAGGTACATAAGCAGCAACGAGGCAGTTTGGCGTATCCTGGGTTTCAGGATACACGAACATTACCCACCTGTCACCCATCTACATGTCCATCTAGAGAATGGACAACGCGTCTACTTCACGGCTGTTAATGCGCAGGAAAGAGCTGCGCAACCACCTCAAACAACTTTGACGGCATTCTTCCTTCTGTGCCAACATGATCCGTTCGCACGGACTTTGTTGTACTCAGAAGTTCCAAGATATTATACTTGGAACATGTCAACAAAGAAGTGGGCCAGAAGGAAGCAAGGAGCCGAAGTTCGCGGACAACCTGGCATACGTGCTGCGGATGTGTTAGCGCGTGTATACACTGTACACCCTAACCAAGCCGAATGCTTCTACCTCAGATTGTTGCTTCACACAATCCGAGGACCGACGTCATTCGCAGCATTGAGGACCATCGATGGAGAGGAATGTGAGACCTACAGAGAAGCATGCCAAAGACTTGGCTTGCTTGAAGATGATCAGCAATGGGACAGAACTCTCGCAGAAGCAGCTACGACAAGTTTCGCTGCTCAAATGCGAAGTCTCTTCGGCATCATCTTGACAGTCTGTCAACCGTCAAATCCTCGAGCACTCTGGGAGAAGTACAAAGAGGCTCTGAGGGAAGACGTACTCAGGGAATGTCGCAGAGAGGCACCCTCTGTAGACGTCGGTTACTCTCCCGAGATATTCAACCGAGCGTTGATACTGCTTGAGGATACGTGCGTGTCGATGACCGGTCAAACTCTCAGAGACCTCGGTTTGCAGTCGCCAATACGCGGAGACGACCAGGCACTCGAGAGCGATGTTCTCCGAGAGAGGTCCTATGATGCCGATCAGCTGACCACATTTGTAGAGTCTAACAGACCTCTTCTTACGGAGGATCAAGAGTTGGTTTACCGTGCTGTTCTGGACACGATTTCCAGTGGCAAGGGTGGACTACTCTTTCTCGACGCTCCGGGTGGAACAGGGAAAACGTTTCTCATCAATCTCCTACTTGCTGAGATTCGCAGACAAGGAGGAATCGCAGTAGCAGTGGCATCCTCGGGGATTGCCTCAACACTGCTGGAGGGAGGCCGAACTGCCCATTCAGCCTTCAAGCTTCCTCTGGATATTGCTCATGTAGAGCACCCAGTGTGTGGGATAAGCAAGGGCACAGGGAAAGCCAAGGTGCTACAGGAAGCCAAACTCATAGTTTGGGACGAATGCACCATGGCGCATAAGAAGTGCCTAGAAGCCCTTGACAACACACTACGGGACATACGAGAAAGCAACACGCTAATGGGTGGGATCGTCGTGTTACTGGCAGGCGACTTTCGTCAAACTCTGCCAGTGGTTCCGCGATCGACTCCAGCAGATGAGCTGAACGCTTGCCTCAAAGCTTCTCCTCTCTGGAGACATGTTCGATCGCTGAATCTCACGACGAACATGCGAGTCCACCTCCTTGGCGATGAGACTGCCCGAAACTTTGCGCAACAGCTGTTGCTTCTTGGCGAAGACAGAATTCCGGTCGAACCAAGTTCTGGCTGAATTACCTTTCCTCCAGACTTCTGCAATATGGTTCAATCGGTGGGAGAACTGATCGAAAAGATCTTCCCAAACATTGCCACCAACTTCAGCAATGGGGACTGGATTTGCGAGCGAGCAATTCTGGCACCCAAAAATGAGCAAGTGGATTCTATCAATGCTCAGATTTTAAACAGCCTACCTGGACCGGTATCAACGTACACGTCCTTTGATACCATGGTTCAGCGGAGCAGGCTGTTTACTTCCCCACTGAGTTCTTGAATTCACTCCAGCCCATTGAGATACCACCTCACAGACTTGATCTGAAGGTTGGTTTGCCAATCATGCTCCTTCTTAACATCAACCCACCGAGGATGTGCAATGGTACAAGGCTTTGCATCAGGGATCTCATGCCAAACGTCATAGTAGCGACCATATTGGCGGGGAAGTTCAAAGGCGAAGTCGTTCATGTTCCACGAATCCCTTTCGTCCCCTCCGATATGCCCTTTGAGTTCAGGCGAGTGCAGTTTCCGGTCAGGCCTGCACTTGCTATGACGATCAACAAAGCGCAAGGACAGTCTCTACGAACAGTAGGAGTAGACCTGGAAACTCCCTGTTTTTCGCATGGTCAACTGTACGTGGCGTGTTCGAGGGTCGGGAGTCCGGCGAACCTGTACATATATGCGCCCGAAGGGAGCATGGCTAACGTAGTGTATCCCAGGGCGCTAACATAATTGCATGCTGTAGTATAGTACAGTATTTATTTGTTGCATGCCATTCTATTGGAAAATCCAAAAAAATTGGAAAATACAAAATCCAAAAAAATGGCAAAACGAAAACCCAAAAAAATGGCAAAACGAAAACTCAAAAAAACGGAGGCCAGCGGCGATCAGGGCAGGTGGGTGGGACAAACAAGAAGCTGGACAGATCCAGTCGAGCTTCCCTCCTTACTGATGAGTTCCGGGGAAAGCCTAGGACCTGTTTAGCCAAACCGTCTGAGGGTAGGAACGAAACGGTACATCCTCTTCTTGAGGAACGAAACGGAAGGACGACTATCGGCATCGGCTGCCTCTGTTGAGGACAACCATCGGTACAACCATCGGTACAACCATCGGTTGCCTCTGTTGAGGACAACCATCGTACCAATTATCGGTTGTCTCTATCGAAGACAGCCATCGGTTGCCTCACTTGGAGGACAACCATCGGTTGCCTCACTCGGAGGACAACCATCGGATGTCTATCGAGGACAGCCATCGGTTGCCTCACTTGGAGGATAACCATCGGTACAACCATCGGTTGCCTCTGTTGAGGACAACCATCGGTACAACCATCGGTTGCCTCTGTTGAGGACAGCCATCGGTACAACCATCGGTTGCCTCTGTTGAGGACAACCATCGGTACAACCATCGGTTGCCTCTGTTGAGGACAACCATCGGTACAACCATCGGTTGCCTCCGTTGAGGACAACCATCGGTACAACCATCGGTTGCCTCCGTTGAGGACAACCATCGGTATAACCATCGGTTGCCGCTGTTGAGGACAACCATCGGTTGCCTCTGTTGAGGACAACCATGGTACCAACCATCGGTTGCCTCCGTTGAGGACAACCATCGGTATAACCATCGGTTGCCTCTGTTGAGGACAATCATCGGTTGCCTCACTCGGAGGACAACCATCGGATGTCTATCGAGGACAGCCATCGGTTGCCTCACTTGGAGGACAACCATCAAATGTCTATCGAGGACAGCAATCGGTTGCCTCACTTGGAGGACAACCATCGGTTGCCTCACTCGGAGGACAACCATCGGATGTCTATCGAGGACAGCCATCGGTTGCCTCACTTGGAGGACAACCATCGGTACAACCATCGGTTGCCTCTGTTGAGGACAACCATCGGTACAACCATCGGTTGCCTCCGTTGAGGACAACCATCGGTTGCCTCTGTTGAGGACAACCATCGGTACAACCATCGGTTGCTTCTGTTGAGGACAACCATCGGTACAACCATCGGTTGCCTCCGTTGAACAACCATCGGTACAACCATCGGTTGCCTCTGTTGAGGACAACCATCGGTACAACCATCGGTTGCCTCCGTTGAGGACAACCATTGGTTGCCTCTGTTGAGGACAACCATCGGTACAACCATCGGTTGCCTCTCTTGAGGACAACCATCGGTACAACATCGGTTTCCTCTGTTGAGGACAACCATCGGTACAACCATCGGTTGCCTCTGTTGAGGACAACCATCGGTACAACCATCGGTTGCCTCTGTTGAGGACAACCATCGGTACAACCATCGGTTGCCTCTGTTGAGGACAACCATCGGTACAACCATCGGTTGCCTCCGTTGAGGACAACCATCGGTACAACCATCGGTTGCCTCTCTTGAGGACAACCATCGGTACAACATCGGTTTCCTCTGTTGAGGACAACCATCGGTACAACCATCGGTTGCCTCTGTTGAGGACAACCATCGGTACAACCATCGGTTGCCTCTGTTGAGGACAACCATCGGTACAACCATCGGTTGCCTCCGTTGAGGACAACCATCGGTTGCCTCACTTGGAGGACAACCATCGGTTGCCTCACTCGGAGGACAACCATCGGATGTCTATCGAGGACAGCCATCGGTTGCCTCACTTGGAGGATAACCATCGGTACAACCATCGGTTGCCTCTGTTGAGGACAACCATCGGTACAACCATCGGTTGCCTCTGTTGAGGACAGCCATCGGTACAACCATCGGTTGCCTCTGTTGAGGACAACCATCGGTACAACCATCGGTTGCCTCTGTTGAGGACAACCATCGGTACAACCATCGGTTGCCTCCGTTGAGGACAACCATCGGTACAACCATCGGTTGCCTCCGTTGAGGACAACCATCGGTATAACCATCGGTTGCCGCTGTTGAGGACAACCATCGGTTGCCTCTGTTGAGGACAACCATGGTACCAACCATCGGTTGCCTCCGTTGAGGACAACCATCGGTATAACCATCGGTTGCCTCTGTTGAGGACAACCATCGGTTGCCTCACTCGAAGGACAACCATCGGATGTCTATCGAGGACAGCCATCGGTTGCCTCACTTGGAGGACAACCATCAAATGTCTATCGAGGACAGCAATCGGTTGCCTCACTTGGAGGACAACCATCGGTTGCCTCACTCGGAGGACAACCATCGGATGTCTATCGAGGACAGCCATCGGTTGCCTCACTTGGAGGACAACCATCAAATGTCTATCGAGGACAGCAATCGGTTGCCTCACTTGGAGGACAACCATCGGTACAGCCATCGGTTGCCTCTCTTGAGGACAACCATCGGTACAACCATCGGTTGCCTCTGTTGAGGACAACCATCGGTACAACCATCGGTTGCCTCTCTTGAGGACAACCATCGGTACAACCATCGGTTGACTCTGTTGAGGACAACCATCGGTACAACCATCGGTTGCCTCTGTTGAGGACAACCATCGTACCAACCATCGGTCTCTGTTGAGGACAACCATCGGTACAACCATCGGTTGACTCTGTTGAGGACAACCATCGGTACAACCATCGGTTGCCTCTGTTGAGAACAGCCATCGGTTGCCTCTGTTGAAAAGCCATGGGTTGTCTCTATCGACGACAACCATCGGTTGTCTCTATCGAAGACAGCCATCGGTTGCCTCACTTGGAGGATAACCATCGGTTGCTTCACTCGGAGGACAACCATCGGATGTCTATCGAGGACAGCCATCGGTTGCCTCACTTGGAGGACAACCATCGGTACAACCATCGGTTGCCTCTGTTGAGGACAACCATCGGTACAACCATCGGTTGCCTCCGTTGAGGACAACCATCGGTTGCCTCTGTTGAGGACAACCATCGGTACAACCATCGGTTGCCTCTGTTGAGGACAACCATCGGTACAACCATCGGTTGCCTCCGTTGAACAACCATCGGTACAACCATTGGTTGCCTCTGTTGAGGACAACCATCGGTACAACCATCGGTTGCCTCTGTTGAGGACAACCATCGGTACAACCATCGGTTGCCTCTGTTGAGGACAACCATCGGTACAACCATCGGTTGCCTCTGTTGAGGACAACCATCGGTACAACCATCGGTTGCCTCTGTTGAGGACAACCATCGGTACAACCATCGGTTGCCTCTGTTGAGGACAAACATCGGTACAACCATCGGTTGCCTCCGTTGAGGACAACCATCGGTTGCCTCGGTTGAGGACAACCATCGGTACAACCATCGGTTGCCTCCGTTGAGGACAACCATCGGTTGCCTCTGTTGAGGCCAACCATCGGTACAACCATCGGTTGCCTCTCTTGAGGACAACCATCGGTACAACCATCGGTTGCCTCTCTTGAGGACAACCATCGGTACAACTGTCGTTGCCTGTGTTGAGGACAACCATCGGTTGCCTCTGTTGAGGACAACCATTGGTTGCCTCTGTTAAGGACAACCATCGGTTGCCTCTGTTGAGGACAACCATCGGTTGCCTATGTTGAAAACAACCACAATTAAAGAGCCAAAGTTGTTTTCTCTTCTTGAGGAATATAACTTCGTTTTTTTACCGAAGTGTATGTGGCGCCGGGCGGAGCCGGGTAAGCCAGCTATAAATAATGTGTTGCTAATGTGTGAGAAAGACCAACAATTTGAATGAAATATACAGTGGGGGCTTTGCGTGGGGACCTCCAAATCGATGAGGCCCATTTGAGCCGAAGTTGTACTCCTCTTTTTGAGGAATACAACTTCGGCTTTTTTTACCGAAGTGTATGTGGCGCCGGGCGGAGCCGGGTAAGCCAGCTAGTTATAAATAAGTCAT
Organism: Cylicocyclus nassatus; assembly: GCA_958299035.1. Classification (NCBI taxonomy): domain Eukaryota; kingdom Metazoa; phylum Nematoda; class Chromadorea; order Rhabditida; family Strongylidae; genus Cylicocyclus; species Cylicocyclus nassatus. Next base: position 24,905,313 of record CATQJL010000223.1, read on the forward strand.
AATCAAACTCGCGTGTGCACAGCTCAATGTGTAACGAAACGCAACGATGTTTCTTGTGAAAATTCCGAATGTCTTTGATAATGGTAGAAAACAATCTGTTACAATCTTTTACACAACAAAAATCATTAATTTTATCAACAAAAAAATTTTTTGTTGGTACTGTTTTCTTGCAATTGTGCTTGAAGTTATTCTAAGGTCTCAAGCAGGAATTCAAGTATTTTTTTATGGAGATGTCAATAAATTCTAAGTCCTTATCGTTTTCAAACCACAGCTGCGTTGTGAGTCTATTCGCCATATATAGTAAGTGACTTGAACTCTATTTTCCTTGGATGTTTCCAATGCTTTACTGAAGGAGTATGAGACTATGAATTGAGCAGCACAAGCTAATGTTATTGAATTAATATTACTAGTCTGATAATCTTCATAACCAAAATGTAATTGCTAAGTTTCCCTTTCGCCTTTTTTCATCAACGCATCTTCCTTTCAGAAAGCTTCCCTTACTTTTTAACAAATTCTATTATTCAAAAATTTAGAAACATTTTCTCATAGCCAACTATCCCAACGACTTTAAGATAAAAATCTTTTCGCTCCAGTCAAAGGGCACTTAGCTCTCATTTCCGTGAACACCTGTTTCTAGCGGCCAACTGTCCTCAACCATCATCCGCCTGGCTTTAAATCACTTAACGCTGATGGCAAAGCCACAAGATGATGGTGATTGATGGACCTTTGGTTGCTACTCTTGCTGCAGGTTCTCATCAAAATTGTTCACTGTAGGGTAGAAAGAGAGGGGGAGGGGGCATGTTGTGAGGCTTTTATTATGCAAGCTTTCATTGCTAGAGTGGCATTCAAACCCTTGAGAATAATAATAGCTAAAAATCTTCGTGTGATTTTGGGCAGACATAGCAGAACGCCATGCATACAGGGTGTCCCAAAAGTAAGTACACACCTTTCAATCGTTAATATCTCTCTTCCTATTGTGTTTTATTCCTCCATTTGAGTACCATTCTGTAGAGGAGGCTTCAACTTAGATTTTCGGTATTGAGCGAATCACCGATCGATCTTCATTACTATAGGATAACTTTAGAAGCTTTGATAAGGATTTAAGGTGAAAACCATATTGTGCGTCGGAGCAAAACCAAACAAGCCAAAAACTCTTATACTACAGCAATGGAAGCCGCTGATTTCGAATATGAAATTTTCACTTTAGAATAAGCTTAGCTTCTTTCCGAAGTTATCCCAAGTAAACCGTAATAACCGAATTTCCAGTATTTGTCAGAAATTTGATTACACCGTCAAAAAAGCTGAAAGCACTCGTAAAAAATGTATAGTGGAATCAGCGTGCACGAAAACTCTAGTACACGATTTTTTCAGACTTTTTGAAAAAAATTTTGTTAGATAGCATATTTCACAATGGTTCCACTTGCTGGAATTCTCAGCGTAATCCTACAGTAACAGAGAGCTATCAGTGATTCGCTCAATACTGTAACTCTAAGTTGAAAACTCCTTTACAGAATGGCACCTGACTGGCGAAAAAAGACCCATTAAGAGAGATATTGACGATTGAAAAGTGTGTACTTACTTTTGGGACACCTTGCATATAAAGTAATAAAATGTTATAAATTGCAGCGTGAAGGACAGCTCAAGAATTCTTGAAAGGTTTTTTAATTATTTATTTAACAAAAACCGCGGATTTTTGATTGAGTTTAACACGTAAAAATTTCAAAAATTCTAAAAGCTGCTTTTCAAAGCGAATTAAAATTGGTTATGTTGCATAAATAATGTTTAGTAAGATTCATGTTCCAATACGCAGAAATTCAGAAGCTTTCGTGTATTTGATGACAGTTGCATGTTTCATGAATTTGCCAAAAATCGAGACCTCCGGAGAAATAAATTTTTGAAGCTAAACACAGCAGATAAGAAAAATCTAAAAATACCATTTTGTAGTCCGAGAACTGCTCTATTTGGTTCAGACTCAACCCTTTTCGGAACTTTGGAATGAAATTTATAAAAAATAGCCTAGCTTTGAGCAGGTAAAATGACGGATGGAGAATTTTGACAATTATCAGAAAAGCATGCAAGATTGTGGCTCGAAAATCTTATATATAAAGCTGAATGTCTGTTTGTCGGTCTGTCTGTACGTATGTTCCGAATAGAAAATTCCATTTCTGAACCGATCTGGACCAATCTTGGCACACATACACTACGGGCCCCGGCGGGTGTCATAGGCTACTTTTCGTCATCGATCGATATCGATTTTATCGATTTTTTGCAAAGTTTGAGCTACGGGGCTGGGAGTTGGCACAGGGGGGTAATCGAGCATGCTGATCACCCCCGTTGGTCCGGATCGGTTAAGAAATGGAATTTTCTATTCGAAACATACGGCGGAGCCGGGTAAGCCAGCTAGTGTTTTTATAAGAAAGAGAAGGAAAGCCGCATCGAATGCATTTTGAAACAGCTCAGGTCTTTATTTGCGTGGTTTTACAATGGTTTGAAAAAACCGACAAAACTTTCGGGACAACTTATATACTCATTCCTGCTTCTGTTGCAGTGAATTTAGCACAAGAGTGCTGAAATCAGTTTTACAAAGGAGTCAAGCATTAGCATTAGTTTTTCTATGTTTTCTTCCACTCCATTATGTTCAGCAATAGCTCTTGCAAAACAATAAAGCTCATTTTTTTGAATAACATAACTTTGAATGAAAAACTGCCAGAATTTTACGCAACTCAATTCCCTGATTTTCGCCGGGTACGACTTCGTAAAATAAAGACACTAGTTTTTTGATAATGAGCCTCGCTACGTAATGAAAAGCTTTACTCTTTCTCATTCCAAGACCTCGAGGTGTTCATGGCTGCTTCTGGAGGCGGTTCATTTCCTTGAAAAACCGGATGAAGAAATGATCTAATTCTTAATAATTAGAATGCAGTTAGTCACTTGCTTCAAGCACTTGCTCGAAAAACTTGCCGAACGCAATAAGAGCTTTGTTTATGCTTTTTAACCTCCCACACTAATTCCTTCTGCCTTCAAGATTTTCATATAAGCCTGCACAATTTCGCATGAATAGATCGCGTCTTTGATTGTTATTGTTTCGTTTATTCTGTAGTTTAAAGCAAGATTTAACCTTTTCCCTTTGACCTTTTGATTAGAGACTTCAGTCCAAAGAAGCTATGAACCAGAAAAAAGCACTAACGACGGCACCTGTAAAAGCATTTGATTGTTAGTGTCTTTGTTGATTACATTACCAGCTAGTAAAATAGTAGTAAACAATAGTCCGGTGATTAACAACGGCGATAAGCAAGGAATAACCAAGGGACAGTTACAATGGAATGTCTTCCAGTTTGCTGAACTGTGTAAAGGAATATGCGTGATAAGTTTAAGAGATGACGTTGGACGCTGACGACGAGAGTCAAAGCACAATGAATCAGAAGATTTATGATGAATTCAAAAATCAATAGCACAACTGCAAATGGAAAGTGCAACAAGCTCTAGTAAGAGAGCCAACAATGGAGACTTACCAATACCTTTAACGGGGATCACATAAGCAAGATCGAATTGCAGCTTGACCGGAGATCCTTCGCAATTGTCTAGCTTATCGTCACAGAGACATCGGAATTGGTCATCTACTTCCAAACATATTCCTCTTCGCATACACTCATTAGGACCGTATCCCCTGTCGACCGCGGTCATCTAAAAAAAATAATGGTTGCTCAAGTGTACCCGTCTGCGGAACATGGCTTGTATGAAGCAAATGGCACCTTAGTATAGTTATCTTACACATAAGATACTCGCGCCAAGACTCTCGGCCGCACAACCATTCCATTTCGCCTCTGGTGCGAGCCGCATGGATATTTATATTGCTGAAGTGCGCACAATAAAAGAGAAAAAAAGAAGATTTTAATCAAACCGTACCAAGATGGTGAATCATTGGCTTGTAAGCAGCTGGGCGCCAGCCGGAAACAAAGAAGAAATATAGCGTAGAAGAAACCACTGATCGTAGACCATACTCTGATGTTTTCTAAAACGCTTGATCAATAACGAGTAACCTCTAGAGCTTGAAAAAAATAAAGAGCAGGACACGGTTGCAGGGCGCCTTTCAGTACCCCGTAGACGTAAAGAATGTTTACTCTCCGAGGCTCTCATATGCAACACGCTTGTATTTGCACGGCGACAACTTCTCAGACAATCGGTGCCGTAGTCGCGCCGGACAGTTGAAATCTGGCAGAGTCGCGGCGGACCCAATTGACCATTGAAGCGGGGCGAGGGGGCGGTCCCTTCTTGTAGTTCACGGTGACGTCACAAACAGGCGAATGGGACCCTTCTCCGGATCTGCTCCGGAGTACGCCAGATTTGGGAGAGCCGCGGCGGAGAGATTTGCCCGCTGCGAGTGCGCCAGATTTGGCACACCTCCGAAGCAGAAAATGGCAGGGCTCCGGAGCACAAATGGGAGGTCTCCGAAGCATAAATGGGAGGGCCCCGGAGCAGAAAATGGGAGGGGTCCGGCGCACATATATGTATGCAGTCAATTTGCTGTGATACGCAGCTTAGCATTTTCGAAAATAAGTTGCCGTCGCTTTCGTCTTACTCTTTTTTCGTTCTTTCGCGCTCGTTTTTCTTTTTTTTTGGTTTTTCGAGTTCCTCGTCGGCGCATTGGCGTTTATTTGTTCATCTCCTTCTTTTGAGGTTTCAGGTTTTAGGTTTTCGTGCGGATACACTTAGTCACTTCTAGTGCTTGGCTCTTTTCGACTTGCTGAGACATCGTTGACTATTGATGGAGTGGTTTTTGTGATTAATTCTGGATTTTCGAAACAAAAAGTATATAATCCGAGTGAGTCTACTTTTTTTGTTTCGCACTTGTTCATGCTTGAGCTCCACGGCGGATTGCCTGTTCAAGTGTGTATGTGCGCTCAGAGTCGGCGTCATTCATTACATAATTTGCTACGTATCTTCCAAGATTCATGGTAAACGTTTAGACTTTTTAAGATGACCCCATATCGTTTACACATGATATCAGGAAGTATTTTACGCTTTTGAACTAGTTTTTGGTGCTATCTGTGATAAACTCCCTGACACAATAAATCAGCAAGCGTTTCATGTTTTTACGATAACTTCTGGTACTAGTCGTGGTCATTACTGTCCGTTCGATTTCTGAAAGGATATGCATCATACTTTACCATTTTTTCGATTTCAGCCTAATATTTCAACCTAATTATTTCAGATGTTAGATGGATTGTCTCTCGTGGAAATGACAGAGATTTCGAGCATCATACAAGAAGTGAACATGAAAAGGAATCTTTGTCCAGCGGACAGGACGAAGGAACGCCAAATCCAAAGGAAGCAAATAAGGATAAGCCCAAGGTGGACCCTGCTTTAAGTAAGATTTTGCTGGTACGAACCCATATATTGTGCACTGGGGTGGAGGACATTAGGTCGCCGAAAGAGGGCGGTCCTCGCGGTCATTTGCGACAAATACGCACCCTTGTACATACGCGGACATGCGTTCCTGCAGGGAATCCGCGCGGGACCTCTTCCACATTCGGCGACCTAATGTCCTCCACCCTGTGCACTGTAAAAGGACGTTTTGAGAAGCAATTTGAGTTTTTCTAAAGGCAATTCCTCTCCACTTGTGATGCATCTTATTGTAGGTCTGATTGAAACTCTCATCCAGTGGCTAAAAAATAGTATCGACTGGTAACATTCCAACTGATCGTTTCCATACTTCACTTTTGACTATGGTCGGTGCCAGAGTAAGCGAATATTTTGTTAAGGTCGGGGTCCCGCGCAGAATTGATGTCTCTCACTATGCTGGCGACAATCCAAGTGACGTCAATTCTGCGCGGGACCTCAACCTGAACAAAATATTCGCTTACTCTGGCACCTACCTATGAGTGCGACGCAAGCGTTCACCTTTTTATCAGTAGGCCTTTCTTCGCTCAGCTGCTTCAGTTCTGATCTAGTTTTTAGGTCTCTACAACAATCACGCGTGATTCTTATCACGCATAATGCGCGAGCATACTTCCGAACAATCGCTAGTGTGTACGAGACAAGCCAATAGACTAGTTTTTCACATCTTGGGCATACTCTTCTGTTGAGTTGGCTTAGTTCTTTCTCCACGTTGTTCTGAAAAGATGATCTGAAAACCTTCAGCTGAGCATCAGCTGAAGTACAAAGCGTATATGCAATTTCATTTATGAAAGCTGACCTTTTCAGTTCGAAAGCTGCGCATATATGTGCTGGTTGTGGGTTGCATGTCATTTGTAATGTCCATCTCGATTCTGTCCCAAATGAGCCTTGGTCACTGCCCGAGCACTTAACAAGTTACACTGAAATCCTTCTAACTCCATGCGCACTTTTTTACAGAGTGTAATTGTGAGTTTAGGCAGGGCATCGACATGAAGTCCTTTGTGAACAAGTATCTTGAGGCTGGAGAAGTGAGTGCTGACATCTTTTTGGGCATCTATCTCACGTCTGTGTAGCAGTCTTTATAGGTGCGAAGGATCATCTTTTGTCCTGACTATTCAAGGGCTGTAGCTTTCCTATATGAAGGTGCAATAATCGTTGGAAGAAAAGTAGCTACGTTAGTCAATCACATCAGTTACGTTACTTTTGTCTCCATCAATCTTTTCACAAATATTTTCCATTTGAGACAAGAGATCGTGGTAGTCGTGGCCTATCCAAAAATGCAACGCAGTTCTGGAGTGAAATTCGTAAGGAAGAGGAAGACATGTCGCTATCGCGAACGGGGTCAAGTTGGAAATGTATAAAGGTCTGATGACTTTCAGGTAAATTTTGTGAAAGCCCTTTTTTGTAATTCAAATGTTTGAGGGAAAAGGAGTGTTGCATAGTAAAGGCATCTAGAAACGTAATATATGTCTGGGGATTGTAGATTAACGTGAGAGGAAACGTCAGTATCTCATTTCCTAAACGGAAAACGTTTGCTTTCGATGTTTTCTCTAGCAGGACACTCAAGGCGAGCGGGGTATCTTTCAGTAGCATCATCACTGCTTTTCTTCACTGTTATGATGTCTGCCTTATATTACATCGTGGACTTCATTTCTCAACCGAGACCTATTCTGTGCGAGTTTCCTCATTGTTTCGTGCTGTCCTTTTTGTGTCGTGTTTTTCCAAGAAATCTAACTCACTACACTTACTTCGCTTATGTTTTCGCTTAGGGTACGGCCATAGGTTGCCGGCAACTGTTGTCTTTGTTGTCCGTTTTGTAGCTGCTAAGTTTTGTTTTGCAATTTGCAGGAGATTGTTTGCAGTTAATTTGAAATAAATGTCTTGTCTCTTCATTCTTTCTTCTATATTCTATCCACAAACGCTAGGGGTGAGAGGGAGGGGGTAAAGAACGTTGAGGGCCGCGCTGAAGTCCTACCCGGGGGGGGGGGGTCGTATTCGGCTAATTTGGGTGGGGTTTAGAGACAAAATTGGGGTTTGGAGCTTAATTAGGGCTAGTTACAGTATGCCGCGGCAGCCTTCCGCAGCACAAATGGGAGGTCTCCGGAGCACAAATGGGAGGGCTCCGGAGCACGAGTGGCAATGCTTAGCTGGGGAAACCCCGCGGCTCGGCCATTTCTGCTCCGGAGGTATGCCGTCGACTGTCTGAGTAGTTGATAGAAGGTTCTTTCCGGTGTAATTCGCTCTGACTTTGGATGCGTCCGGTTCCGGCAGGTGTGCAATTTGTTTTTTGAGTATGCTTTTGCTTCAATTTTTTCTTGGCTATCGGTGCATATGTAACTTGTATTTTACTATTTCGCAAGTTCGCCGGGATTCATTTGCGGGTTGAGTTTTTCTTGCTTTGATAATCGCTCACATCTTTTCAAATAAGACAGACTGCAAAAGAATGTGAGCGCGATAGGATACAATGTGCGGAACAGAACAATGACCACAAATGAATTGTGGCTAGTTGAACTGCATATTAGCGGTAATAAGAAGAAATAAGCGTAGAAGATGAAAAGAGTAGGCAGGAGCACTTAAAGTAGTAAGATTTTGACGATTTGCTCCTATAACAAAGGCGGCCAGCGGCGGCTATGGGCTGCCACGGGCTGCTGGCGACTGCTGACGGCGAGGTATGAAGGCACCCTAACAATATTGACTTTGTGTTCCAGTGCTCCTGGATGTTGTGATCTTTATGATACTGACGTTTCCGCGTCCTCGCCTTTATCAAGGCGTTTTTTGAAGTTTAAAATTATAATGTGTTCATTTAGACGGCGCATCCGAAGAGATCCATCCAAGAGATCAACTGAGATTACAGCACAGAATGAAAGCGAACCCGAAGAAGTGCTTACCGTGATACAGTTATTGTTGGAGCCAAGGCCACCCATACGAGAGAACAATGATAGGCACTGATTACAACGCGCACATTTATGCATTAAGGTCCCGCCAACGCAGCCCGCCAAAAAACCTCTTTCCTCCTGTAGTTCATCCTAGTCGTCACGTTTCTTGAATTTCTTTCCTTTTTTTAATTTCTTGAATTCAGGTTTATATTAGGTGGGTCCGAAAGTTTTGTCGAAAGAAGTGCTTACCGTGGTACAGTTATTGTTGAAGCCAAGGCCACCCATACGAGAGAACAATGATAGGCACTGATTACAACGCGCACATTTATGCATTAAGGACCCGCCAACGCAGCCCGCCAAAAAACATCTTTCCTCCTGTAGTTCATCCTAGTCGTCACGTTTCTTGAATTTTTTTTTCCTTTTTTTAATTTCTTGAATTCAGGTTTATATTAGGTGAGTCCGAAAGTTTTGTCGGTTTTTTCAATCAATCGCAAACACGCCAGAATGAAGATAAACAAATGCTCCAAAATGTATCCGATGCAGAATTTCTTCCTCTTTCCAGCTGCTAAACTTGCTTCATTGCGAGAGTGACGAGATATTTGCTAGAAATTACAACCACTCGTTTTTACCATGTCCAAGTTTCGCTAATTTTCATAATCTGGCAAAAGGTTTACCCCATCTGCTGGTTATTAGGTCTCCTCCGAAAGTCTCATACGAAAATTTTGAAAATTAGCGAAACTTGGACATGGTAAAAACGAGTGGTTGTAATTTCCAGCAAATATCTCGTCACTCTCGCAATAAAACACAATGGGAGTTCAGCTGCTGGAAAGAGAAAGAAATTCTGCATTAGGAGCATTTTGGAGCGTTTGTTTATCTTCATTCTAGCGTGTTTGCCGATGGATTGAAAAAACTGACAAAACTTTTGCACCGACCTAATATTATAGGAGAGGTTAAGCAAATGCCCATTTATACATGGTATCTTGTAGTGAAGCATGTTCACGAGTTCGCACTTCTGAGCTTTCTGGTCGATACTTACTTACTTAGATACTTAGATGGCCCGTCCTTACGTGACGTGCGGGCCCCAGTATAGAAGTTGCCATTTTTCCCTATCCCTCGCTTCAGACATCCACGATCTTCTTGGCCGTCGTCGGTGGCTGCGTCCACGAGTTCCAGGAACGAAAGTCGTATCCAACTGATTTCTCAGCTGGTCCATCCGTTTCACGAACACGTCTGCCCATCTCGTCGGTGGTCTTCCTTGGGGACGTTTCGCTTAGCCAGGAATCCACTCCGATGTTCTTAGTGTCCATCTGTCGTCTGTTCTGCTCATAATGTGACCGGCCCATCGATGTTTCGCCTTCGCAACGTATTCCGCTAAGTCATAAAGACGGAACTTTCTTTTTAGATCCGTACTGCGAAGTCCGACAAGGTGTTGCTTGTGTCGGGTCATCTTCAGAAGACTGCGCTCGAGCGCTCTTTGGGTGGTTGAAGCTTTTGACGTGGCTACAGTGTCGGGCCAAGTCTCAGCTGCGTAACAGAGCGCTGGGAGAACGGTTGGGTTGAACAGGTTGGCACGAAGCTCCGGGTCCGTCATTTGGTTGGTGGCTTCCTTCAAAGGCCCGAAGGCGGCCCAGGCTGCTTTACTTCTTATGTTAAGTTCTTCTCTCGTTCGTTCTCCATGTTTTTTGAACGTCGAGATACACCTAAGAAGACGTCTCCATGATAGGGTGCCTTCCATTTTCCATTGCTCATCTTCACAAAAGGCGTTTGTCATTAACTATAATAGGTCCTCTTCCAATTTATTCACAATCCAAACTTCCTTACTACTTTGTTAACTTTCTTCAGCATCGTCTCTGCTTCAGTGATATTGCACGAGAAGATAACGATGTCATCCGCAAAACTAAGGTTGAAAAATCTCCCATCAACTCGTAAGCTTCTCTCGTCTCAGTCCAGTAATTTCATCCACTGCAAGGTTGCGGTGAAAAGCTTCGGCGGAATAGTGTCGCCTTGTCGAACCCGCTTCCCGATTGGTATGGTCAGGGGGCGATGGCAGCTGCATCGTTGTTGTACAGTCCTTGTAGCAGTTGGCTAGTGTCCTCACGTAGGGTCCACTTCTTGATCGACTAGCGCTAAACAGAATGGCCTTGGTTTCGACGCTGTCGAATGCTTTCTCGTAGTCCACGAAGGTTAGGACGAAAGGCAGCCGGTACTCCCGGCAGACTTCTATGACCCTCGAAACGGTCTGGAGGTGGCCCATGCAGCTGAATCCTTTGCGAAATTCAGCTTGTTCGGTATGCGAGCGAGGATAATCTTCATGAAAAGTTTGTAGAGCATACTCAGCAGGCATATTGAACGGTAGCTTCAAAGATTCTCTTGTTTGCTCTTCTTAAAGAAAAGGATTGTTTTTTGATGTTATTCACTGAATGCGAGTCTTCTCCTTCTAAAGGTAGGATGTCATTCCGATATTACAACCTCATGTAGACGGTGTTCTCCTGCTCGCAGAACATCAGCTTCGGCGAAATATTGTCGCCTTGTCGAATTCCCTTCCCAATTGCAATGATCAGGGGCGCTGGAATAGCTGCATCGTTGCGGTGCTAGAATGTCATGTAGACAGCTAGTCCTCCGGCTCGCAGAAGTTCGAAGGAAAAATGATCTGGTTCTGGAGCTGTGGACTCTTCATGGTCTGTATCGCAATACGCACTTTAGCAGGTAGAATCCTTGGTGGTACTCCATTGAGAACAACGGGCGGGGTGTTGATGAGCGAAAAAGGTTGGTGTAAAAGTTCTTCGCAATAGATTCCATCTTATACCGGAAAGCAGTCGGAGTTCCGTCTTCGCTCATAGTGCAGCCAGCGGTACATCATATTCGCAGAATTCCTTTTAGCATTTCTTGAGACTTCGTCTTTCTTCGGCTGCTTCCAGTATCTTGGTTTGCCTGTTCTTCCAAAATCCTCCTGCAAAGCTGTTCTGCAATTGGCGTTGGCTATCTGTAGCTCGAGATGTGTTTCATTCGGATCCTGCATCAGAAATCTTCTCAGTGTTCTTCAAAATGCGTTCCAAGTTCTTCTCAGAAATCACTGAGGCGCACTCTCCGCGAGCTCGCAATCCTTTCAGAAGCCGGTCGTAGTCGTACTGGGTCCTTCTCGATGAGCCAGTTACAAATTGATATGAGCGCTTTTAACCTATTAACGTCATAAACGACTTCATTATTTTTTGCGGCATTGTGGCGAAACTTCTTTTCCAGCTTTTGACTGAATCATACGTTCGCTCGAAGGAGGCGGTGATCGGAGCCACTGCAGAAATATGGAACTACTGAAACATCAGGCTCTATCTTCGGTTGGTGAGAATGCGGTCAATCTCCGCGTGAGTCGTTCCGTTGGGCGACTTCCAAGTCCACCGGAGATGTTCTTTCTTCATAAAGGAATTCCCATGGAAAAGTCATGCGGCGGCGAAAAGCCTAACAAAACAGTTGCCGTTTCCGTTCCGAAGCCGTTGTCTAAAATTCCCGATCCTACATTCTTTCTAGTGGCATCCCGATTTTCGCATAGAAGTCGCCCACAACAAACTTGTAGAAGGACTTCTCGTTGCGGACGACCTGCTCCGCGTCTTCGTAGGAAGCTTCTAGTTTTGAATCGTCAGCTACTGATGTTGGTTAGTAGCAGTTGATAATGCTGATGGTCTTCTGACGTAGAGGTCGTAGTCGTAGGATGGCTACTCGAGGTGACATGATCTCATGCGAATCGACAAGATGGACGATAGGTGGGTGGACGACAAAGCCAACGCCTCCAACGTTTCGTGATGAGATCTTTTCACCACCAATGATGAGGGTCCCACCACTCATCCCTCGAACGTCCTTCTTTCTGGACTTCCGTCTCCTGCAGAGCGATGACGTGGTACTTGATTTACTCTGCAGCGTCGAGAGCGTGGTGGTCGGCGTTTGTGGAGACTGTCCTAGCGTTGTAGGTGCAAAGTATGAGGCAGTCTCCATGGCATGTTGTTCAGGCAGACTTGTCGTTTTTGTCCAATCCAAAAGGCGCCTTGGCCTGTAGTAAACCCCCCGTATGTGCTGACGTATAGCTCGGAGTCTGCTGTGACATGTGCTGACTACCATGGAGCGAGGCAGGCAAGGCGGCTATCCTTTATCATTGCCGGCGGTCGCAATCAATGCGAAGCGCCAGGGTAGTCCCACTTTGTCGCTATATGTCGCGACATATCGCGACATATAGCGACATATTGCGACATGTCGTGACGGACGAGACGGCGAAATACTTTGTCCATCATGGAGACGCAGAGACATAGCGCAAGACTAGAGCTCGACTACGCCAACCTCGCAATAGGTCGCACATGCACACGGTTCTCTGTAACGCACGTCAATTGCAATCAATATCAACAGCTGATAAGCGCCCAACAGCGCCGAGCAATGTGCCTTCCTACATTTTCGAAATATTTCCTAAGCTGCACGCTCTGGTGTTCAAAAAAGGTGAGTTTCTTTTGACTAAAAGATGTATTAGATTCATATTTGGTCACATTTTATAATGGTTGCTGTTGTTCTTATTTATTCTCACGATGCATCTCATTTGCGCACCAAATATCCTGCTTATGCCAAAACTCCTTAATGTTTTCCATCTCAGCACTTTCTTCACTTGCTGGTTTGCCATTCCTTAGCTGTGAGCCTCTTGTTTCCCTTCTGTGCTTAAGTGAAGGGACCATCTGGCACTATGGCTGCTGGAATAGCTCATATTTGCCCAGACTAAAGTGATAATTGTTTTATATACTGCTTTTTCCTGTGCATTCTCGATTTGATGTGTTTTGCATACAATTTTCTTTTTACTGCCAGAAAATTTTCAAATTTAGGCTCAAAAATATGAAAATTTGAAGATCCACCACTTGCAAAAAGTTGCTCGAGGCAGGACTTGTACCTCGACATCAACCACACTGACATCCGACACTGACGCTGCGCTATCTGCACTGCTAATCAAAATTGGCTTGCGTGTGCAATATCACGGTAGTTGTGCAGGCGGTTACTACTTCTACAATACTAATATCCACTAGGCACACTGTGTGGAGTATTACACGCCGTTTCGGTCATAATAAGTTACTTACGCTGCTCTGCCTGCTCCAGGCCCTTCCCATTCTGGTGCAACTTCAAAATTGCCTATCCATAGCGCAGTTGCTGTGGGCGCTGCTGTTGCGATTATCACTGGTTCGATCACGCGTTTATGCATTAGTTTTGCGGCGCCCTGCGGATAGCTCGCTATAGTCTTGCGAGATACTCCGAGCTATCACGACATAGTCCCTTTATGTTGTGACAACCAGGTGGGGTTTACTACGGGCCCTTGAGTCCCTGACATCGTTCTTGCTACCACCCGGTGCCGTAGGCGGGATCCGATATGCAGCGTTCATTCTCTTCTTTTTTGCTGACCTGATCGCCGGAGGATCTGGCCAACCGGCCATTCCATAATTCCCTTGTCGGTTCAAATTCAAATTCTCACTTGTCAGGACCCAGCATTATGGCTACGAAAGTGCTCTCACAGAACTATTCGGTCGTGGTAGTGTCTCAAACCAATTGATCAGAAATCGGAGTCAGAATGACCTATTGTCTGTTATGGAAAACTTATGGATGAAAAAGATTTCAACACGTCGATGTCGAAGTAGGAATACTTTGCCCCTGACCAAAGCTTGAAAGCCATTGTGATTTCGATGAACAATTACGTAATCGTAGTAAAGACGTAATTGTCAAATTCATGCTGAAACAAAATATTGAAGGCCATTATATTAAATGTGCTACCGAATCACAAGAGAAGAAGATCTGGAATATTTGATGCGCGTAATAGCACTAGGAAATTTTAGGGAAGATGGTGCAGTGTATGCAACTCAAGTGAGCGCGTTTTATATCGCGCCCTTGTCGGTGAAAGTCAGGAATTTAGTATGCTGAGATGGGAGTTATCAATGTTGCAATATCATGTTAGGTTGTCCCGAAAGTTTTGTCGGTTTTTTTCCGTTGATCAGTGAAACTCACGGAACACCGTAGACAACCTAGGTACCATTTGATGCATACAATACCGCTCACAGAATGTGCAAAATTTCCGTAAATGTCGCGAAATTCCGAAAATGTCGCGAAATTCCGAAAATTCCGCGAAATTTCCGGAATTTCGCGAAACTTCGCGACATTCCCAGAATTTCGCGAAATTCCGGAAAGTTCGCGGAAATTTCGGAATTTCGCGACATTCACGGAAATTTTGCACGTTATGAGAGTGGTATTGTAATTGACAGCCGAGGTGCGAGATTTGCTAATTACGGTGCGAGAGTGACCGCATATCACCGCGACTAGCGCTGATGGGCAAATGCTATGAAGTCATTTATATGCAACTTTGTGAGCTCTTTCTTTCTATGATAAAAGCGGGATTTGAACTCTTTTATAAGCGAGGGTTTATAAGAAAGCCAATGTACATTTTTATGCATATCTTTGTGGAAAATGGGAACGAAGTGTCTGGATACCCGTATTTGTGTTTATATTCGAAGGGGCTATACCAAAAAATTTACAGAAGAAATGGATGTTAAATACACAAGAGGCTGATCTAAGAACGGTTCTGGACTTAGAAATTTTTCGGAAAACTTTATGATAGATCAAAATGAAATGATAATTCCAGGAGAATAATCAAGGCGCTGGCATAGCAATATTTCGATATAACTTTTGATGCGCTATCAGCTGATGAAGAAAGTTGGACAGCAGCATGAATCTGAAGGGGCGCTGCCCTATAGTATCTGGAGATAGTTTTTCTTAATTTGATCTTTGATCTCTATGTATAAATCGGTCAGAAGTGGTTCATTGGTGATTATTGGCGGGTTAGTGGCCCAGGCATGGATGGGTTGGAATGGGAAGGTGGGGGAAAAGTGGGTGGAGACTTGGGTGTGGGCGGGGCCAAAAGTGGGCGGAGCTAGCAAATTTCGAAAAAATCGACATTTCTCTAAAATCTATCCACCGTAGTCCTACAGAAAGAAGCTATCTCGCTAATCAGAAGTGTTTTTTGTAATCAATGGGTCGGATAACATCTATGGTTTGATTTTCTAAGGAACTAGTAGCGCTTGATTTTTCCTCGCTCCTCACTCTTGGCCTCGGCGCAAGATTTGGTTCAAAATATTAGGTTCTCGGATTGACCGGAAACTTCGCCCATAGTGGTTTTTGGTCCCGATCTTTACGAAAATCCTATTTATTTTGCACTAGAGAGTCTTACAGTAAAGCTAAAGTGAGATAGAAGTAGCTAAACCAATCAAGATCGCAACTTTGCCTGCACTTTCCGCCTACCTGTTACGGAAATTGTCCGCAAATTTTTGTGAGTTGAAAACTTTGTGAACACCTCTATCGGACCATGCTTAGCACAGATCTTTATTTGAATTGTTCGTCAGATTATGATGTTACAAAATCGCCTTCTCATGAATTGTCTTTCAAATTCGAAAGTCGTGTTGGTAGATATTCTATCCTACAATGTGTCACTAGCAGCAAAACAATGTGAGAAATGTTGTTAGCACGTCGAATACAATACCGCTCACAGAATGTGCAAAATTTCCGTAAATGTCGCGAAATTCCGAAAATGTCGCGAAATTCCGAAAATTCCGCGAAATTTCCGGAATTTCGCGAAACTTCGCGACATTCCCAGAATTTCGCGAAATTCCGGAAAGTTCGCGGAAATTTCGGAATTTCGCGACATTCACGGAAATTTTGCACGTTATGAGAGTGGTATTGTATTTTTATTCTCCTTTTTACAGCGTACTTGCTCTCTGATCTGCCCTGTCTTTGCGGCGCTATCGCCATGGCTTTTTGAGCAGCTCTGCAGTAACGCCAAATCTTTCCTAGATTTTACGAATTTTTGGTTCTGATGTTTTCAAAGACCGCTAGTAGGTGTTACCTAAAGCAAACCTTTGGCTACATTGCTCATTTTAGATAACATGAGCCACGCTTACCAAGTCAGTCATAAGTATTTTTTTAAGAAACCGCGGCTTTTGCCTACTTTTACAACGTAAAAGTACCGAAAATTCCAAAAAGCTGCTTTTTCAAAGCAAATCAAACTTGGTCATGTTGCATAAATAATGTTTGAATAGAAATTTTTTAATTTGCAGAAACTTTGAAAGCTTTCGTGTATTTGCTGCAGTTGCGTGTTTCATGACTTGCCAAAATCGAGACCTATTAAGAAATAATTCTTTCAAACCAAAAACAGCAGATTGGAGAAAACTAAAAATAGCTCCTAAAAATAGTCCGAGAATTGCTCTATTTGACCCGTACTCAACCTTTCTCGAAACTTTGGAATAAAATTTTCAAAAATTAGCCAAACTTTGAGCGGATACAGTTGTCAGGTGGAGAATTTTGGCAAATATCAAAAAAAAAGCATACGAGTTTGTGGTTCAATTTTTTTTTATCCTCGCATGTTCCCTCATACGGGGTCTGCTGCTCTAGTTAGTCTTCTCCACACTTCGCGGTTTTCAGCTTGATGTTCATCTATCTCGAGTTCTCTCAAGTCTGCTTTGATTTTGTCTATCCATCGTAACCTTGGTCTTCCTCTTCGTCTCTTTCCAGGTACTTCGACTGACGTTGCCATTCTAGCGACGTGGTCATCTGCTCTTCTTCTTACGTGTCCGTACCATCGAAGTCGCTTTTTTTGCATCTTCTTGACGATCGGAGCAACCTTCATCGTGGCTCGTATGGTATCGTTGGTAACGTGGTCCATCATTGTGACACCGGCTGTCCATCTTAACATACGCGTCTCCATCACGCTGATCCTTCTTTCTTCGTTCCTCGTACACGGCCAACATTCGCTGCCATACAGAGCAGTTGGGCGGACTACAGTTCGATACAGCTGCGATTTCAGCTTGAGCGGCATCCGCTTGTCACATAGTATTCCTGTGAGGCTTCTCCATTTCGTCCAACTGCATTTATTCTACTGGTAATTTCGTCTTGAAGCGTGCCGTCTGCAGATATGCGACTTCCCAGATACTTGAAGGTAGAGGTCTTCTTGATTGAAGCGTTCGCAATCTCGATAGTACCGGGGGTTTGAGTTCCCAGTTCCATATATTCGGTCTTCGTGGTGTTGATCTTCAGGCCATGTAGCTCCAGTTCGCTTTTCCACTTCTGCACTTCCGCCTCCAATTCTTTTCTGCTTCTTGCCATTAACATCACGTCATCTGCGTACATCAGGGCCCATGGAGGTTGACGTATGAAGCCTTTGACTATCGTATCCACGACCGTGATGAAGAGGAGTGGTGACAGTACGGAACCTTGATGAACTCCGGCGTTTATCTTGAAGTCTTTTGTACGTCCTGCTGCTGTTTGTACATGGCTAGTGGCATCTTTGTATAGCATCCTGATCCAGTTCACGTATTCTTCAGGCACCATGTGCTTTCGCAGTGACCACCATATGACATCGTGCGGCACTTTATCGAATGCTTTCTCCAGATCGAGGAACGCTGCATGTAGTTCACACTGCATTTCTCTGCTTCTTTCCATCATTATCCTGGCAGCATGGATAGCATCTGTTGTGCTGCACCCTTTTACGAATCCACATTGGTTCGGAACCAGCCCCACGATGCTTCGCAGTCTTGATTCTAGAATTCTTTCGAGAATCTTCAGGGTATGGCACATCAGTCGGATGGGGCGGTACGTTGAACAGTCAGCTACGTCGCCTTTGTTCTTCCATATTGGTATTGTCGTGCTGCTGTACCAGTCGGTGGGGATCTTCTTGGACTCTATTATCTGATTTAGAAGTCGCGTTAGCCATCTTACTCCCGCTTGACCACATTCCTTCCAGAATTCGTTGGGGATGTCGTCGGGGCCTGTCGCCTTGCCATTCTTCGTTCTTCTGTGATGGTTGGGACCGGTCCTTGTACAGGCTCAGCTGAAGACGTCGATTCGTATTCGTGACTTGTGGACGCCATCTCTGCGAAGTATGCTCTCCATCTTTCTTTTATCTCTTGCGGTTCTCTGAACACCCTTCCATTTACATCCTTGATATTGCAGAAGTGCTCTACATCTTTAGCGGCGTTTGCTCTTCTCTTCGCGAGTCGGTAGATGTCTCGTTCACCTTCGCGGGTGTGAAGCTTTCTGTAGACTTCTTCCATGTACCCTTCTTTCGCCTGTTTGACACTCCTCTTTGCTGCTCGCTTCGCGTCTAGGTACTTCTGGTGAGCATCTTCTGTTTGCGACTTCTGCCATATCCTGTAGGCTGTCTTCTTCTTCTTTATCACGATCTGTACGTCTTGATTCCACCACCAAGTTTCCTTGTCAATCTTCGGTCTTCCGGGTTTTGTGCACCCCACTAGATCACCAGCTACTTGATCGATGTTGTTCTTCAATCTCGTCCAGAATCGTTCTGTATCACTATCCAATTCTGGTAAGGCAGCTTCCATTATCGCTCTGGTGCAGGGATCATTCTTAAGCTTCCACCACTTTATGCGCACACGCTCCGTTACTAACTTTCTTCTTCTGTCGATTGGAATACGCACACCTAGTAGCAGTGGTTTATGCTGCGGTATGCAGTCTTCGCCTGGGATAACCTTGCAATCCTTCACATACTTGAGTGCACGTTGCCTTACACTCCAGAAGTCTATCTGCGACCTATGGTTTCCACTGGCGTAGGTGACGAGGTGGCTGGTCTTCTTGATGAAGTACGTGTTTGCCAACGCCAGGTCGTGGGCAGTAGCGAATTCTAGGATGCGTTCGCCTTCACCATTGATTATTCCGTAGCCGTGATTACCATGACATCTTTGTACACCATTTCGTTGCTCTCCTACGTGACCATTGAGATCTCCACCTATCAGAAGCATCTCATCCTGCGGTATCGAGCTGACATAGTCATCGAGCTGTTGCCAGAATGCTTCTTTCTCCGCTTCTTCGCATCCTGCTTGTGGTGCATATGCCGTAACCACTCGGAGCACTCTTCTTCCTGCATCTATTCTCAAGCTCATCAGACGATCACTCAGACAATCCACGGCGGTGATTCTATTCCTGTATGTTTCGGACACGACTATGCCGACGCCATTCCTAGTACTGCTTGCTCCATTATACAGAAGCTTGAAGCCATCGCCTATGTCTCGCGCCTTCTCTCCCTTCCATTTGGTCTCTTGAATACAGGCAATGCTGACTTTACGTCTTCTGAGTAGATCTGCCAATTCACGATGTCGGCCAGTGAGGGATCCAACGTTGATGGTCGCCAGACGTATTGTTGAAGAGAACTTTGATGTTCGCCTATGGTGAACTAACTTCTTTAGCCGTCCCCGCTCACCTCCCTGAGACGGTAACCCTAGCATACTGTTCGCATCCGTCGGGCTCGAATGCGCGTCGCCTCCGGGGAACGCCCTAGCTTTTACACGAAGAACTTGATGTGACATAAAAGAGCATCTTGATGCGATGGGTTGTCTTCTTCAGCCGGCTTGTCGCGTGCTTCCATTGGATGAGCAGCCTGACGCTGGATTCGTGGGCAAGAGCTTTGCCAAAGAGATTAGCCTCTGCGCGGAACCGAACCCGTGACCTTCTTCGCCAGAGACAAGAGCACAACCTCTCGGCCAACTCTGCCCAGTTTGTGGTTCAATGTATCCATAAAAAAAGAGAAGGAAAATCTGCATCGAACTATGTTGAAATTCATTCAGGTCTTCATTGTGTGCGGTTTTATAGTGGTTTGAAAAAACCGACAAAACTTTCGAGACAACCTAATATATCAACATCATTGCACCGGTATTTCTTCGACTCTCCCTTGCAAGACACGACTATAAAGAGACTCATGCGCTTGAGTTCGTGACAAACGTCATGGCTTGCTTTATCAAAACGAACTTTAGCGATGAAAAAATGGAGAGAGCTTGTGAATGAAAAAAACGTCACTCTAGAACGAGTGCTATACTTCCCGTAGGTGAAGAATGACTGAGCGATTAGAACCTTATATTAGTGTTTTTATTCATCAAATTCCTTGTTAATGCCATATGACAAAAGCTATGACGGTTACCTCCTCTACCTCCTCAAACTTATGGTTACAAGGAATACTATGCATGAAATTTTTACATGAACAAATTCTTGGCTTTTTAATGTTCGAAGTATTGTCTTCAATTATATTCAAACAACAGCGTCAGTTGAGCTTGCTTAGGCGATGGACACGAAGCACTGAGTTGCTTAGAAAGGTTCGAAGGGAGCCTATCGAATTGTTCTCCTTTGATTTCGATCGCATATAAATAGAGATTCATAGTTTTTGATTGAGAGCAGTAAAAGTCTTCTATGTTTGACCTCATAATGTTATGAACACATAAATCCTCATCCTTGTCTTAACCATTGAATGTCCATTCGTGATCGTTTTTTATTACGCGCAATTGAAAAGGTTCTAAACCGGAATTGGACAACTATTTCATCAAAATACCAAAAAATAGCTGAGCGTATCCGAAAAATGGGAAAGTAACAAAGTTGTTAGAATTGGCGATGCAACACAAGTAAATGTTGAAAGGCTGAAGGCAGACAACACACTATCAAATTCTTTTCGAGGCATATGCCTGAGGCAGTGGCGTACCAAGGATTTTCGCTCGGGGGGAGGACAAAAAAAAACTTTCTAATGAAGGTGAGTGGCGTCAGCCACGCACTCTGAAATAATTTCTGGTGTGTTTTCTAAAAAATTTCTGGGCCCATAGCCCCGAGATTTCAAGAAAATTTTTTTATATATCTAAATTGAATTTTTCAAAAGTTTAAAAGTTATTTTGATTCTTTACAAGTACATACAAGTCATTTGCGCATTTTTATAGCCCATGTAAGTAACTTTCAAAAATTTCGCGACGCATCCTCTGGGGGGGGGGCACCCAACCCTTCCTCCCCCCGCTCGGTACCCCACTGGCCTGAAGGTATGTTGTCCACAACTGTCAAGCAGTTTTCAGAGGATAGTATAAAATAAACATAATTATAGATTTTTTGTGGAGAACAACGAATATAGCATGAGTAGATTTGCATCGGCACATAGTGACGTTGTCCAAAAGGATTTGATAGATTTTAAGGGTAGTTCGTAGATGCTTTACTCATGGCTAAAAATACGCTCATTGCAAAATATGCGTTAATCATACAGCAAAATTTGTTTGGAAATGCAGATGGTCGAGCAGCTGGGATGCGGATTACTCAGTACATGGGGGTAGCACGAATGATCATGAACTTGTACGTGAGCCAGTGACATGAGGAAATGTGCATTTACTGCGATCCCACACGGCAGATTAAAAATTGTGGCGTACCGATTATAGGGGTAAGTTGACTTGATGCATTGATGTAAGACACGAATGCAATTAAAAATTACTTCAATTTTTCGATTTCGGGAATAAGCTCAGGTAAATAGAGATAGGTGTGTGACTCGTGCCGAAATGAACGCTGAGTTCCATAAAATGCCTATTTAGTCTTAATTTGCGCCCCTATCGCGAAATCAGCTGTAAAGTTGCTGTATTCTTTCGTCTCTCAAACGCTTCAGGGTAGGATTTGTAGATAAGTAGATTTGGAAATTATATCAACTTTTCGTGAATCCCGCTCCGTCATAAGTGCCATTATGGTGAGACAGTATAATCTATCAATGATCTAGGCAATAGCATTTTCTTGCACCTAACATGTGCGTTGCGTCGCAGCTGGGATTTCCATAAAGGAAAGTTTGAAATCACTTCAATTAATCAAAGCGAATGATCGCCAGTTTTCACTTTCTTGTCTCTGTGCTCAGACCATCCTCTCACCGATTTGAGATACGGGTGATGAACGCAGTACAAAGACGAATTGAAGAAGAACATGAGCTAGAAAAACAACGTAATCCGGTAGATGTGTGGAGGCATCACCAGTGCTAGAAGAACAGATTGAAGTAGTGAAGTCGTCCACTTCACAAGCATTAGTTCTAAAATATTTCTAAAGAAATATTATGGGTAAGCAAAGTCTACACTGATTGGTATATCCAAAGCCAGAATCTATTTTAGGCGGGCAGCTAATTTGCGCCAAAGAGTGGGACCAAGTCTCACAATTCAAGCAACCATGATCAATCTCCCGTGCTAGATGCAAAGATGGAAAAGTCGATGAACTACTTACTTACTCAGATACTTAGATGGCCCGTTTACGTGACGTGCGGGCCCCAGTAAAAGTTGCCATTTTTCCCTGTCCCTCGCTTCAGACATCCACGATCTTCTTGGCCGTCGTCGGTGGCTGCGTCCGCGAGTTCCAGGGGCGAAAGTCGTATCCAGCTGATTTCTCAGCTGGTCCATCCGTTCCACGAACACGTCTGCCCATCTCGTCGCTGATCTTCCTCGGGGACGTTTCACTTCGCGATGAATCCACTCAAATGTTCTTAGTGTCCATCTGTCGTCTGTTCTTCTCATTATGTGACCGGCCAATCAGTGTTTGGCTTTAGCAACGTATTCCGCTGGGTCACATTCTTCTCGTATCCGTACTGCGAAGTTCGACTAGATGTTGCTTGCGTTGGATTATCTTCAGAAAACTGCGCTCGAGCGCTCTGTTTGTGGTCCGTAAGGCTTTCGACGTGATTACAGGTCGGCCCAGGTCTCAACTGCGTAACAGAGCGCCGGAAAAACGGTTGAGTCGAATTGGTGTGCACGAAGCTCCGGGCCCGTCAGTTGGTCGGTGGCTTCCTTCAGAGGCCCGAAGGCGGCCCAGGCTGCTCTTTTCTCCTGTTAAGTTCTTCCCTCAAGTCATTCTCCATGTTCATCGAACGTCCAAGATACACGTAGGAAGACGTCTCCATAGTAGGGGTGCCTTCCAATCCCATTTCTTCCTCTTCGCAAAGGGCGTTCCTCATGAACTGAGTTTTCTTCCGATTTATTCGCAGTCTGATCTTCCTCCCTACTTCGTTTAGTTCCTTCAGCATTGTATCTGCTTCGGTGATACTGCTCGAGAAGAGAAAGATGTCGTCCGCAAAACGAAGGCTAGACAGGAATCTCCTATCAACTCGTATGCCTCTCTCGTCCCAGTCCAGTGACTTCATCACCCACTGCAAGGCCTTGGTGAATAGCTTCGGCGAGATCGTGTTGCCTTGTCGGACCCCCCTTCCCGATTGGTATGGTCAGGGGCGATGGAGCAGCTGCATCGTTGTTGTACAGTCCCTGTAGCAGGTGGCTAGTGTCCTCACGTAGGGTCCACTCCTTGATCGACTAGCGCTAAACAGGATGGCGTTGGTTTCGACGCTGTCGAAGGCTTTCGTAGTCCACGAAGGTTAGGACGAGAGGCAGCCGGTACTCTGGGCAGACTTCTATGACCCTCGAAACGGTCTGGATGTGGCCCATGCAACTGAATCCTTTGCGAAATCCAGCTTGTTCTTGGGGTTGGGCTTCATCCAGTGTCCTTCATATGCGAGTGAGGATAATCTTCGTGAAAAGCTTGTACAGCACACTCAGCAGGCATATTGGACGATAGTTCCGAAGATCCTCCCGTTCACCCTTCCTGAGGAGAAGGTTCTTGATGTTCTCCACTGGTCGGGGATCTTCTCCTTCTGGAGGTAAGATGTCAAATGCGACGCTAGAACCTCGTGTAGACGTTGTCCTCCGGCCCGCAAGAATTCGAAGGAAAGATGGTCTGGTTCTAGAGCCGTGGACGTCTTCATGGTCTGAATCGCCGTGCGCACTTCAGCAGGTAGAATTCGTGGTGGTATTTCTCCAGTGGAAACAATGATCATCTGCACTGGTGTTGATAAGCGGAAGAGGTTGGTGTAAAAGTTCTTCGCGATAGATTCTATCTTGTATCGGGAAGAAGTCGTAGTCCCGTCTTCGTTCAGTAGGGCAGCCAGCGGTACGTGATATTCGCAGAGGTCCCTTCGGCACTTCTTGAGTTTGTAAGACATAAGCCATGCAGTAATTTACCTTGCTCTCGAGATGTTGCATGTGAAATCACGAAGAAAAAGCTGCAGGAAATGAAAGAACCACTTGCTTCTTTTGTCCTTCATTATAAACGAACACGCGCTAGAACTTGCGGGATAGTGGATTTGGAAATATGAATCTTTTCTGTAACGTGATCTAAGGATTCCTAACATTCGAATCATAATGTGTTTTAGTTGATGTGTAGCAGACTTGCAATACGATACCGCTTTTTAACGAAAGTTGAACGAGCTGCTAGGAGCTTAAAAAAACTGTGCAACAAATGCAATCATGTAAATGTTGCGCTTTGTTAGCATAATTCGCATTACATGACTGATTAACTTGTAGTCCACACACAAGAGGTGCAGGCAGTAAGCTACATAAAGCATAACAAGCATGGTTCCGCTTAGGATATATAAGAGCGGCTTACTAGGAAAGGAAAAAGCGGCCAGGAACTCCGAATGAATGCGGGAAGTGAAAAGGATGTTCAAACCTGCAAAATAAATAAATAAATAAATAAATAAATAATAAATTTACAAACTTTAGTCACTATCCCATATGCAACGCAGATCAATTATATAGAGTTTGGAACGGCGTAAAACTTAGCCGATCTGGAACAAGAGGATTTAGAAATGGATGACTACGTACAGATACCAGGTGACAGAACTGTGACCATAGAGGGAAGAGAAGAAGAGGATGATGAAAGCGATGAAGAAGATATTATGCAAAAGACGAAAATGTAGAAAATAGCGGGAAAGACAGCGCTGGGCCTTTTCTACGTTTCTATACATTTTTGTTACACACACAACACACGCACATATACAGGGTGTCCCAAAAGTACGTATGCACTGTTTGTTAATATCTCTCTTACCATTAAGTCTTTTGCCTTGCTTCAGGTACCGTTTTATAGAGCTGGCTTCATCTTAGATTTGCAGTATAAAAAGAATCACCCATCTCTCTTCATTACTGTAGGATTACGGTGGAAACCTCAAAGAGGGTTTTGAGCCATAAAAGGTCATATTTTGCTTCAGAAAGGAAATTGAGACAGCCTGAAAACTGTTACATTAGGCTAATTAGAGTTGCTGATTCTGAATGTAAAGTTTTTAACATATTATGATGCTTCATTGAAGAGTTATGTTGGGTAAGAGGTAGCGGCCATTTTTTCAATGTTCTTAAAAAGTGCGGTTACACCATTTAGAAAGCTTCGCAATCTTGTGAATAGTTGAGTATTGAACTCATCGTCCATGAAAACCCCTATTACACAAGTTTTCACATTCTTTTGGAAATTTTCGAAACGACAGCTTTTTCCACATTGACATCATATCTTTCAAGTTCCTACCGTAATCCTACAGTAATGAAGAGAGATGGGTGATTTGCTCCATGCTGTAAATCTAAGTTGAAGCCAGCTCTACCTGAAGCAAGGCAAAAGAATTATTGGGAAGAGAGATATTGACGGTCAAACAGAGCATACATACTTTTGGGACACCCTGTACAAATACCTTCATTGCAATATGCGATAAAACGACAACCAATGAACTTTTCGGAACATTCTATCTTGACTACATGTCAAGTCCGCACATCATTCAGAAATAGAGTAGTAGAAAGTATTGGCGTCGTTTATTTTGCTGTGACATGAAACTCAAAATAATTACTAGAAATTCGCGAATCAATGACACTTATAAGGTCTTAATGGAACATAGTTCTAAGTTGTTTCATGCTGTTAATATCTCTACGCGCCACCCTTATTCCAAATTTTTTTTTTGAAAATCTTTGCAGCATCCACCGAAATGGAAAGAATGAATTAGTCGCAAGCAAACTTTGGACTAGCTCAGTCTGCCTAAAAAACTTTTAAACTATAAATTTACGAGTATACATTGAACTACAAGTTTCACATTTATAGCTCACACCCGAAATTATCAAATTTATAAAAAAGTCAGCAAAAACATCTCTCTCATTAAGAAACTATTCGACATTAACTTTGAAGGATTCCAATTATTGAAGTTTCTATCACATCCTTATTTGCATCCGTTTATCTCCTCATTCTCTGGATCATTACCATTTTTTTAAATTGGAGCTTTTTTCCAAGTTTCGCAATGTTCGAGGTCTTTCAGAAACTCGGGCTCAGTTTATACTTTTGTAATTATTTAAAAATCCAAGCAAAGTGCCATCACACCTTAGGAAGTTTTTTCATTTTCTCCAAAGGTTATTTTTCGTTTCTAACTTTTCGAAAACGTTCATTATTATTCTTTGACAGAATTTCATTAGATGCTACCCATTTCCATGCTTGATCCACTGTCTTTGTAATATGAAACTTCGCGCAGATCGGTTGTCGTTCGATGCAGTTATTTCTCCTCTTTCTAGTGCGTGTTTTCTGTTTCTGACTCGCAAAATCTTTGGAATAAAACCATTACAACTCTTGGATTCGAACGCGCCATGAACCCTACTCAAAAATTCAAAATTCATTATTTCGGATCCGTAAACTCGAATTTGTTCCACAAAATCAGCGTTGAATCATAATTATCTTAGTAGTATCAAATTACGGAGCTTTTCTGGTGTTCAATGCGTTTGTGTCTGACGTGGGTTTGCTAAGAGTTGGTGCTTTGAGTAAGAAAAAATTCTAAACAAGAATATGGCAAGCTAAGGGAAGGAGATTAAAGTTGTACTGTAACTGAAGGAAGGCCGGTGTCTGGTGGTATATTGAGGTTTTAACCTCCATAACTGGGCACACGAACAGATTGAAAAGAAGAAATCTTGTCCGTTTGGCAAAACGACCAACGGCTCCAAGGCCAACTACAAGAAATGAAGTGGCTTTTCTTTTCTACTTGACTGTGCTTGATTGGTGGTTGCTTGATTGCGATTGAGTGTTGGTGCTCGCCGTTTGGTAGATACCAGCCACGCGGATTGCCAAAGCCAACCTCAAACTTGGGTAATTACACTTTATTAGTAACTATAATGATCATACAAACAACGAGTAAATACGGTAATATACGAGTATTGCAATCATATGAGAATAGAGGCGGAATACTTGTAAATGAGTTTGTAAATGGGTA
The DNA here is from genome assembly GCA_958299035.1 of Cylicocyclus nassatus. Lineage (NCBI taxonomy): Eukaryota > Metazoa > Nematoda > Chromadorea > Rhabditida > Strongylidae > Cylicocyclus > Cylicocyclus nassatus. The sequence goes on from CATQJL010000223.1 coordinate 24,932,475, forward strand.
TTATTAAGTGAGATTCGGAGAGTAAGTGAGATTATACGTGTAAGGCACCAAATAAATGAGCGATTATGTGAGGAATAAATGTGAGGTTTACAAATGAGATTACAAGACGAGGTTAAATGACTTGTAAAAACTGTAAGAAGCTCAAATAAATCAGAAGCGGGTTCAGCGCTATTTATACGCCTCGCAGATAAAGAGAAGAAGTTTTTGTGAAGGAATAAGGCTAAGCGCGAGTTGCCCTTTATTAATCGGAGCTTGAGAAATAAAGTGCATCTATTCAAACTAGAAGCAAACATGCACTTGAAGAAGATGAAAGGAAGAAGTGCAAGATTTCTAGCTACCAAACGTGCATTTTTTGGTTAGGATGAGTAGTCGTTTGATCATAGTACAGTTATGGTGTCTAACAAGATTTTAATATGATATATTAGTCGTTAATGACGACACTCCGGCCCAGCGCTAGTCCGAGAAGTCCGTGTCATCCGAGTTGATGGTCATGAAGATAGGTGGGTCTTCTTTCTTTTCCTTTTCCTTCTTGTTGTCCTCTGGTTCCGGCTGCACGTTATCAGTGTCAGAATCCATGTAGTCAGTGGTATAATCTGGAGTTCTACCACCATCTTCATCTTCATGTTCATCATCTTCGTCATCCTTCTCCCACGGGTTGCGGGTTTGTGTCGGTTCATCATTCCCGCGAGGGTAGCGAGGCTCTTCTCCACGTTCACCTCTTGCGTATCTTCAGAAACGTGTGGCGTGTTCTTCTTCTGCTTCGTTGCGATCTACAGGACCCGGTATTTGTGGCAACTCCTTTTCCGCAATGAGCATCATGTCTTCGAGTTCGTTGCGTATGTTCACGATAATTGCGAGCGTTCGGTCCAGGAGCTTGACGTCTTCGACAGCATTGAACATGTGGCTCTCGTGTCTTATCTTGTCGACAGGCAAATGACGGTCCTGCCATGCTTGCCATCTTTTCAAGTCTATCTTTCCCGCACGAGCTTTCGTTTCGTATAGCTGCTCCATGTAATGGTGGTTTGTGGCCACCTGGATCGTTCCCGCCTGCCGCTTCTTGGCTTCTTCTGCGAGTTTTGCATATTCGTGGAACCTCCTCATAATTGGCAGGGGTTCATGCTCTTGCAAGTGTTCGAAGCGATCAAACTGCTGGATAACTTCTGCCGTTCTGTAAGTCTGGAACCGAGGCTCTTCAGGCCAAACGGCGAGCGCCAACACTCAATCGTAATCAAGCAATTACCAATCAAGCACAGTCAATTACAAAAGAAAAGCCACTTCATTTCTTATAAGGTACTTCGGCTCGAGCACGACACATTGAGGTCGGTTTGCATGTTTTGATCTTCAAACTCCGATTGTTGCTGAATCGAACGGCTCTCTTCACAAGTGCTTTTCAACTCATTGCATACTCTTCTCAGACAATCGATCGGACCCCTCCGCCGGACAGTCGAAATCTGCTAGAGTCGCGCCGGACCCAGTTGACCAATAAGAGCGGGGCGATTGGGTGGTCCCTTCTTGTAGGTTGCGGTGACATCACCGGCAGGCGAGTGGGACCTTTCGTTGGATCTGCTGCAAAGGTACGCCATTTCTGCTCCGGAGGTACGCCAGATTTGGCAGAGCCGCGCCGGAGAAATTTGCCCGCCGCGAGCCCGCCAGATTTGGACGAGCCGCGACGCAGAAAATCGGAGGGGTCCGGAGCACAAATGGGAGGGCCTCGGAGCACAAATGGGAGGGCCCCGGAGCACAAATGGGAGGGCCTCGGAGCACAAATGGGAGGGCTCCGGAGCATGAGTGGCAACACCCCGCTGGGGAAGCCCCGCGGCCCTGCCATTTCTCCGCCGGAGGGGTCCGATCCGCTGTCTGAGTTGTTTTCGCTCGCTCCTACAGTCCATCGACATGTCATCAAACTTACGGTTCCAAAGCGCATGCTGACGCACTATGTCAACAAACTGGACACTATTATTTCGCGGTTCAAAAACGAGGCACTCGAAGATTTAACTATCGCGGAGGCGGACGCCGAAAACTTCCAAGCAATCAGAGATTATGTTCAACAGTTTGAACAAGCCACTGGAGCTATCGAAGCTGCCATTGCAAAAATCGAGCACGTTACGCAATATTATGCTTCCTCATTTTCCACATTGAGCCAGCCAGAACCGAAAGAGCAACAAGATTTTGAAGAATATTTTAAAGAGCGGAGACTTGCTCCAGTAAAGCATTCGACTACTTCTCATTCTACAAGCGAGAGTCTGCGCATTCAAGGCGTGGGGCAGTATGACAACTGTCACCGCGCAAATGACGAGAGAACAACAGAACGCACCGACCAACGCCGTTCAATCAAAAAGAGTTGAACTTCCCACATTACGGATACCGTCATTTCACGAAGATATATGGGAACGGGACAATTTCTGGGAATTGTTCAATGCCAATATACATTCCCAAAATTTACCGCACTTGTATAAATTCAACTATCTTCTCAACGCACTGAAAGGAGAAGCACGCGAATTAGTCAGGAAGTTCCAAATAACGGCAGAAAACTACCAAAAAGCCATCGACTTTCTTTTGCGCAAATATGGCAATGCAGATGAACTCAACGTCTTATCGAAAAACTCGAGGAATGTACTTTAACCTCATCATCACTAAGAGATCAAAGAACTCTTCTCGAGCAACTGCAAGCCATCGTCGCACAATTGGAACACAAAGGAGAGAGTATCGATAGTCAGTGATTACAAAAACAAGTGTTGTCCAAATTTCCTGCTTACATACAACGCAGCGTGTTGATGAAGAAGCAAGCATCAAAAAAGCAAGAATCGCTCCAAATGCATGATCTTTTGAACCTCATAGAAGAAATTATATAATGCAAAGAAATTGTCTCACTTTATACGAGCAAGGAAACTCAACAACCTCAAGTTAGCGTGCCTCGTAAAGAGAAAGCACGAAAGGAACTCCAACAGACATACGTTCGATCATGTATGTTTTGCGGGGGAAACCACAAGTCTATCGCTTGTACAAAATACTCTACTCCGAGAACGCGTTCGCAATATTTAAACTGTGTCTCATCTGCGCCTCTCCTCAACACGCAACCTCTCAGTGGCAGAAACGGAAGTGCTTCAACTGCCAAGGTTTGCATCACACTTCCTGTTGTTTCAAAAGTGCGCAAGATGGCGCATCGACATCAAAGCGAACCGCCGCTCTCGCATCGAGCCAGGAGAAAAGCAAAGGAAGCGCTCCTTGGCAGACTTCACAGACGAAGTCAACGAAGAAAGTCAATCACCTGGCACGCGAAAACGATGAGGTTGCTACCGACACGGTTGTCTGCGAACTCCATTCAAACCATAAACATCGGACATTTCTTTTGACTGGAGAAGTGAAGGCGTTGAACGAAAAGGACAAGACGTTGAGAAAAATTTGCGTAGTTTTCGACACTGGAGCTGAAGCATCCTTCATTCACAGAGAATTGACAGAGGAGTTGCACCTTATGAAAGTTGGTGAAAAAAAGCTGCGTCTCCATACCTTTGGAACTCACTCCATCCAAGAAAAAGCTGCGGATATTGTTAGACTAAATGCCTGGGATGTGAAAGGAGCGCCAGTTACTATGGATCTTCTCACCTACGATATCGTGGCAAAATCTTTTGAGGCGCCTTTGCTTTCCGAGGAAGATGCAGACTTCATGCGGCAGAATAATATTTCGTTCGACATGACAAGTCCGAAGACATGCAGTCCAAAGATATTGTTAAGATGCGACAGCATGTGGTCATTCGTTGTCAAAACGAAGACAAATCCCGCGTTTGTCTACCGTCCGGTCTCCACCTCATTGAAGGCCAGTCCGCCATTCCAGGGGACACTATCGAATCTGAAGACGAAGACAACTGGGATGGGTATTGGGCTTTAGGCACAGAAGTCAATACTGTATCGAAGGCTACCGAGGATACCAGTGAGGCCGAGAAAGAACGAGAGCAATAGGCTCGGGAAGACTACTGGTCCTTGGACGCAGCAGACCGAGAAATTCAATCAGTCGCAGACATACCTTCGATAGTCTAGAGACAGGGCGTCAAAAGTGAAGGTTGTTTGAACATCTGACGTCACAAATAGTGAAGGTTGTTTAAAGAAGATCAGAGAAGAGAAAATGGCCCGTAGTAAAGCTCGATCAGTTGAGGTGAACTCAACTTATCCCATCAGTTCACCTTAGGTGAGGTGAACTGATCACCGTCCACGTTCCCTTGCTATAAGATGGTCAAGTCAACTGATAGTTGACCATCTGTCCACCTGCCGCAGTCAACTCTTCCACATCAGTTCACGTTCAAGTCACCTCAACGTGAACGGATGTTAGAGTGATCCAAATAGTGTGTAGAAGAGGAGACGCAGACAAGAGGTGACTGCATCTAACATAAGTTGCTCCTGAGTAACTTAGGATACACACAACTTTGCCAAAAAATGCAGAAAAAATCGGCGCAAAACTGCACAATACCGGCGCCCGAAAAGGGAAGGATCGATGAACAGCTGATTTTGGCGACAAAAGCAAGGATAAAAGTTTTCTACTTTTTTTTGCAGAGCAATCTTAGTTTCTTGTAAAAACTACTTTAGAAGAGAATCTACTTATTTATTACGTTTTATTTATGTTCCAAAAATTTCAGTTTTTCATGATTTTTGTTTTATCTGTCCATTTGCTAAGTGATATCCTTGTTAGCGGTCATCATCGATTTTTTTCGACAGTGGCCGCTATCAAAGATGCAGCAAAAGTTGTGGCGCTAGCCGGTGTCGAACCACAACCGCGCGCGTGTGATTCCAATCGCTTATCCGTTTGACCAGGCCAGCTCAAGTGGTTGGCTTTTTGAGAACACATGTGGTTATCATGTCTAGGAAGCGATCCACAACCAAATCAATAGCTCACTGGATGCTGGACTGAAGCGCGATGACCTCAACTCCGGTCCGCGTCGAGAGAGATGCCCGGATGGGGGGTTTACTACGGGCCAATGACTTAAAACAGATACAAAAAGCAAAAGAAACTGCTGAAAAACCGGATAAAAACGCTGCGTAGAGGTTTGAAATCTTCCATTTGGCGGCTTTTCAAAGTGCAAGTTTTCTCTCCAGGACCAGCAATTCGCAACACGGGGTCTCGATTTTTGATGCGTCCTTTGAATTTTTACCCCCGCATTGAGTTCCTGTTTCCTGGGACGTTGTCTGGATTATTGCGCTTATTGTTCTGAGCAACAATCACCCAAGCTGGAATAAAATCGATGCGAAAGCACTGAAACAGAATAGGGTAAAGAAAAACGCACTTTTTACGATTTTCCGCAAAAAATTCTACCATAGTCGAAGAGGTAAGGGCTGGGTGGTTGTCTGCATTATGAACACAAGCAAGATCTATATAATGCACGAAAAAACCGCACGAAAATAGTTAAACTAGGAGAAAAACAAGAGATTTTCGAAAACAAGGTTTTTGTCGGACTTCTCGTTTAAATCAAAAAATGTGGTTTTGGGACGTTGTCAGCGTAAAAATAGAGATGAAGAGCTTCAAAATGATATATAGCTTGCTAAATTCGGGTTCGAAACAGCGAAGAAAAGGGCACCAGAGCCAAATGCCCCGCGCCCCGCGTATGGGGTAGCGAGGTAGCGCGCAGCGCGCGGAGACGCAGACGTGCAGCGGAGACAGACCAGAGCCGACGGGGCATTTGGCTCTGGTCGTAGATCTCTGCGGGGTCTCAACGAAAGCCTGCAACATTATATATCATTCTGATCGTCATGACACGACGAGGAGAACTGACAACGTCCCAAGCTTTGAAAATCACTCATTAACCAGAAAGACCAGCGTTTTCGTGCGCGACTCTTTGCGCAAGATTTAAGCGCAGTTTCTCGTTTTTATTTAACTCCAATAGCTCTCCTAGATTTTTGAAACTCGATTTTGTTCAAATGAGAGGATAACTGAGAAATTTTGTCCTGAATTCCGGCAAAAATTCCACAGAAACCTTCTTTTTAAGGTAAAAAGGCTATGAAAACGCAAATTCTCGGTTTCGCGCGCCCCGAATGACTTCTGTTTTTTTTTCAGGTGAAGGTTATGTCCCCTCATAGCCCTCAAAGTGAAGGTTACCAGAGTACGGGGCTCTATGTATCGAGGGTATGGTCGCAGATTGATGATCAAGCTCGAATAGACAACATCGTCCATGAAGACTTCATCAAGACGGTAGAAAGGCGCGAGGACGGATGCTACGTCAGATTGCCGTGCAAAAAACATTTATCGACACTGCCGGATAATAAGTACATAGCGTACCGTCGACTGGCGAATCTGTGGAAGTCACTCCAGAAGGATCCGAATGCCTTGCAACGATACGATGAAGTGTTTCAAGACCAGTTGCGGCGCAACATTCTGGAGCATGTTCCCAGAGGACCGACGGAGCAGACGCGTATACATTACTTACCCCATCAGGCGGTCATCACTCCGCACAAGAAAACGACAAAGTTGAGGGAAGTGTACGATGCTTCGGCTCATTACAAAGATTTTTACTCTCTCAACGACGTTCTGCACCGAGGTTCAGTGATGCGACCACAATTATTCGTAGTGCTGTTACGCTTCCGGATTGGACGTATAGCGATCATTTCTGACGTGGAAAAGGCAATCTTACAAGTCAGACTTCATGAAGAAGATCGCGACGCGGCCAGATGTTTGTGGCTACAAGACTGTACTCTACCACTCACCCAGAGTAACCTCCTAGCCCTGAGGTTTACGAGGATTCCATTTGGGTTAAATGCTTCACCCTTCCTACTCGCAGCTACAACGCATTATCATCTGGACCAATACAAAGATGATCTCAAGCTAGTACAGGAGATGAAGGAGAACCTGTATGTGGACAACTTGATGGTCACGGCAGACACGGTTGAAGAAGCACTCAGCTGTTATCAGAAAATCAAGAACAAGTTTAAGGAGCTCGGTATGAACATCCGCGAGTTCGACTGCAACAATCAACGGCTTGCAAGCGAGATTTCTGAGATCAACAGATCGTCGGATGTTTCTACAAAAATACTTGGAATCCCATGGAACTTCTTCATAGATCGGCTGATTTTGTCATGCAAGATGAACGAACCAAGAATCCTCACCAAGAGAGCAGTCACAAGCGCAATAGCTTCTGTTTATGATACAATGGGATGAATGCTACCGCTGCTCCACAAACCCAAAATGTTCCTTCAATCACTTTGGAAGGACAAGGTGGACTGGGACACTCCATTATCTAGTGATCGTATGGAGGATTGGCATATATATGCCGGAAGATCAACAATTTTACCAAGGAGTTACCCAGATTTGTCGCAAGGAAGCATTCATCCGTGACTCTCATCGCGTTCGCTGATGCCAGTAGAGAAGCCATTGCTGCTTGCGTATATCTGAAGTACGGCAACACTATTGATCTCTTGATGGCGAAAGCGAACCTCCCACCTCTCAAGTAATGAATCCACGGTACCCAAGTTGGAGTTAAATGCTGCCACGCTGACGATGAGACTGCTGAATTCTGTGGTGACGCAGTTACGCTCAACCGTCGTAATCCGTGTATACGTCTTCACCGACTCCGAGATCGTTTATTATTGAATTAAAGGAAAGCCGCACAAAGAGGAAGGAGTGATGATATACAACAGACTACTAGAAATCGACGATATAAGCGACCACTTGATAAGCCAAGATATACAGGTGTATTTTGGGCATGTACCTACGGATCAAAACCCAGCGGACTGCGGAACAGGAGGACTGGATAAGAGCCAGCTGGAAAACCACTTTTGGTGGAGAGGACCTCCGTTCCTGCTAGATTCTCCGAAGGACTGGGCTGAGGATCGCAGACTTTTCCAGAAGTTCAAGAGACAAAAGTTCCTTACCGCTCAATCTCCCGATCCGTTAATGGCCCAACTCGTAGCAAAACTTTCAAAGGAGCAACCATCAGACATATTTGAACAACACAAAGGCTATCCTTACGCATAATCAAAAGGATCGTGGCAAGAGTTCTACGTTTCGCTAAGATTCTGTTGGAAAGAATCCCGAGACGTAGTCTCAACGTTCAGACACCCACCTTCCTCGACGATTTTGTTGTCGCTCAACATAAGGAGCTTAGCGTTGCAGAAGTTTCGAACGCTGGAAAGATCATCATTTTATTAGGTTCTTGCATAAGTTCTGTCCGATTTGAATTTTTTGAGTTCAAAATGTCATAACTTCTTTCAAAGTCAACGTTTTTCCAAGATCTCAGTTTCCTTGTGTTGAGCAACTCCTTAGCTATCAGACACGTATTGAAATCTGCGAAAATCCACGTTAAGCAAGAAGCAAGAACTCAAAAACTTCACAGCGTTTTTCTTCAAACTTGTCTTTTTTGACATGGCAATGCTCCTTTATGAAAAGTGATAGCATATTGTCTAACAATGGATAGATAGAGAATTTTTCGTAGATTGTTTTGCGCCATAAAAGAGCCCATAGGGTCTGCATTGCCGAGATATTCTTTTGACCGAACAAAAAATTAGCCACTTTTTGACCTCGCTTCAGCGCATGTGTGCATGCCTATTTACGAGTTATGAAAATTTTACAATTAACGTGAGCTCCGAAAAAGAATTAATAGATGGGCCCTGCTAGCTCTTGCTTTACCCTAGCACCTTCAGCTTTGAAGTCGTCGATTACTTCTATTCGCAGAAAGTTATAGCTTGCAAAACATCTATACATAAAATTAATGTTCAACGACAAATTTCACTAGCAAGACGCTTTTTTCATGGAACCGAACTTAGGCATATATTAGCCTTCTACACCCTCATTCCGCAGTTAATGAAAGAACTTGACTTGAAGGGCGCATTGTGGAGATTTCCTCGCAGAAACATATTTCTAGGGTAGGAACGTACCTCGGCCACTTGGAGATTTTAGGCCTGAAATCTCCTTACATTAAGAAATTTATTGAAATTTGATATGCTTCAGAAAGCGCAAGAAAAGCACTTTCTAATGGTACTAATAATATCGCGTTTGACATGAAATTCTCTTAGAACAGCTGCTTCAAACATAAGGCAAAAAAATCGGACAGAACTTATGCAACAACCTAATATTGCACCAGAGAGCGCTCTGTACCCCAGAAGTGACAGCAAGCATGCCTCATTTGAACATATTGGCGGACTACGAAGGTCTTTTGAGATGCTATGGGCGAATGGGAAGAAGTTACCTTGAGGATACAGCAAAGAATCCTTACCTCATTCTTCAAAACTCCTGACTCTCTGAGGCAATAATCCGTGACTGTCACGGCAAAGGACATCCTGGCATAGGTCACACAATCGCATTAGTTCGTCAGAATTTTTGGATACCCAAACTGCGTGCTCAAGTCACGAAATTCATTCGACGATGTGTGGAGTGCCAACGATTCAATAATCTGTCATACAAGTATCCAAACCAAGGTGATCTGCCGCTTGTGAGAGTGCAACAATCAAGACCCTTTGAGCATGTCGGATTAGACTACTTTGACCCCTATCAGTGAAGACCAACGGGGATACCACAAGCAAATGCTTCGGAGCGATTTCAACCTGTATGGTAACAAGAATGATCCATCTGGATGTGGTATCGGATGACTCTACAGTAGCATTCCTTAACATGCTTCGGCGATTCTTTGGCAGAAGAGGAATTCCGAAATCTATCACCAGTGACAATGCTCCTACATTTCTTTTGGGAGAAGAAATCCTGGCAGATTGTATCAAGGATCTCGAACAGGATGTCAGCCTAGCAAGAGAGATGAGCAATCGTAAAATCGAATGGAAGCATATCATGCCATTTGCGCCTTGGCAAGGAGGAGTTTACGAGCGTCTGATCAAGTCAGTCAAGCATTTGCTCTACAAAACCCTAAAGGAATCAACTCCGACATTCGAAGAGATGACGTCTATACTCATCTTAATTGAAGCTATGCTCAATACAAGACCTTTGGTCTACTTGAGTTCGGATCCCTGCAACGAAACCATCATCAGACCCATAGGCTTCCTTCAAAACAAGATCTCTTTCTATATCCTCTGGATTTCGCGGAAGTCAGTGACGATCCCTCCTATCTTCCCTCAGAGAGCAAGCCGTACTTTGTACCACGCAGCAAACTATCGACGACGCATTAGAAAGCTCTTGCAAAGCTACGGAAAGATTTTGGAACATTTGGAGAATTTGATACCTTACTTTTCTTCGCGAAAAACATAAGTTGCAAGTGGGTCACAGTAAATCCACATCGCTTCCTCAAGAAGGTGACTGCGTCTTGATTACCGATTCAATGCAGCCAACGCAATGCTGGAGAATGGGACTTATCACTGAACTAATGGCCGGAGCAGATGGCGAGATAAGAGAAGCTGTGGTGATACTTCCATCAAGGAGGCAAATTTGCAGGCCAGTAAACCTTTTAGTTCCTCTCGAATTGGAAGACAGGACCAAAAAGACCACGGATTCAGTACAAGAAACCCAAGAAGGGGAACCTCAAAAAGCTCAAGAAGAACCGGCTCGAACGAGATATGATCTAAGGCCTCGCAAAAAATAGACTACAGCTAAGAACGTAGAGCGCCGTTCCTCCTGCTCATATCTCCTCCGCTCGCACTGTTCGCAAGTATTCTCCTTCTCTGCCTGCCATCCGTGGCACACCCGACAAATTGGGCGGTCAACAAACTCATTGCGGAACATACAATGCTTTGCTGGCGTTGTGGAAGTAAGGAGCGAGGACCATACGCCCTACGAAATCTGTGCCGACAATTCCTGTCGATACTTCGAGCTTCCTCAAGCTTTGAAAACCGTTCATTTTCCTCCTCAAGTGCTGGTGCACGAACAGAATGTGCACTGAAAAATGAAGAGGAATAACTCGATCCAGATTGTGGAGTTGACGTGTCCTCCAGCTTCTTTTTGCGAGCATGTCACCTGCTTCTTCTGTACGGATATCCTCTTCAACCCGGAATGCTGGCCCGTGGGAGCGATCGTATCGATAGCACTTATACTATAATTTCCTTCTCACAGGATGCTATGTCTTTTTCTATGTGCCAGTAGTCGTAGGAAAACCTGTCCGCATCCTACTACGACTATGCCTCAACACTGTGAGCAAGGCTCTCCGCTGCTTGTTCAAACGAAGCAGAAAAGAAAGAACCAGACGACGACTCAGAAGAGATCTGATAGAACTTTTGGCCATAGCGTGTCTGGTCAGTGCTATCACCGTGACGGATGGATGTCAATACGTGAATATCTCCTCCCACAAATCCAGCGTATAAACACAATCCGATAAAGGACAAGTCTGTCATCTACGGCTTTCAGAAATACTCAAGGTAAATTTGTTTAAAAGAGAGGCTTGCTTTCGGTTGACAAGAAACCGGACTACGATCTACGAGATTCGAGTATTCTGGGAAGCTTTGGAACTCACATGTGAGCCAGAAACGGATTCCCTTACACGTGACACCATGTACCGAATAGTGGACAGCAAGCGATGCCCACATACGAGCTCCTGCACTGGAGAAAAGTGTGCATCAATCAATTCCACCAGCATCATACCAGAACTAGCGGAACTCAACGAATTTCCAGAAAACACAACCTGTGTGGAATCTTGCGGAGGACCAGGTTGCGACTGTTTCTACTGGAGTTCGGGATGTATCTTCTATCGCATCTATGTAACTCCTACTTCTCCGCAGATCTACGAAATCTTCCACTGCAACCGCTGGCGTGAAGCTGCGATAATAAAACTGTCGCACTTTGATGCAGTTTTGCGTAAATCTGGCGCGTTCACGAGGCTTCTACACATGCAACCAAACGTCCCAAATATGTGGAAATTCTTCACTTTCACCTTGTCATCAATCACTCTGCCGCCAACACCATTGCTGAATCGACCGTTCATTTCGATGGGAATACAACTGCACTTTGGGACTATCGTTTTTAATTCCCTCTCAGATGCGCTAATCGAACAGCTGCCAAGAAACTTCAGTGTCAATTTGAAGAGAACTGTACATGCTTCCCAGCTGAATCGCAAGCTAACTGTAAGTGCAGTAACGTAAGCTTGTCATCCTGGTTCAACAACATCAACCACGTCTTGCTAGCAGTTTTCTCATCAGTCTCATTCAAACTAGGTCAAGAAGGTGAAGTACAAGCAAGCATTGCGAACATGATGACGGCAGAAATCATCATGACGGTACAAGGTAACTTTACGACTGATGTAATAGTTGAGGATGCAGTGTGCAAAATCGAGAACGCGAATGCCGATCTTCAAGGCTGCTACAAGTATGCAAAGGGCGCGATGGCAGAAGTGACTTGCACCTCAACGCGTGATGTTCAGGCAGAAGTGATATGTGACGGAGTTACCTCATGGCCCAGCGCAGATTGTCTAGAAGCAGGCTGGACTTCGTTTTTGAAGCAAACAGCAAAGGGGTATCGTTTTTGACGAGTCGGGGCCGAGCACCAAGAATAAGCGCCATTTAGTCGAACACAAGCTTTTCGGACAGGTTATCACACGATTGACATGCTCTAGTGCATGGCGAAAAGTGCGCGCGATTTGAAAGCAAGGCTTAAGTAAACAAATTGCTTGTTTACAGCGCACATAGAAGCATATGACACCAAAAATTCACATAAGTTTCGGATCTTTTTAGCATGGACGGATTCCTCGATCAAAAATCTATCCCTGAGCATGAAGACATTTTCATATCATTGCCTTTCCTTTGTTTTTTGCCTTCAATTCTTCTCGCTTTAAAATATCGCGCTCCGATGCCAAACTTTTGTGCATGCGTAGTATTCAGCTCCAGTTTGGATTTTCACACTTATCTTATGTTTTTTCTTTCAGACCAGTAAATCTTTCTTGTTTCCATCTTCTCCTAAGCAGGTAGGTCAAAGGGGTTTTCGTAAAACTTCCGAAAGTCAGGAGAGACTTCGTTTTCAGAAACCCTAGAAACCGACACGTGCCGGGCCCTGAGCTACCTTCAAAGTCGGCTGCTCCAAAGACGGAACGAAGTCCATTTTAAGATTCAGCTTCAGTTCTGCCCAATTCACATGAAATGCTCTCTCCGCATGTGGAATACGCTGCCTTCTTTCAATTATCAAACAACTGCTACGGCTGTTCCGCACCTTGCTTCTGGCTTCCTTTCGTTGCATTTGTGCGTTATGCGTGCACTTGCAAAAGAAAGCCATAACAAAACCCAGTGAAAAGGAGCGAATGTTTTCTCTGTATTATCATGTATACATCCATTCATAGCCAGAACGTGAAAGAGAGCTTCGAGAAGAATAACTGCATTTATATTGTACTTAGTTTCACAAACCACTATGGCTCTCACAAAAAGCAATGTTCCAGATCTCAAGAAATGGCATGGGAGACGTATCACCGTCCTCTCACTTATCTTCGGTTCTGGATAGACTCCTTCGCAAAGGAAATTAAAGATGAGTTGGAAAGTCTAATGACGACACTAACAACGAACAAAACAACGAGAAAAAACACAAAATCAGAAGAAATGTCCCAATTTGACTCTCTAGCAGGTTTTCGCACGGTTATGTCTGGATCAATTCTCGGTGAGTTTTCACGTGGGGAGGTCTGGTTCTCTCCTAATCACTTTTCGACTCCCACGAGCCTCTTCTTTTCGATGCTCCCGTTTTCTTCCCCTTTTATGCATTCCCCTTTTTCTTCCTATTTTTTGCGGTGGGAGTTCGGCAAGGTGGGAGTTCTTCCAGTTTTGCGCCGGGTGCTCGCATCCTGATGGCTTCATATAGGTGTCTGGTATTCATTACTGCGCAGTATGTGTCGTAAAACTGAAATAAATTTTCAGGCGCTCTTGCCTTTATCCATACTCTACCATTTTCAACAGGGTGGACGCTAAAAGGTATAACTGGTCCAAGCTGGCGAGTTCTTCTAAGGTGGCGTCGATTATAGTGCACAGTTCTGCCATGACCTTCCATATGTGTACCTCGCGACATTCTATTTGTAGTCAGGCTTATATCAGTTCTCCTTCTTCTTCGATTTTTCAAGATGTTTTTTGCAGGCCAACATGATATTCGTGATTGCTTTTTCTTATTTCCGCGTAATCATCGGTCACACGATGACCACGTTTGACAGTGTTTCAGTCCTTGTACGGCATTCTTGAGTTGGCCTGCATGACTTTTAGTAATCACTCCTCCTCACCGGCTTAGCCCCCATGTAATTGAGGGCTAGCGTTTAGAAATCTCCAATCGCTTCCAACAGTACTGTTTGCTGTAGAGTCTGCGCGGTCCTCTGGAGAGTTGGCATAAAGATTCAGAACAATGGCAAAACTTCTCGAAAAAGCATGCCTCGCAGAGGTTGACTTTTAGGAGCCCGTTGATTGTGCCGCAGTGAAATTGTAAGTAATTGAAAAAGGTGAAACGATGCATTGTATAATACAAGATCTCCCAAAAATCTTTGTTACGCGGACTGTGGCGCCCGTCTAAAAAATGCGAAACTACTTTCGGGTGGACCTAGTATTTTTACGCCACATCCTAGATAGCCGTGAGGCGCTCGAACTCTGTCAAGATGTCACTACTTTTTAGATGACATTAGTGGTTTTTTAACGCTGAAAACTCTGATCCGCCTTGACAGACAAATGGGAACGAACCTGACGGGAGAATTTAAAACGATCTGTGGCTCGACTAATTGGTTGAGTTTGAGCCATTTTACTATACCCAGCTGCACCTCCTCGTTACCTTGAGGCAGCAGACCTGAAGGACAGCGAAGATATGTAGATTAGTTGGGTGTTACGGCCTACAGTAAGTCTACTCTGCGCAAAAATACCAAATGCAGATGAAGCCGATTAAAGCAAGGATCTACTTCCTTCATACTGCTTCAATGCTTCTATTTCAGAAGTCAAAAATTAACAACTGATCGATCTGTTTTTTAAGAAACTCTATTTTGTCTTTTGGGTGTTATGACGTCAATTGCTGCCACGAGTGCATTTTTGATTTTTTAGATAACAAGCTTCTATGGTCATAATGGACCAACAGATGGGAAGAAAATGACGCGCTGTTTCCCTCAATTTTCCAAAGAAGAGAACTAGAGAGAACTCCTCACGGTAACATGGCCACTACAGGACGTGCCAATTTAAAAACACTTACAAATTAAAAGTGGAAACGTTGTTTACACAACGAATAAGAGATACAAAGAATAGGAGAACTTTTACGGCTGGAATAATCTTCTTTTTAGCAATTTTAGTTCAATGTGTTCTCCGCTAAATTGCGTAAGGAGGATTCTTCGCTTGATCTTCTATGAAACATAGCTGCCGACAAATGACTGACTGTGTTGCAGAGTGAAGGTGCTTAGAGAATACCACGCACTCTTTGCAAAGTATTTTACGTTGAATTTCCCTGCAACCATGCTGCACAATGCTTTATTTCATCTTATTATAAGAAGAAACAGACAATGAGGAGAAGTGCTCGTTTCATGCAGAATGATTCTTCCTTTGCCTGACCATCTCAAGGATCTTTTTCCGGCATATAGGTTTGGCACCTCCCTTCTTCCTGCATTCCACGCTGAAAACACACATTTTTGTTGCGCATCAAAACAACGTAGTTTCAGCCTTACTAGTATCGCTTTTCTTCTGGCGTAAGGATTCCAGCATTCGTTAGCCCTAAGAAACAAGCTCCCAGGAAGAAAAAGAAAAACAGCAGGTTCATAGTTGTTTTCAGCAATATGAGTGTGCCCTGAAAAATTCTGATAATTTTTGGGTTTGTTTGTAACATGAGAGAAAAGTGACAGCGCAGCGTTTATGACTAATTGAGTCTCCTTTGCAAGACAGCTATGTTGAAAAAGATGGATTGAAGCAAACTTGCGATTAAAAGGTTGAAAAGTTCGACGAAAGTTGCACTGCGTTTGTAAAGAATGAGTTGATCAGTGTGTGATGCTTGTAATTCAAACCCACTGAAGTGGTAGGATTGTAATAATGAACTGTGTCTTTCTCTTTTGTGCAGGTTGTCCTCTCTTCGATATCAAAGAACATAATGCCTAGACAAGAGCAAAGGCTTTTTTATCATCTAAGCGAGCATGAAAAAATTTTACTCACAATAAAACTCCGTAAGTTCTCGAAAAATTCATTCAGACTATCATACTTCGGTCATCAATAGCCATTAGGGAGTACAGGTACCGTGATTGAAAGTGGCACTTCTAAGCGGAGTATTGGCGTTAATTATAAACTAAAAAAATTTTCCTCAAATTGCTGTATGCAAGTTTTGCTACAAAAACAATGTTTAGCCTATTTCGAAAAGTAGCCCA
This sequence comes from Cylicocyclus nassatus, assembly GCA_958299035.1. Taxonomy (NCBI): domain Eukaryota; kingdom Metazoa; phylum Nematoda; class Chromadorea; order Rhabditida; family Strongylidae; genus Cylicocyclus; species Cylicocyclus nassatus. The sequence goes on from CATQJL010000223.1 coordinate 24,948,668, forward strand.
TGAACGCCTCCCAGATACACGGTTGTCTCAAAAATAGGTTTATTCCTATAGGATGGTAGCAGGACAATTATAGCTGAAGAGCTCATATGTAAATGCTGTGCGCCTATTACTGCTGCTTTGATGATTTTGAATAACGATTTGGAACGCTATATGTGATAAAAATTTTCTTGAAAAAATGTGAAATACTGAGCAGTTTGCATCCAAACATGCTCCATTTTCTGATTCAGTAAATTTGAGGTTCTCTCTTTTTGGCAAAGTGAGCCAAGTGTTGCAACGTGCAAAGGACGTTTTATGATATTTCGCGCATCTTTTGCGAAAAAAGTTGGTGCAAGTTTGACTGTTAGTAATATTTGCGTATATAGCAGAATTTGAGTGCAATTGCAAGTTTGCAGTCGTCGAACTCCCCATTTAGCCACTCTATACTGAAACGATTTTTTTGTTCTGTGAATATGAGCAGTGGGATTTTCATCGTTAGAAAGACTTTTTTATGCAATTTAGACAGGTTTTAATACCACTAGAGTCAAAAGTGAGATCTGGAAGAGTTTCTTTGCTCTCTGTAACCTCAGAAAAGGCGTTGGAAATCAAAACAAAACAAGCGGCCTTGCACTTTCAAACAGCTTTATGCTCAGGTGAGCTTTTTCGCATCGCAATAAAAAGCGTAAACTCTGGACTTTCCGTAAAGATTTTTTCATACGCGCAAAGTTCATTTCGTGAAGAGCATTAAATGCGATTTGCATCTTGTAAGAAAAAGCATCAAAAAATTTCATAGCTTGAGTCTCTCATACTTAGGATCAAAGACAATTGTAGCCTTATTGCATAACTGAAAGTTTAGAATTAGTTCTAGAGTTGCTGTTGCAAAAGCTACTTTCTAATAAAACCAAGAGAACATAAAAAAAGAGAATTTATTAGGTGACTGTCGGATTCAGCTGCAGGTGGTATATATATACTGCTTTTGTGACTTCTATGATTTCTGTGGCAATAGCTATTGTGACGTGCTCAAAAAAAAGTTTGGATTATAATAGATTTTGTATGCTTTGAAGCTGAAGAAAACTCAAATTAAGCTGCTCAAAAGTGACACCAAACCATTGCATCATTAATCTTCTCATTTTCTCTGGCCAATTCGAAGCTTAAGATAGATAAATCCGTTTGTTTTCTCTGCACCGTGTACAGAAAAGTTCTCTATCTTGCTCAAGTCAGCTCTATTCCAAATTTTTTGTTACAGATGCGCTAAATCTCCTTTGTATACCGAAGTGTGCCTACGTTCTCCAACCAACTCTTGACTATTAGTAAAAATGCTATTATCGAAAAAAGACCTACCTTTCAAAATAAGATGATTAGCAATTGAGCAATCGGAAAACGCCTATTTGTGAACTGACTCATTTACATAACAGGTTGTTTAGGGCTGTTAAATCCTTAGTCTTTTTATTTCGTTGGAAATTTGTTAAAGCAAGTGACGCACAGTTTTCATATCGCTACAGTCTTTGATCTATCCGTGCTAATGGGAGCAAGGATTTGAGCTGCAATGAAAAATTTGAAACACGTTTTGTTTTCATAGCTGCAAATTCTGAGCGGCATCAAAGAAATCACCATTACCATCATTCTTTCCAACTCAATGTGCCATCATTTCATACCACAGATTTATATCAATAGAACAATCAGTTTACTTAACTAAATCAATCAAAGCAATGTGGAATGTAATATCAAATTCAGAGAATAGGCGTATTAATGAATCCACTTTTGAAGTATGAAGATCTGTACAAATGCACAGTAAGAAGAGTTCCTCGAAGTTAACATAAACATTTCAAAGTTGTACTGATTATCCAAACTAACAGTGCTAAGCATGCTGCTGATAAGAACAATTGAGTTACAGTAATATTGAAATTTTCGTCACCCAATTTTCGACTTGAGGTTCATCTCAATTTCCAAGAATTTAATATATTATTTGTTCTTATCGATAATCAGTAAAACTCTGGCACCTTTTTATTAACTCCGAAGAAAGAAGGCTTTGGAAAAAGGCGGTTGGCCGCGAATCATCAGGGGATCATATAAGGAGCTAGAAAATGCGGCTTGTACAGCTTCTCGCTCCTGTTTAACACGTTTAGGACCGCGAAATCGCGCGCGGCGAAAAAGAGTGTGCTTTCAGCTGTTAGCCAACAAAGGGACCATACTTCGTATACTGTGGGCTACATCTGTAATTAGCATGTTAGATAAGCTCCATACCCAAAGTTCTGAATGAATTTGATGTGTTTGAATTTTGTCGCTTGAGAGGGACTTTGGTGCTTTCTTGGAAGGTAGGAGTAAGAATTCAGTTTCAAATAGTATTCAAAAGTATCTATGTTGTACACGGTACACATCATTATTGGAACTACGGTTTTTCTCTTTGAAATCGAAGCAAAGGAAAGTTACGACGTCGCACGCGGCGTTCGCGTCGCCGCACTTCGTTGCAACTGTTGTTGGATTTGTCCTCATATTTCCTAAACAAATAAGGCGGCACAGCTCACAGAAGTCATTCGAAAAGTAGGAGCTTAGGCCTTTGGCTTGATAATCTTGGATTAAAAGAAAACCTCCTGTAAACGTTCAAAAGATCCTTCAAAGCAGCGTGCTGCACCATGTGCAGCGCCGGTCCGAAACGTGTTAATATGTTAGCAGTCAAGGATAGTAGAAATATTTGGGATAGGTAGACAACGTGAAATGCAGTTTCCTTTTGACCTGCAATCCCCTTCCCCGTAGAATGTTAATGCATACGGCCCTCAGGCTGAGTTCATATACTTCTCATACGACAGTTCCAGCACAGCGCTCGAATTGTGCGTTGTGCTTGAACAGTTCCGGAACTCAGGGATCAGTATGAAGTAGCCTTATGAAACTATGATGCACCAAGTTGACAAAAGTTGCTTGGATGATCTTCTGATGTATGATGATTTCTCTGCAATACCAAACATAGGAGAATTACAAACATAAACATATGGAACAAACACATGCAAAGCATGCAGGCACATCTACCCTTGGAATTAAACAAATTGCGATGAAGGTAATCTGACATTTTTCTGATTTCTAGCTTTTACTTTGTTTATCTCTAAGATAAATGAGTTTTACCCTTTCGTCTGCGAAGGTTATCTGTCTTCTGAGTGTACGGTCTGTCCCAATTGGGACCAGGCCGAACCGTCGACGTAATTTTGCGCGTTCGCAGCGCTAGGCGTTTGCACTGCACTTGCGCATTGTCAGAGAGAGCAAAAGCATTGAAGAGAGATCGGAGAGGCAGCGTAGGAGTGACCGCGAAACCCTAGCGGACTCCCGCCATGCCAATTTTGGCCTGATTGGGATTGGGGCAGACTGTAGGTGCAATGCAATCCCTGTCCTCAGAGCACTTGTTAAAGCACACTTTGCTGTCTCCATAGGTGTTTGAGTATGCGTAGCCAGTCACCGCATTTACTTTGTCAAAAATACACGAAAAAATTGATTTCAAAGATAATTTCAGTATGCAGACTTCCTGCTGTTAAGAAAAGCTTGCCTGAACGAAAATGAGAAAAAGCAAACCGTCGTCATGAGAGTCTGCACGCTACGTCTCAACCCTTCCAAAATTGCTTGTGAGTGGATACTCCATTTCAACATCACACTCATCGCTACCCTTTCTGCATTCTTGCCACTGCTTTACCGAGTGTCTTCTGGCCTCTTTGTTGCTTGATTTTCTCTGCTGAGCGTGGTAAACTTAGGTTCATTGCGCACGCATGGAATATGAAGTGGCGCATTCCCATAACGACGTCCTTGATGCTATCCAGCTATCCTCGATCTGCGAGTCCAATCCATGTCATACGCGGGCGGAATCTTCCGTATTCCATGCGCCTACGCACCATATTGGAGCTCGATGAGCTCAGCATCCCTTGCTTCGTATGACTGGCTGCACAACCCGCCACCTACTGTCTACAAACGTTGGGGCCGGCTAGCTATTCCGGCGCGTCCGTCCAACTGCTCCAATAACATAGGACGAGTCCGCCTCGTCCCAAGTCGCGGTGATCACCAAACAAATTCCAGTATTTGATGTCAGAAAAATCCACAATTTTCGACCGATCTCCGCTTAGTAAAGGAACGAGCCCTCTCCGCTCACGGTAGTAAATTTGCACAAAAGTTACATACTTTCTTTGCGCGTCAGCGCGACACTATCCAAAAGCTATAACAATCACTTTGCTCGACCGCTAAATAACCAGACTTCATCGAGCTGCCGTGCACAATTAATGAAAGAACGCGAAAAATCAGAAAATAATTGAAAGTGAGGTCGGAGATGAAAGACGCATATGGCGACAGTTGCGCGGCATTGCATACCTCTCAATTTGGCAAACCAGCGAGGAAAGACACACGAGCTCGTCTAAAGTGTTGCGCACTGCAATATCGGTAATACACTGGTGGCCGGACCTCTTTCATCCACACCAGATGAATTGAGTGTGCCATTGGAGGAGGTGTTTGGAGCTTAAAAGCGGATATTGTCGTGGCTCAACTTTTAAGCCTCGGACGATGGCAAAAATTCGTGAAAACTCTCGGTTGTATCTGCGCGCAGTGCACACTCCGGCTGTCAAAAGAATTTGAGATTTTTTCAAAAAAAACCAGAAAATTCTAATTTTACTAGTGCATTATGAGGCCCTCCCCAAATTCTCCTAGCATTCAAAGAAACGCGCGCAGGTAATTTTGGACACCCTGTACATATCAGCAATTTTTCCCTTAAACCCTTTTTTTCCTTTAACCAATCTAAAGACCATCTGCATTAAAAAGCATAAAAAGTCCTTTTTTAACTACTAAAAATTGCCCATATATGGCTTGCATTTGTTGAGCAGCACTTACCACTTAGCAACAACATTTGATGCCACCATTTTGCTTTAGAAATGCCTTAATATACTGCAAAATTATGTCACTCACTTTGAGTCGAGTGCCTCAAATTAATTGTTCAAACTTATTTGTATAGCGTACAAACCCAAATCACCTATGTATGTCGATACCGCCTGATAGTTAACTAATTTCTGCTTAAGACATTTTTCAGTTTTATGTTCTGCATACTTTTTTGGCAGCAAAAGAACAATAGTCATAGCATTTGTGAAAACTAGTGAAATTCAAGGTTTAAGGGATTCAAAGTGAAAATAATGCCGACATAACCCGTACCAGACACAGTGATAAGAAACAGCATTGGTGTCTGGGGTACTCAGGAAATGACTGTTCAAATCTTAAAGGACATCTATCAATGGAGCGAAACCTCATTTTTCATCATTTGCACCTGTTCAGCTTGAGACGCTCAATAGAGATATTATATGCATCTGTGTCAGAGTAATTCACTCACCATACGAAGGGGGCTTTTTTTGCACAGTGAGGCAGAATTTGGGGCAATCCTATATTTTAAATACGGTAATTCTTACATAGGCAAAAATGCTTTCGTATTCTCACATGAATACGTTGTTCAGAAAAACAATAGTTTCATGAAAAGTTGACTACTTAATTAGTCTAACAAATCAAGAAATTCGTTTTCAGAAGAACCGTCTAAGTATTTGACTTGCCAGATCAACTTCAATTTATAAATTCAAGCAAAGTTATTGTCATAGTCTCTAGTAGCTGTAAGACCAGCTCACAACCAAAGTATCTGGAAGGCTCGAGACGTAGCATGCGGACAGCTCTCATGACGATGTTAGAGTCCTTTCTGTCATTTTCGTCCAGGCAAGCTTTTCTAACAGCACGAAATCTGATTACTGAAAATGTCTTCCAGTTCAAATCAATTTCAACGCGTATTTTTAACAATTGCAGACCAAACTAACTAGGAAATTCTCAGAGATAAGGAGTAATAGCCAGAAATCAAAAAATGCCAAACTATCTTTATCGCAATCATCGTTTCACATCTCAAAGGTAGATATAGATATGTATGCATGCTTTGCCTATGTTTTTTCCGTATATGTTTATGTTTGTATGTTCTCGTATGTTTTGTATTTGCGGGGAAATCGGATAATTCCACAACCCTTGCTAACTTGGTGCATTATAGTTTCATAAGGCTGGGTTCATACTGACCCGTAAATTCAGGAGCTGTTTCAGCACAGCGCACAATTCGAGCGCTGTGCTGGAACTGTTCCGGAACATAAAATCAGTATGAACGCAGCCTAAGTGTATCTCAAAAAGTTTAGAGATTATATTGTAGTGCTTGTGCTTGGCAACGCCTGCCACATCAAAGCGCTCCACATGGTTTTGCACAAAGTGAAAATTTTGACATAATGACAACTTTCATCTTATTGCTTTGTGTATAATGCTTCAGTGGTCTCCTAAAATCAGAAACACTCTTCTTACTGTGCATTTGTACAAATCTTCATACTTCAAAAGTGGTTTTCATTGATACGCCTATTCTCTGAATTCGATATTACATTCCACATTGCTTTGATTGATTTAGTTAAGTGAATTGATTGTTCTATTGATATAAATCTGTGGTATGAAATGATGGCACATTGAGTTGGAAAGAATGATGGTAATGGTGATTTCTTTGATGCCGCTCAGAATTTGCAGCTATGAAAACCAAAACGTGTTTCAAATTTTTCATTGCAGCTCAAATCCTTGCTCCCATTAGCACGGATAGATCAAAGACTGTAGCGATATGAAAACTGTGCGTCACTTGCTATAACAAATTTCCAACGAACATAAAAAGGCTAAGGATTTAACAGCCCTAAACAACCTGTTATGTAAATGAGTCAGTTCACAAATAGGCGTTTTCCGATTGCTCAATTGCTAATCATCTTATTTTGAAAGGTAGGTCTTTTTTCGATAATAGCATTTTTACTAATAGTCAAGAGTTGGTTGGAGAACGTAGGCACACTTCGGTATACAAAGGAGATTTAGCGCATCTGTAACAAAAAATTTGGAATAGAGCTGACTTGAGCAAGATAGAGAACTTTTCTGTACACGGTGCAGAGAAAACAAACGGATTTATCTATCTTAAGCTTCGAATTGGCCAGAGAAAATGAGAAGATTAATGATGCAATGGTTTGGTGTCACTTTTGAGCAGCTTAATTTGAGTTTTCTTCAGCTTCAAAGCATACAAAATCTATTATAATCCAAACTTTTTTTTGAGCACGTCACAATAGCTATTGCCACAGAAATCATAGAAGTCACAAAAGCAGTATATATATACCACCTGCAGCTGAATCCGACAGTCACCTAATAAATTCTCTTTTTTTATGTTCTCTTGGTTTTATTAGAAAGTAGCTTTTGCAACAGCAACTCTAGAACTAATTCTAAACTTTCAGTTATGCAATAAGGCTACAATTGTCTTTGATCCTAAGTATGAGAGACTCAAGCTATGAAATTTTTTGATGCTTTTTCTTACAAGATGCAAATCGCATTTAATGCTCTTCACGAAATGAGCTTTGCGCGTATGAAAAGATCTTTACGGAAAGTCCAGAGTTTACGCTTTTCATGGCGATGCGAAAAAGCTCACCTGAGCATAAAGCTGTTTGAAAGTGCAAGGCCGCTTGTTTTGTTTTGATTTCCAACGCCTTTTCTGAGGTTACAGAGAGCAAAGAAACTCTTCCAGATCTTACTTTTGACTCTAGTGGTATTAAAACCTGTCTAAATTGCATAAAAAAGTCTTTCTAACGATGAAAATCCCACTGCTCATATTCATAGAACAAAAAAAAATCGTTTCAGTATAGAGTGACTAAATGGGGAGTTCGACGACTGCAAACTTGCAATTGCACTCAAATTCTGCTATATGCGCAAATATTACTAACAGTCAAACTTGCACCAACTTTTTTCGCAAAAGATGCGCGAGATATCATAAAACGTCCTTTGCACGTTGCAACACTTGGCTCATTTTGCCAAAATGAGAGAACCTCAAATTTACTGAATCAGAAAATGGAGCATGTTTGAATGCAAACTGCTCAGTGTTTCACACTTTTTTAAGAAAATTTTTATCACATATAGCGTTCCAAAATCGTTATTCAAAATCATCATAGCAGCAGTAATAGGCGCACAGCATTTACATATGAGCTCTTCAGCTATAATTGTCCTGCTACCATCCTATAGGAACAGGCCTATTTTTGAGACAACCGTGTATCTGGGAGGCGTTCATGGGCTACTTTTCGAGATAGGCTAAACATTGTTTTTGTAGCAAAACTTGCATACAGCAGTTTAACGAAAAAATTTTTAGTTTATAATTAACGCCAATACTCCGCTTAGAAGTGCCACTTTCAATCACGGTACTTTTACTCCCTAATGGCTATTGATGACCGAAGTATGATAGTCTAAATGAATTTTTCGAGAAATTACGGGAGTTTTATTGCGAGTAAAGTTTTTTCATGCTCGCTTAGATGATAAAAAAGCCTTTGCTCTTGTCTAGGCATTATGTTCTTTGATATCAAAGAGAGGACAACTTGCACAAAAGAGAAAGACACAGTTCATTATTACAATCCTACCACTTCAGTGGGTTTGAATTACAAGCATCACACACTGATCAACTCATTCTTTACAAACGCAGTGCAGCTTTCGTCGAACTTTTCAACCTTTTAATCGCAAGTTTGCTTCAATCCATCTTTTTCAACATAGCTGTCTTGCAAAGGAGACTCAATTAGTCATAAACGCTGCGCTGTCACTTTTCTCTCATGTTACAAACAAACCCAAAAATTATCAGAATTTTTCGGGGCACACTCATATTGCTGAAAACAACTATGAACCTGCTGTTTTTCTTTTTCTTCCTGGGAGCTTGTTTCTTAGGTCTAACGAATGCTTTACGTCTCACGCCAGAAGAAAAGCGATACTAGTTAGGCTGAAATTACGTTGTTTTAATGCGCAACAGAAATGTGTGTTTTCAGCATGGAATGCGTGAAGAATTGCAAAGGTGCCAAATCTATATGCCATAAAAAGTGTCTCCTTGAGATAGTCATGCGAAGGAAGAATCATTCTGCATGAAACGAGCACTTCTCCTCATTGTCTGTTTCTTCTTGTGATAAGATGAAATAAAGCATTGTGCAGCGTGTTTGCAGGGAAATTCAACGTAAAATACTTTGCTAAGAGTGCGTGGTATTCTCTAAGCACCTTCACTCTGCAACAAAGTCAGTCATTTGTCGGCAGCTATGTTTCATAGAAGATCAAGCAAAGAATCCTCCTTACGCAATTTAGCGGAGAACACATTGAACTAAAATTGCTAAAAAGAAGATTATTCCAGCCGTAAAAGTTCTCCTATTCTTTGTATCTCTTATTCGTTGTGTAAACAACGTTTCCACTTTTAATTTGTAAGTGTTTTTAAATTGGCACGTCCTGTAGTGGCCATGTTACCGTGAGGAGTTCTATCTAGTTCTCTTCTTTGGAAAATTGAGGGAAACAGCGCGTCATTTTCTTCCCATCTGTTGGTCCATTATGACCATAGAAGCTTGTTATCTAAAAAATCAAAAATGCACTCGTGGCAGCAATTGACGTCATAACACCCAAAAGACAAAATAGAGTTTCTTAAAAAAACAGATCGATCAGTTGTTAATTTTTGACTTCTGAAATAGAAGCATTGAAGCAGTATGAAGGAAGTAGATCCTTGCTTTAATCGGCTTCATCTGCATTTGGTATTTTTGCGCAGAGTAGACTTACTGTAGGCAGTAACACCCAACTAATCTACATATCTTCGCTGTCCTTCAGGTCTGCTGCCTCAAGGTAACGAGGAGGTGCAGCTGGGTATAGTAAGATGGCTCAAACTCAACCAATTAGTCGAGCCACAGATCGTTTTAAATTCTCCCGTCAGGTTCGTTCCCATTTGTCTGTCAAGGCGGATCAGAGTTTTCAGCGTTAAAAAACCACTAATGTCATCTAAAAAGTAGTGACATCTTGACACAGTTCGAGCGCCTCACGGCTATCTAGGATGTGGCGTAAAAATACTAGGTCCACCCGAAAGTAGTTTCGCATTTTTTAGACGGGCGCCACAGTCCGCGTAACAAAGATTTTTGGGAGATCTTGTATTATACAATGCATCGTTTCACCTTTTTCAATTACTTACAATTTCACTGCGGCACAATCAACGGGCTCCTAAAAGTCAACCTCTGCGAGGCATGCTTTTTCGAGAAGTTTTGCCATTGTTCTGAAACTTTACGCCAACTCTCCAGAGGACCGCGCAGACTCTACAGCAAACAGTACTGTTGGAAGCGATTGGAGATTTCTAAACGCTAGCCCTCAATTACATGGGGGCTAAGCCGGTGAGGAGGAGTGATTACTAAAAGTCATGCAGGCCAACTCAAGAATGCCGTACAAGGACTGAAACACTGTCAAACGTGGTCATCGTGTGACCGATGATTACGCGGAAATAAGAAGAAGCAATCACGAATATCATGTTGGCCTGCAAAAAACATCTTGAAAAATCGAAGAAGAAGGAGAACTGATATAAGCCTGACTACAAATAGAATGTCGCGAGGTACACATATGAAAGGTCATGGCAGAACTGTGCACTATAATCGACGCCACCTTAGAAGAACTCGCCAGCTTGGACCAGTTATACCTTTTAGCGTCCACCCTGTTGAAAATGGTAGAGTATGGATAAAGGCAAGAGCGCCTGAAAATTTATTTCAGTTTTACGACACTTACTGCGCAGTAATGAATACCAGACACCCATATGAAGAACAGGATGCGAGCACCCGGCGCAAAATCGGAAGAACTCCCACCGTGCCGAAATCCCACCGCAAAAAAGGAAGAAAAAGGGGAAGGCATAAAAGGGGAAGAAAACGGGGAGCATCGAGAAGAAGAGATTTGTGAGAGTCGAAAACTGATTAGGAGAAAACCAGACCTCCCCACGTGGAAACTCACCGAGAATTGATCCAGACATAACCGCGCGAAGGCCTGCTAGAGAGTCAAATTGGGACATTTCCCCTGATTTTGTGTTTTTCCTCGTTGTTTTGTTCGTTGTTGGCCTTGGGGCCGTTGGTCTTCGTTTTGTTATACGGGTAAGATTTTTTGTTTTCAATCTGTTCGTGTGCCCAGTATGTTGAGGTTAAAACCTAAATATACCACTAGACACCAGCCTTCCTTCAGTTACAGTACAACTTTAGTCTCCTTTCCTTAGCTTGCCATATTCTTGTTTAGAATTTTTTCTTACTCAAAGCACTGGCTCTTAGCAAACCTACGTCAGACACAAACGCATTAAACGCCAAAAAAGCTCCGGAATTTGATACTACTAAGATAATTATGATTCAACACTAATTTTGTGGAACAAATTCGAGTTTAAGGATCCGAAATGATGAATTTCGAATTTGTGAGTAGGGTTCATGGCGCGTTCGAATCCAAGAGTTGTAATGGTTTTATTCCAAAGATTTTGCGAGTCAGAAACAGAAAACACGCATTAGAAAGAGGAGAAATAACTGCATCGAACGACAACCGATCTGCTCGTCGTTTCATGTTACAAAGGTTGTAGACTAAGCATGGAAATGGGTAGCATCTAATGAAATTCTATCAAAGAATAATAATGAACGTTTTCGAAAAGTTAGAAACGAAAAAAAAACCTTTGGAGGAAATGAAAAAAACTTCCTAAGGTGTGATGGCACTTTGCTTGGATTTTTAAATAATTACAAAAGCATAAACTGAGCCCGAGTTTCTGAAAGACCTCGAACATTGCGAAACTTGGAAAAAAGCTCCAATTTAAAAAAAATGGTAATAATCCAGAGAATGAGGAGATAAACGGATGCAAATAAGGATGTGATAGAAACTTTAATAATTGGAATCCTTCAAAGTTAATGTCGAATAGGTTTCATAATGAGAGAGATATTTTTGCTGACTTTTTCATAAATTTGATAATTTCGGGTGTGAGCTATAAATGTGAAACTTGTAGTTTAATGTATACTCGTAAATTTATAGTTTAAAAGTCTTTTAGGCAGACTGAGCTAGTCCAAAGTTTGCTTGCGACTAATTCATTCTTTCCATTTGCTTGATGCTGCAAAGATTTTCAAAAAAATTTGGAATAAGGGTGGTGCGTAGAGATATTAACAGCATGAAACAACTTAGAACTATGTTCCAGTAAGGCCCTATAAGTGTCATTAATTCGCGAATTTCTAATAATTATTTTGAGTTTCATGTTACAGCAAAATAAACGATGCCAATACTTTCTATTACTCCATTTCTGGATGATGTGCGGACTTGACATGTAGTCAAGATGAAGTGTTCCGAAAAGTTCATTGGTTGTCGTTTTATCGCATATTGCAATGAAGGCATTTGTGTATGTGGGTGTATTTGTGTGTGTAACAACGCTGTCGTTCCCGCTATTTTCTACATTTTCGTCTTTTGCGTCATAGCTTCTTCATCGTTATCATCATCCTCTTCTTCTCTTCCCTCTATGATCATAGTTCTGTCACCTGGTATTTCCTCGTAGTCATCCATTTCTAAATCCTCTTGTTCCAGGTAGGCTAAGTTTTACGCCGTTCCAAACTCTATATAATTGATCTGCGTTGCATATGGGATAATGACTAAAGTTTGTAAATTTATTTAATTTGCAGGTTTGAACATCCTTTTCACTTCCCGCATTCATTCGGAGTTCCTGGCCGTTTTTTCCTTTCCTAGAAACCGCCTTTATCTTATATATAAAGCTGAATGTCTGTTTGTCTGTCTGTATGTCTGTCTGTCTGTATGTCTGCACGTATGTTCCGAATAGAAAATTCCATTTCTGAACCGATCCAGACCAAACTTGGCACACATACACTACGGGCCCCGGCGGGTGTCATAGGCTACTTTTCGTCATCGATCGATATCGATTTTATCGATTTTTTGCAAAATTTGAGCTACGGGGCTGGGAGTTGGCGCAGGGGGTAATCGAGCATGCTGATTACGAATGCAGTATTAGTTTTTGAAATCGTGCATTACTTTTATCGATTTTATCGATTTTTTGCAAAGTTTGAGCTACGGGGCTGGGATTTGGCACAGGTGTAAGTTGGTACTTGGTTAAGCTGATTTAAACGAGGCAATCTTTATCTCTCATCCTCAATCCTGCATCAAAATATTTCTCCTGTCATCTGAGACTGGATTTCGGTAAGGGATAAGCGAGTGCGCTAATTAAAAAACAGCTTTCCTGAAATAATTCGAATGCTAATGATCACGATCAAACGTACTGAAAGAGTACAGTGATCTCTATAAATTCACAACAATTTTAATTTTTTGGCGAGATTTAAACTATTCTGAAAAATGTTTTATTTATGAAACACTCTTTTAGGTCAGGTTCTAATAGAGCTAGACTAGATTGTTGAGATTTTGCATGCACACATTCTATATGGGGGTCAACATACCATAAATATTTTCGGAAAAAGACCGCGGCTTCCGCCTCAACTGAGGTGGCCGAATGGCCCACCTCGACGGAGGTGTTGAGCCATTGGTTCAATTTTTGTTACAAGCTCGGTTGTCCGACAGAGGCAACCGATGGTTGTCCTCACAACCGAGTGGTTGTACCTCCGAATGGAGGAGAACAACCCCGAGTGGTTGTACCTCCGAATGGAGGAGAACAACCCCGAGTGGTTGTACCTCCGAATGGAGGAGGACAACCCCGAGTGGTTGTACCTCCGAATGGAGGAGAACAACCCCGAGTGGTTGTACCTCCGGATGGAGGAGAACAACCCCGAGTGGTTGTACCTCCGAATGGAGGAGAACAACCCCGAGTGGTTGTACCTCCGGATGGAGGAGAACAACCCCGAGTGGTTGTACCTGCGAATGGAGGAGAACAACCCCGAGTGGTTGCACCTCCGAATGGAGGAGAACAACCCCGAGTGGTTGTACCTCCGGATGGAGGAGAACAACCCCGAGTGGTTGTACCTTCTCCATTCGGAGGTACAATCCCGAGTGGTTGTACCTGCGAATGGAGGAGAACAACCCCGAGTGGTTGCACCTCCGAATGGAGGAGAACAACCCCGAGTTGTTGTACCTCCGAATGGAGGAGAATAACCTCGAGTGGTTGTACCTAATGGAGGAGAACAACCGAGTGGTTGTGCCTCCGAGTGAGGCTTCCGATGGTTGTCCTCCGAGTGAGGCATCTGATGGTTGTCGTCCGAGTGAGGCAACCGTCCGGCACGAGGCAACCACCGGAAATGACCGGTGCCGCGACGCCTCGCCTTATATACCCCTTATATTAAGGGGGCGGGGCAAGGGGCGGTCCAAAGTGGGCGGTCCACTTCGTGTGGTTAAGCATAGGCTTCCCATACAAAAACTATCCGCCCCTTCCGAGTTAGTGTGACCAATCACAGCCGGCCCCGCCCTTTTCGAGGGGTATACAGGGCGGCCGATCTCGGCATTGTCGGTCACTCACCTCTGCTAGCCGGCGGCCACTGAACCACCGAGAGCTCTGAGTACCAAGCAAGGACCGAAGATCTAAGGACCTGAGGACCTGATAAAGGACCTAGGATCTGAGGACCAAGCGACAAAGCCTAAAGGTCTTTCTTTCTCGAGTACCGAGAAGCCAACAGGCTCCACCTCGAGTACCGAGAAGCCAACAGGCTCCATCTCGAGCACCGAGAGCCAACAGGCCCAACCTCGAGCATCGAGAAGCCTAAAGGCTCTACCTCGAGTACCGAGAAGCCGACAGGCTCCCATATCTCGGGTACCGAGTAGCTTATAGCCTAAAGGCTTTCATCACAGGATGCCGCCGAAGAAGCGTGCATCCATCGGAAAGCCTCTCGTTGATCCCAAGGCCAAAAAGGCCAGGAATCAACGAAAGGCTGAGACCTCGGAGCAGCGCCAGAAACGGCTAGAAGGCAATCTGCCCGAATAGCCGAGGCGAGAGCAACGCAAACGCCTGAACAGCGTGAAGCAAGCCTCTCGCAAACTTGCCTGCGACTTGCTGCTCTGAGAGCCTCAGAGTCACAAGAAAGTCGTGATTCTCGACTCGATGACCGAGCGAGACATGCCGAAGCCAGATCTCAAGAGACGGCTGAAGAGCGCCATTCTCGACTCGAAGATATGCGGTCGAGAAACGCTAAAGCCAGATCTCAAGAGACGGCTGAAGAGCGCGGTTCTCGACTCGATGACGACCGAGTCAGACAGGCCGAAGCCAGATCTCAGGAGACGGCTGAAGAGCGCGGTTCTCGACTCGAAGATATGCGGTCGAGAAACGCTAAAGCCAGATCTCGAGAGACGGCTGAAGAGCGCGGTTCTCGTTTCGATGACGACCGAGTGAGACACGCCGATGCCAGATCTCAGGAGACGGCTAAAAAGCGCGAGTCTCGACTCGACAGCAGTCGAATGAGGACTGAGGCTTCACGAAGAGCGGAAACTGGTGCAGCGCATTCAGTTAGGCTCGAACGTGATCGTGCTCGACAAGTCCACGCTCGACAGACTTCCAGGCGAGTAGATCTTCACCTCGCGGCATTGAACGACGCCCAGGTCGACTACTCGACTCATTTGAAGGTACTAATCGGAAAGATGGACGTCGTATGTGGCAAGTGTCAAGCCAAGAAGTTCAGAGCCGAATTTCCTGGCATGTGCTGCTCCAGCGGCAAAGTCGACTATCCGCCTCTACGTGAGCCGCCTGAGTCGCTTCTTTCATACATGTCCAGCACCAGTGCTCTGTCCAGGCATTTCTTGCAGAACATCAGGAAGTACAATGCGTGCTTCCAGATGACGTCGTTTGGCGCTACAGTTGCCACTCCAGACGTTGAGGAACAGGGCTTCATGCCAACGTTCAAGGTGCAGGGACAGGTCTATCATAGAGTTGGATCCCTGCTTCCTAATGGCAATGATAGCCCCAAGTTTGCAAGTTGTGCTTCGTCTGCGACGAGCAGCTGCAGGCGGATCAACGTTGCGGCATCATCGGTGGCACAAGGCCGGACGTCGTGCTAGTGCAAAGAATGCTGCATCAGCACAACGAGCTGGTGAAGGACTTCAAGACCAACCTGGACCGAATGCCTACAGACGAGTATAAGGTCGTTATCCGTGCTGACAGGAGGCCTGCTGGTCAGCATGAACGACGCTTCAACGCTCCGTCTGTAAGCGAGATGGCGGTGGTCTTGGTTGGCGAAGACGACAGCGACGGGCGTGACATCATCATCCAGAAACGTTGCGAAACGTTGCAGCGCATCTCTGAAACCCATAGGTCGTACGATGCCCTGCAATACCTGCTCATGTTCTGGGATGGGGTAGACGGGTATCACTTCGAACTATGGCAGAGGAGTCCTAACACTGGTGCCCCTACCAATAAGAGGGTATCGGCTATGCTATGAATTTCTATGCGCATCGCATGATGATAAGGTCCACGTCCTTTAACCACGTCGTGAAATGTCGCCAATTATTTCACCAGTTCATCGTGGACATGTACGCCAAGATTGAGAGTGAACGGCTCCTCTTTATTCGACGCAATCAGCGAAAGCTGCGTGCGGATGACTACATCCACCTGCAGAATGCCGTGGCCGGAGATGGAAATGTCACTGACCTCGGGCAAATGGTCATACTACCATCCTCCTTCACGGGCGGCCCACGCCACATGCACGAGTACACTCAGGACGCAATGACCTACGTTAGAGCGTAGGGCGTCCTGATCTGTTCATCACGTTCACGTGCAACCCGGCGTGGACCGAAATTGCGGAAGAGCTCTTCCCTGGTGAAGCGCCTTCTGACCGCCACGACATCACGGCGAGAGTCTTCAAACAGAAGCTCACGAAGCTTATAGACGTGCTAACGAAGAGCCACGTCTACGGAGACACTCGCTGCTGGATGTACACCGTGGAATGGCAGAAGCGCGGTCTTCCGCATGCCCACGTCTTAGTATGGTTGAAGGAGAAAATACGCCCAGATCAGATCGACAGCATCATCTCGGCGGAGCTTCCCAGTCGAGAAGAGAATCCTCTTCTATTCGATGTTGTCCTCAAAAACATGATCCATGGGCCATGCGGACCACTAAATCCGTGGTCGCCTTGCATGAAGGACGGCAAATGCACCAAAAGGTATCCTCGGCAGCTGATCCGCGAAACCCAAACGGGAACTGATGGCTATCCTCTATACAGAAGGCGAAAGCCTGATGATGGAGGACATACCGCCGTCATTCAAATGAAGGTGGACCATCAGACCGTAGACGTCGTGGTGGACAACAGCTGGGTTGTGCCATACACTCCCTTGCTCTCGAAAATGTTTCGAGCACATATTAATGTGGAGTACTGTAATTCGGTGAAGTCGATTAAGTACATCTGCAAATATGTGAACAAGGGAAGTGACATGGCAACGTTCGGCCTCGAGCATGCCACAGCACCGTTTGATGAGATCGAACGATATCAAACGGGCAGGTACATAAGCAGCAACGAGGCAGTTTGGCGTATCCTGGGTTTCAGGATACACGAACATTACCCACCTGTCACCCATCTACATCTCCATCTAGAGAATGGACAACGCGTCTACTTCACGGCTGATAATGCGCGGGAAAGAGCTGCGCAACCACCTCAAACAACTTTGACGGCATTCTTCCTTCTGTGCCAACATGATCAGTTCGCACGGACTTTGTTGTACTCAGAAGTTCCAAGATATTATACTTGGAACAAGTCAACAAAGAAGTGGGCCAGAAGGAAGCAAGGAGCCGAAGTTCCCGGATATGACGTCAGAGAAGCGGATGTGTTAGCGCGTGTATATACTGCACACCCAAACCAAGCCGAATGCTTCTACCTCAGATTGTTGCTTCACACAATCCGAGGACCGACGTCATTCGCAGCATTGAGGACCATCGATGGAGAGGAATGTGAGACCTACAGAGAAGCATGCCAAAAACTTGGCTTGCTTGAAAATGATCAGCAATGGGACAGAACTCTCGCAGAAGCAGCTACGACAAGTTTCGCTGCTCAACTGCGAAGTCTCTTCGGCATCATCTTGACAGTCTGTCAACCAACAAATATTCGAGCACTCTGGAAGAAGTACAAAGAGGCTTTGAGTGAAGACGTACTCAGGGAATGTCGCAGAGAGGCACCCTCTGCAGACGTCGGCTACTCTCCCCAGATATTCAACCGAGCGTTGATACTGCTTGAGGATACGTGCGTGTCGATGACCGGTCAAACTCTCAGAGAGCTCGGTTTGCCTTCGCCAATACGCGGAGATGACCAGACACTCGAGAGCGATGTTCTCCGAGAGAGGTCCTATGATGCCGATCAGCTGACCACATTTGTAGAGTCTAACAGACCTCTTCTTACGGAAGATCAGGAGTGGGTTTACCGTGCTGTTCTGGACACGATTTCCAGTGGCAAAGGTTAGCTACTCTTTCTCGACGCTCCGGGTGGAACAGGGAAAATGTTTCTCATCAATCTCCTACTTGCCGAGATTCGCAGACGAGGAGGAATCGCAGTAGCAATGGCATCCTCGGGGATTGCCTCAACACTGCTAGAAGGAGGCCGAACTGCCCATTCGGCCTTCAAGCTTCTTCTGGATATTGCTCATGTAGAGCACCCAGTGTGTGGGATAAGCAAAGGCACAGGGAAAGCCAAGGTGGTACAGGAAATCAAACTCATAGTTTGGGACGAATGCACCATGGCGCATAAGAAGTGCCTAGAAGCCCTTAACAACACACTACGGGACATACGAGAAAGCAACAGGCTAATGGGTGGGGTCGTCGTGCTACTGGCAGTCGACTTTCGTCAAACTCTGCCAGTGGTTCCGCTATCGACTCCAGCAGATGAGCTGGACGCTTGCCTCAATGCTTCTCCTCTCTGGAGACATGTTCGATCGCTGAATCTCACGACGAATATGCGAGTCCACCTCCTTGGCGATGAGACTGCTTGAAGCTTTGCGCAACAGCTGTTGCTTCTTGGCGAAGGCAGAATTCCGGTTGAACCAAGTTCTGGCTGGATTACCTTTCCTCCAGACTTCTGCAATATGGTTCCATCGGTGGGAGAACTGATCGAAAAGGTCTTCCCAAACATTGTCACCAACTTCAGCAATGGGGACTGGATTTGCGAGCGAGCAATTCTGGCACCCAAAAATGAGCAAGTGAATTCTATTAATGCTCAGATTCTAAACAGCCTATCTGGACCGGTATCAACGTACACATCCTTTGATACCATGGTTGAAGCGTGAACAGGCTGTTTACTTCTCCACTGAGTTCTTGATTTCACTCGAGCCCAATGGGATACCACCTCACAGACTTGATCTGAAGGTTGGTTTGCCAATCATGCTCCTTCGTAACATCAACCCACCGAAGATGTGCAATGGTACAAGGCTTTGCATCAGGGATCTCATGCCAAACGTCATAGTAGCGACCATATTGACGGGGAAGTTCAAAGGCGAAGTCGTTCATGTTCTACGAATCCCTTTGGTTCCCTCCGATATGCCCTTTGAGTTCAGGCGAGTGCAGTCTCCGGTCAGGCCTGCACTTGCTATGACGATCAACAAAGCGCAAGGACAGTCTCTACGAACAGTAGGAGTAGACTGGAAACTCCCTGTTTTTCGCATGGTCAACTGTATGTGGCGTGTTCGAGGGTCGGGAGTCCGGCGAACCTGTACATATATGCGCCCGAAAGGAGCACGGCTAACGTAGTGTATCCCAGAGCGCTAACATAATTGCATGCTGTAGTATAGTACAGTATTTATTTGTTGCATGCTAAGGGAGCACGGCTGACGTAGTGTATCCCAGGGCGCTAACATAATTGCATGCTGTAGTATAGTACAGTATTTATTTGTTGCATGCCATTCTATTGGAAAATCCAAAAAATTGGAAAATACAAAATCCAAAAAAATGGCAAAACGAAAACCCAAAAAAATGGCAAAACGAAAACTAAAAAAACGGCGGCCAGCGGCGGCCAGGGCAGGTGGGTGGGACAAAAAAGAAGCTGGACAGATCCAGTCGAGCTTCCCTCCTTACTGATGAGTTCCGGGGAAAGCCTAGGACCTGTTTAGCCAAACTGTCTGACGGTAGGAACGAAAAACGGTACATCCTCTTCTTGAGGAACGAAACAGAAGGACGGCTATTGGCATCGACTGCCTCTGTTGAGGACAACCATCAATACAACCATCGGTACAACCATCGGTTGCTTCTGTTGAGGACAACCATCGTACCAATCATCTGTTGCCTCTGTTGAGGACAACCATCGGTACAACCATCGGTTGCCTCTGTTGAGGACAATCATCGGTACAACCATCGGTTGCCTCTGTTGAAAACAACCATCGGTTGCCTCTGTTGAGGACCACCATCGGTTGCCTCTGTTGAGAACAACCATCGGTACAACTATCGGTTGCCTCTGTTGAGGACAACCATCGGTACAACCATCGGTTGCCTCTGTTGAGGACAACCATCAAGAGTTGGCACAGGGGCAATTGATCATGCTGATTATTAGCACAGCGAGAATAGGGAATTGACATATAGAAGTGGGCACAGAGAAAGGCTGTACAGGGATAGGGATGTAACCTTTATTATAGGTTTTGACAGGGCCGGGCGGAGCCGGGTAAGCCAGCTAGTATATCCATAAGCGGAACCTTGCTTGTTATGCCTTATATAGCTTACTGCCTTCACCTCTTGTGTGTGGACTACAAGTTAATCAGTCATGGAATGCGAATTATGCTAACAAAGCGCAACATTTACATGATTGCGTTTGTTGCACAGTCATTTTTAATGCTCCTAGCAGCTCGTTCAACTTTCGTTAAAAAGCGGTATCGTATTGCAAGTCTGCTACACATCACCTAAAACACATAATGATTTAAATGTTAGGAATCCTTAGGTCCGTTACAGAAAAGATTCATATTTTTTAAATCCACTATTCCGCAAGTTCTATCGCGTGTTCGTTTATAATGAAGGACAAAAGAAGCAAGTGGTTTTTTTATTTCCTGCAGCTTTTTCTTCGTGATTACACATGCAACACCTCGAGAGCAAGCTAAATTACTGCATGGCTTATGTCTCACAAATGGTGCGATTTTGTAATAGTAACTCATCTTTTTTTTTCATCTTTGCATCTAGCACGGAGATTGATCATGGTTGTTTGAAATGTGAGACTTGGTCCCACTCTTTGGCGCAAATTAGCTGCTCGTCTAAAATAGATTCTGGCTATAGATATACCAATCACTGTAGACTTTGCTTACCCATAATATTTATTTCTTACCCATCCCCATAAGCTTACCCATAATATTTCTCATTCATCCCCATAACGCAATAAAAAATGTTGCAGCTCTGTACGTCCTGCAGCAGGAATGACCTCTTTTCTTCCCCAGGCGGATAACCATCACCATACATCAATTTGTATATTAGGTTGTTCCAAAAATTGATTGATTAAATTGATTTATTCAGGAGACTAGCTGGCTTACCCGGCTCTGCCCGGCCGTTTCAAAACACTATGATAAAGGTTCCAGCCCTACTTCTGTACAACCTTTTTTGTGCCCACTTCTACATGCTTCTTTTGCTTCTTCTTCTCTGTTCCCCTTTGTTAGTAATCAGCATGCTCACCTACCTCCTTGTGCCAAGTTCCAGTCCCGCAAGTCGAACTTTGCAGGAAATCGATAAAATCGATAGAAGTAACGGGTATTTTTTGAAATTAATATTGTTTTCGTAATCAGCATGTTCGATTACGCCCCTGTGCCAAGTCCCAGCCCCGTAGGTCAACTCTGCAAAAAATCGATAAAGTGGTTATCATCGATGAGAAAAGTAGCCTATGACACCTGCCCCGCCCCGAAGTGTATGTGTGCCAAGTTTGGTCAGGATCGGTTCAGAAATAAAGATTTCTATTCGGAACATACGTACAGACGTACAGACAGACATACAAACAGACATTCAGCTTTATATATAAGATTTAGCCCCATGTTCCATTCTTGGACTGCTTTTCCTTACAGATGAACTACGCTGAACAGCAGCTTGAATGAACATGTTAAACAGTGCTTGCTGTCGCACAATGCATAAAATTTCTAGAATTTACCAAACCTTCAGAAATATACTATTCAGATTCTTCTAGCATTGGATGCGCCTTTCCATCCAGTTTACGATAGTAATTCATTCCAGCATCCACATTCTCTTGCCATTCTTTAATGTTGAAATTTTGTGATTAAACGGTCATGGTAAAGATATTATACTAGGCCACTCCTTATTGTGCCTATGCTTTAACAAACAGTGTATTTTTCCAGTTAAAAGTTTGTTCATCCAGCTCATATAAAAACATAAGATCGAGATTAGGTAAAGCCTTAATCACTTCTACCACATGAGAATTACATATGTCAAAAATAATTATAATTGCAATCGAATATGTTTTATTCAAAAGCTTCAATCAACCCGTAAACTTTTTATCGCCAAACATGTGTATAGTCGGTGGCTCTGTGGTGTAGGCGTATATGGATTTAAAGCTAATGCTTGTGAAGTGGACAATTCCACTACTTCAATCTGCTCTTCTAGCACTGGTGATGCTTTCACACATCTATCGACTACGGTTTTTCTAGCTCATGTTCTTCTTCATTTCGTCTTTGTACTGCGTTCATCACCCGTATCTCAAATCGGTGAGAGGATGGTCTGAGCACAGAGACAAGAAAGTGAAAACTGGCGATCATTCGCTTTGATTAATTAAAGTGATTTCAAACTTTCCGTTATGGAAATCCAGCTGCGACGCAACGCACATGTTAGGTGCAAGAAAATGCTTTTGCACAGATCATTGATAGATTATACTGTCTCACCATAATGGCACTTATGACGGAGCGGGATTCACGAAAAGTTGATATAATTTCCAAACCTACTTATCTACAAATCCTACCTTGAAGCGTTTGAGAGACGAAAGAATACAGCAACTTTACAGCTGATTTCGCGATAGGGCGCAAATTAAGATCAAAGAGGCGATTCATGGAACTCAGCGTTCATTTCGGCACGAGTTACACACCTATCTCTATTTACCTGAGCTTATTCCCGAAATCGAAAAATTGAAGTAATCTGAAGTAATTCTTAATTGCATTCGTGTCTTACATCAATGCATCAAGTCAACTTACCCCTATAATCGGTACGCCACAATTTTTAATCTGCCGTGTGGGATCGCAGTTAATGCACATTTCCTCATGGCACTGGCTTACGTACAAGTTCCAGATCATTCGTGCTACCCCCATGTACTGAGTAATCCGCGTCCCAGCTGCTCGACCATCTGCATTTCCAAACAAATTTTGCTGTATGATTAACGCATATTTTGCAATGAGCGTATTTTTAGCCATAAGTAAAGCATTGATGAACTACCCTTAAAATCTATCAAATCCTTTTGGACAACGTCACTATGTGCCGATGCAAATCTACTCATGCTATATTCGTTGTTCTCCACAAGAAATCTATAATTATGTTTATTTTATACTATCCTCTGAAAACTGCTTGACAGTTGTGGACAACATACCTTCAGGCCAGTGGGGTACCGAGCGGGGGGAGGAAGGGTTGGGTGCCCCCCCCTCCCCAGAGGATGCGTCGCGAAATTTTTGAAAGTTACTTACATGGGCTATAAAAATGCGCAAATGACTTGTATGTACTTGTAAAGAATCAAAATAACTTTTAAACTTTTGAAAAATTCAATTTAGATATATAAAAAAATTTTCTTGAAATCTCGGGGCTATGGGCCCAGAAATTTTTTAGAAAACAAACCCGAAATTATTTCAGAGGCGTGGCTGACGCCACCCATCCATTAGAAAAATTTTTTTGTCCTCCCCCCGAGCGAAAATCCTGGGTACGCCACTGCCTCAGGCATATGCCTCGAAAAGAATTTGATAGTGTGTTGTCTGCCTTCAGCCTTTCAACATTTACTTGTGTTGCATCGCCAATTCTAACAACTTTGTTACTTTCCCATTTTTCGGATACGCTCAGCTATTTTCTGGTATTTTGATGAAATAGTTGTTCAATTCCGGTTTAGAACCTTTTCAATTGCGCGTAATAAAAAACGATCACGAATGGACATTCAATGGTTAAGACAAGGATGAGGATTTATGTGTTCATAACATTATGAGGTCAAACATAGAAGACTTTTACTGCTCTCAATCAAAAACTATGAATCTCTATTCATATGCGATCGAAATCAAATGAGAACAATTCTATAGGCTCCCTTCGAATCTTTCTAAGCAACTCAGTGCTTCGTGTCCATCGCCTAAGCAAGCTCAACTGACGCTGTTGTTTGAATATAATTGAAGACAATACTTCGAACATTAAAAAGCCAAGAATTTGTTACATGTAAAAATTTCATGCATAGTATTCCTTGTAACCATAAGTTTGAGGAGGTAGAGGAGGTACCCGTCATAGCTTTTGTCATATGGCATTAACAAGGAATTTGATGAATAAAAACACTAATATAAGGTTCTAATCGCTCAGTCATTCTTCACCTACGGGAATAGCACTCCTTCTAGAGTGACGTTTTTTTCGTTCACAAGCTCACTCCATTTTTTCATCGCTAAAGTTCGTTTTGATACAGCAAGCCATGGCGTTTGTCACGAACTCAAGCGCATGAGTCTCTTTATAGTCGTGTCTTGCAAGGGAGAGTCGAAGAAATACCGGTGCAATAATGTTGATATATTAGGTTGTCCCGAAAGTTTTGCCGGTTTTTTCAAACCACTATAAAACCGCACACAATGAAGACCTGAATGAGTTTTAACTAGCTCGATGCAGATTTTCCTTCTCTTTTTTATGGATACATTGAACCAAAAACTCGTATGCTTTTTTTGATATTTGCCAAAATTCTCCATCTGACAATTTTATCCGCTCAAAGTTTGGCTAATTTTTAGAAATTTTATTCCAAAGTGTCGAGAAAGGTTGAGTACGGGTAAAATAGAGCAATTCTCGGACTATTTTTAGGAGCTATTTTTAGTTTTCTCCAATCTGCTGTTTTTGGTTTGAAAGAATTATTTCTTAATAAGTCTCCATTTTGGCAAGTCATGAAGTACGCAACTGCAGCAAACACACGAAAGCTTTCAAAGTTTCTGCGAATTGAAAAATTTCTATTCAAACATTATTTATGCAACATGACCAAGTTTGATTCGCTTGAAAAAGCAGCTTTTTGGAATTTTCGGTACTTTTACGTTGTAAAAGTAGGCAAAAGCCGCGGTTTCTTAAAAAAATACTTATGACTGACTTGGTAAGCGTGGCCCATGTTATCTAAAATGAGCAATGTAGCCAAAGGTTTGCTTTAGGTAACACCTACTAGCGGTCTTTGAAAACATCAGAACCAAAAATTTGTAAAATCTAGGAAAGATTTGGCGTTACTGCAGAGCTGCTCAAAAAGCCATGGCGATAGCGCCGCAAAGACAGGGCAGATCACAGAGCAAGTACGCTGTAAAAAGGGGAATAAAAATCTGCATCAAATGGTACCTAGGTTGTCTACGGTATTCCGTGAGTTTCACTGATCAACGAAAAAAGCCGACAAAACTTTCGGGACAACCTAATATGATATTGCAACATTGATAACTCCCATCTCAGCATACTAAATTCCTGACTTTCACCGACAAGGGCGCGATAAAAAAGGCGCCCACTTGAGTCGCATACACTGCACCATCTTCCCTAAAATTTCCTAGTGCTATTACGCGCATCAAATATCCCAGATCTTCTTCTCTTGTGATTCGGTAGCACATTTAATATAATGCGCCTTCAATATTTTGTTTCAGCATAATTTGACAATTACGTCTTTACTACGATTACGTAATTGTTCATCGAAATCACAATGGCTTTCAAGCTTTGGTCAGGGGCAAAGTATTTCTACTTCAACATCGACGTGTTGAAATCTTTTCATCCATAAGTTTTCCATAGCAGACAATAGGTTATTCTGACCCCGATTTTTGATCAGTTGGTTTGAGACACTGCCACGACCGAATAGTTCTGTGAGAGCACTTTTATAGCCATAATGCTAGGTCCTAACAAGTGAAAATTTGAATTTGAACCGACAAGGGAATTATGGAATGGCCGGTTGGCCAGATCCTCCGGCGATCAGGTCAGCAAAAAGAAGAGAATGAAACCTGCATATCGGATCCCGCCTACGGCACCGGGTGGTAGCAAGAACGATGTCAGGGACTCAAGGCGCCTTTTGGATTGGACAAAAACGACAAGTCTGCCTGAACAACATGCCATGGAGACTGCCTCATACTTTGCACCTACAACGCTAGGACAGTCTCCACAAACGCCGACCACCACGCTCTCGACGCTGCAGAGTAAATCAAGTACCACGTCATCGCTCTGCAGGAGACGGAAGTCCAGAAAGAAGGACGTTCGAGGGATGAGTGGTGGGACCCTCATCATTGGTGGTGAAAAGATCTCATCACGAAACGTTGGAGGCGTTGGCTTTGTCGTCCACCCACCTATCGTCCATCTTGTCGATTCGCATGAGATCATGTCACCTCGAGTAGCCATCCTACGACTACGACCTCCACGTCAGAAGACCATCAGCATTATCAACTGCTACTAACCAACATCAGTAGCTGACGATTCAAAACTAGAAGCTTCCTACGAAGACGCGGAGCAGGTCGTCCGCAACGAGAAGTCCTTCTACAAGTTTGTTGTGGGCGACTTCTATGCGAAAATCGGGATGCCACTAGAAAGAATGTAGGATCGGGAATTTTAGACAAGGGCTTCGGAACGGAAACGGCAACCGTCTTGTTGGGCTTTTCGCCGCCGCATGACTTTTCCATGGAAATTCCTTCATGAAGAAAGAACATCTCCGGTGATTTGGAAGTCGCCCAACGGAACGACTCACGCGAAGATTGACCGCATTCTTACCAACCGAAGACCATATTTTTGCAGTGGCTCCGATCACCGCCTCCTTCGAGCGAACGTATGATTCAGTCAAAAGCTGGAAAAAAAGTTCTGCCACGATGCCGCAAAAAAGAAGTCGTTTATGACGTTAATAGGTTAGAAGCGCTCATATCAATTTGTAACTGGCTCATCGAGGAGGACCCAGTACGACTACGACCGGCTTCTGAAAGGATTGCGAGCTCGCGGAGAGTGCGCCTCAGTGATTTCTGAGAAGAACTTGGAACGCATTTTGAAGAACACTAAGAAGATTTCTGATGCAGGATCCGAATGCAACACATCTCGAGCTACAGATAGCCAACGCCAATTGCAGAACAGCTTTCCAAAAGGATTTTGGAAGAACAGGCAAACCAAGATACTGGAAGCAGCCGAAGAAAGACGAAGTCTCAAGAAATGCTAAAAGGACTTCTGCGAATATGATGTACCGCTGGCTGCACTATTGAGCGAAGACGGAACTCCGACTTCTTTCCGGTATAAGATGGAATCTATTGCGAAAAACTTTTACACCAACCTCTTCCGCTCATCAACACCCCGCCCGTTGTTCTCACTGGAGAAGTACCACCAAGGATTCTGCCTGCTAAAGTGCGTATTGCGAGACAGACCATGAAGAGTCCACAGCTCCAGAATCAGATCATTTTTCCTTCGCACTTCTGCGAGAAGGAGGACTAGCCGTCTACATGACATTCTAGCACCGCAACGATGCAGCTATTCCAGCGCCCCTGATCATTGCAATTGGGAAGGGAATTCGACAAGGCGACAATATTTCGCCGAAGCTGATGTTCTGCGAGCAGGAGAACACCGTCTACATGAGGTTGTAATATCGGAATGACATCCTACCTTTAGAAGGAGAAGACTCGCATTCAGTAGATAACATCAAAAAACAATCCTTTCCTTTAAGAAGAGCGAACAAGAGAATCTTTGAAGCTACCGTTCAATATGCCTGCTGAGTATGCTCTACAAACTTTTCATGAAGATTATCCTCGCTCGCATACCGAACAAGCTGAATTTCGCAAAGGATTCAGCTGCATGGGCCACCTCCAGACCGTTTCGAGGGTCATAGAAGTCTGCCGGGAGTACCGGCTGCCTTTCGTCCTAACCTTCGTGGACTACGAGAAAGCATTCGACAGCGTCGAAACCAAGGCCATTCTGTTTAGCGCTAGTCGATCAAGAAGTGGACCCTACGTGAGGACACTAGCCAACTGCTACAAGGACTGTACAACAACGATGCAGCTGTTCCATCGCCCCCTGACCATACCAATCGGGAAGCGGGTTCGACAAGGCGACACTATTCCGCCGAAGCTTTTCACCGCAACCTTGCAGTGGATGAAATTACTGGACTGAGACGAGAGAAGCTTACGAGTTGATGGGAGATTTTTCAACCTTAGTTTTGCGGATGACATCGTTATCTTCTCGTGCAATATCACTGAAGCAGAGACGATGCTGAAGAAAGTTAACAAAGTAGTAAGGAAGTTTGGATTGTGAATAAATTGGAAGAGGACCTATTATAGTTAATGACAAACGCCTTTTGTGAAGATGAGCAATGGAAAATGGAAGGCACCCTATCATGGAGACGTCTTCTTAGTTGTATCTCGACGTTCAAAGAACATGGAGAACGAACGAGAGAAGAACTTAACATAAGAAGTAAAGCAGCCTGGGCCGCCTTCGGGCCTTTGAAGGAAGCCACCAACCAAATGACGGACCCGGAGCTTCGTGCCAACCTGTTCAACCCAACCGTTCTCCCAGCGCTCTGTTACGCAGCTGAGACTTGGCCCGACACTGTAGCCACGTCAAAAGCTTCAACCACCCAAAGAGCGCTCGAGCGCAGTCTTCTGAAGATGACCCGACACAAGCAACACCTTGTCGGACTTCGCAGTACGGATCTAAAAAGAAAGTTCCGTCTTTATGACTTAGCGGAATACGTTGCGAAGGCGAAACATCGATGGGCCGGTCACATTATGAGCAGAACAGACGACAGATGGACACTAAGAACATCGGAGATTCCTGGCTAAGCGAAACGTCCCCAAGGAAGACCACCGACGAGATGGGCAGACGTGTTCGTGAAACGGATGGACCAGCTGAGAAATCAGTTGGATACGACTTTCGTTCCTGGAACTCGTGGACGCAGCCACCGACGACGGCCAAGAAGATCGTGGATGTCTGAAGCGAGGGACAGGGAAAAATGGCAACTTCTGTACTGGGGCCCGCACGTCACGTAAGGACGGGCCATCTAAGTATCTAAGTAAGTAAGTATCGACCAGAAAGCTCAGAAGTGCGAACTCGTGAACATGCTTCACTACAAGATACCATGTATAAATGGGCATTTGCTTAACCTCTCCTATAATATTAGGTCGGTGCAAAAGTTTTGTCAGTTTTTTCAATCCATCGGCAAACACGCTAGAATGAAGATAAACAAACGCTCCAAAATGCTCCTAATGCAGAATTTCTTTCTCTTTCCAGCAGCTGAACTCCCATTGTGTTTTATTGCGAGAGTGACGAGATATTTGCTGGAAATTACAACCACTAGTTTTTACCATGTCCAAGTTTCGCTAATTTTCAAAATTTTCGTATGAGACTTTCAGAGGAGACCTAACAACCAGCAGATGGGGTAAACCTTTTGCCAGCTTATGCAATTTTTTTCCTACTTTCAGCTGCTTTTTCAGATTTTTGCTAAAAATTTTTAAGTCTTGTGTTCTGGAAAATCGCACAACCTGTTATTGCACCAAACACTGCAAAACCTACAGAAAACTGAGTTCTCAACACTTGATTATTATTACCGCTATCATTAGATTTTCGCTTCAAATTTTGAAGATTTTGAAAAATAGGTTACGTCAGTGCGCACTCCTAAAATTCAGAAATACTGCGATTTTTCCCACAATTTTGCCTGTTTCAACAAAAAAAGACAAGTTTTAGGAAGAGGAGAAAAATCTGCATCGAATATTGACTGAAGTGTTTAACATTTTATGTTCTACGAGGTTAAAATAGGCTGAATGTAAAATTTGGTCACTTCAAAAAATAAATCATAGAAATTCTGAAAGACAAGCCCTAGGGCTACAAAAAATTCCTTCATTGGCAAAAGGGTCCCCCATCTGCTGGTTATTAGTGCTCCTCCGAAAGTCTCATACAAAAATTTTGAAAATTAGCGAAACTTGGACATGGTAAAAGCGAGTGGTTGTAATTTCTAGCAAGTATCTCGTCACTCTCGCAATGAAACAGAATTGTAGTTCAGCAGCTGGAAAGAGGAAGAAATTCTGCATCGGATACATTTTGAAGCATTTGTTTGTCTTCATTCTGGCGTGTTTGCGATTGATTGAAAAAACCGACAAAACTTTCGGACTCACCTAATATAAACCTGAATTCAAGAAATTAAAAAAGGAAAGAAATTCAAGAAACGTGACGACTAGGATGAACTACAGGAGGAAAGAGGTTTTTTGGCGGGCTGCGTTGGCGGGTCCTTAATGCATAAATGTGCGCGTTGTAATCAGTGCCTATCATTGTACTCTCGTATGGGTAGCCTTGGCTCCAACAATAACTGTATCACGGTAAGCACTTCTTCGGGTTCGCTTTCATTCGCTGTAATCTCAGTTGATCTCTTGAATGGATCTCTTCGGATGCGCCGTCTAAATGAATACATTATAATCTTAGACTTCAAAAGACGCCTTGGTAAAGGCGAGGACGCAGAAACGTCAGTATCAGTGAAGATCACAACATCCAGGGCACTGGAACATAAAGTCAATATTGTTAGGGTGCCTTCATACTTCGCCGTCAGCAGTCGCCAGCAGCCCATAGCGGCCGCCAGCAGCCCGTGGCAGCCCATAGCCGCCGCTGACCGCCTTTGTTATAGGAGCAAAATCGTCAAAATCTTTTTACTCTAAGTGCTCCTGCCTACTCTTTTCATCTTCTACGCTTATTTCTTCTTATTGTCGCTAATATGCAGTTCAACTAGCCACAATTCATTTGTGTTCATTGTTCTGTTCCGCACATTGTATCCTATCGCGCTCACATTCTTTTGCAGTCTGTCTTATTTGAAAAGATGTGAGCGATTATCAAAGCAAGAAAAACTCAACCCGCGAATGAATCCCGGCGAACTTGCGAAATAGTAGAATGCAAGTTACATATGCACCGATAGCCAAGAAAAAATTGAAGCAAAAGCATACTCAAAAAACAAATTGCACACCTGCCGGAACCGGACGCATCCAAAGTCAGAGCGAATTACACCGGAAAGAACCTTCTATCAACTACTCAGACAATCGACGGCATACCTCCGGAGCAGAAATGGCCGAGCCAGCCTTTCCCCAGCTGGGCATTGCCACTCGTGCTCCGGAGCCCTCCCATTTGTGCTCCGGAGACCTCCCATTTGTGCTTCGGAGTCCTCCCATTTTGTGCTGCGGAAGGCTGCCGCGGCATACTGTAACTAGCCCTAATTAAGTTCCAAACCCCAATTTTGTCTCTAAACCCCACCCAAATTAGCCGAATACGACCCCCCCCCCCGGGTAGGACTTCAGCGCGGCCCTCAACGCTCTTTACCCCCTCCCTCTCACCCCTAGCGTTTGTGGATAGAATATAGAAGAAAGAATGAAGAGACAAGACATTTATTTCAAATTAACTGCAAACAATCTCCTGCAAATTGCAAAACAAAACTTAGCAGCTACAAAACGGACAACAAAGACAACAGTTGCCGGCAACCTATGGCCGTACCCTAAGCGAAAACATAAGCGAAGTAAGTGTAGCGAGTTAGATTGCTTGGAAAAACACGAAAACACAAAAAGGACAGCACGAAACAATGAGGAAACTCGCACAGACTAGGTCTCGGTTGAGAAATGAAGTCCACGATGTAATATGAGACAGACATCACAACAGTGAAGAAAAGCAATGATGATGCTATTGAAAGCCACCCCGCTCGCCTTGAGTGTCCTGCTAGAGAAAACATCGAAAGCAAACGTCTTCCGTTTAGGAAATGAGATACTGACGTTTCCTCTCACGTTAATCTACAATCCCCAGACATATATTACGTTTCTAGATGCCTTTACTATGCAACACTCCTTTTCCCTCAAACATTTGAATTACAAAAAAGGGCTTTCACAAAATTTACCTGAAAGTCATCAGACCTCTATACATTTCCAACTTGACCCCGTTCGCGATAGCGACATGTCTTCCTCTTCCTTACGAATTTCACTCCAGAACTGCGTTGCATTTTTGGATAGGCCACGACTACCACGATCTGTCTCAAATGGAAAATATTTGTGAAAAGATTGATGGAGACAAAAGTAACGTAACTGATGTGATTGACTAACGTAGCTACTTTTCTTCCAACGATTATTGCACCTTCATATAGGAAAGCTACAGCCCTTGAATAGTCAGGACAAAAGATGATCCTTCGCACCTATAAAGACTGCTACACAGACGTGAGATAGATGCCCAAAAAGATGTCAGCACTCACTTCTCCAGCCTCAAGATACTTGTTCACAAAGGACTTCATGTCGATGCCCTGCCTAAACTCACAATTACACTCTGTAAAAAAGTGCGCATGGAGTTAGAAGGATTTCAGTGTAAGTTGTTAAGTGCTCGGGCAGCCTTGACCAAGGCTCATTTGGGACAGAATCGAGATGGACATTACAAATGACATGCAACCCACAACCAGCACATATATGCGCAGCTTTCGAAGTGAAAAGGTCAGCTTTCATAAATGAAATTGCACATACGCTTTGTACTTCAGCTGATGCTCAGCTGAAGGTTTTCAGATCATCTTTTCAGAACAACGTGGAGAAAGAACTAAGCCAACTCAACAGAAGAGTATGCCCAAGATGTGAAAAACTAGTCTATTGGCTTGTCTCGTTAAGCCAACTCAACAGAAGAGTATGCCCAAGATGTGAAAAACTAGTCTATTGGCTTGTCTCGTACACACTAGCGATTGGTCGGAAGTATGCTCGCGCAGTTATGCGTGATATGAATCACGCGTGATTGTTGTAGAGACCTAAAAACCAGATCAGAACTGAAGCAGCTGAGCGAAGAAAGGCCTACTGATAAAAATCTGAACGCTTGCGTCGCACTCATAGGTAGGTGCCAGAGTAAGCGAACATTTTGTTTAGGTTGAGGTCCCGCGCAGAATTGACGTCACTTGGATTGACGCCAGCATAGTGAGAGACGTCAATTCTGCGCGGGACCCCGACCTGAACAAAATATTCGCTTACTCTGGCACCTACCATAGTCAAAAGTGAAGTATGGAAACGATCAGTTGGAATGTTATTAGTCGATACTATTTTTTGGCCACTGGATGAGAGTTTCAATCAGACCTACAATAAGATGCATCACAAGTGGAGAGGAATTGCCTTTAGAAAAACTCAAATTGCTTCTCAAAACGTCCTTTTACAGTGCACATTATATGGGTTCGTACCAGCAAAATCTTACTTAAAGCAGGGTCCACCTTGGGCTTATCCTTATTTGCTTCCTTTGGATTTGGCGTTCCTTCGTCCTGTCCGCTGGACAAAGATTCCTTTTCATGTTCACTTCTTGTATGATGCTCGAAATCTCTGTCATTTCCACGAGAGACAATCCATCTAACATCTGAAATAATTAGGTTGAAATATTAGGCTGAAATCGAAAAAATGGTAAAGTATGATGCATATCCTTTCAGAAATCGAACGGACAGTAATGACCACGATTAGTACCAGAAGTTATCGTAAAAACATGAAACGCTTGCTGATTTATTGTGTCAGGGAGTTTATCACAGATAGCACCAAAAACTATTTCAAAAGCGTAAAATACTTCCTGATATCTTGTGTAAAGGATATGGGGGCATCTTAGAAAGTCTATACGTTCACCATGAATCTTGGAAGATACGTAGTAAATTATGTAATGAATGACGCCGACTCTGAGCGCACATACACACTTGAGCAGGCAATCCGCCGTGGAGCTCAACCATGAACAAGTGCGTAACAAAAAAAGTAGACTCACTCGGATTATATACTTTTTGTTTCGAAAATCCAGAATTAATCACAAAAACCACTCCATCAATAATCAACGATGTCTCAGCAAGTCGAAAATAGCCAAGCACTAGAAGTGACTAAGTGCATCCGCACGAAAACCTAAAACCTGAAACCTCAAAAGAAGGAGATGAACAAATAAACGCCAATGCGCCGACGAGGAAACCAAAAAAAAAGAAAAACGAGCGCGAAAGAACGAAAAAAAGAGTAAGACGAAAGCAACGGCAACTTATTCTCGAAAATGCTAAGCTGCGTATCACAGCAAATTGACTGCATACATATATGTGCGCCGGACCCCTCCCATTTTCTGCTCCGGGGCCCTCCCATTTATGCTCCGGAGACCTCCCATTTGTGCTCCGGAGCCCTGCCATTTTCTGCTCCGGAGGTGTGCCAAATCTGGCGCACTCGCAGCGGGCAAATCTCTCCGCCGCGGCTCTCCCAAATCTGGCGTACTCCGGAGCAGATCCGGAGAAGGGCCCCATTCGCCTGTTTGTGACGTCACAGTGAACTACAAGAAGGGACCGCCCCCTCGCCCCGCTTCAATGGTCAATTGGGTCCGCCGCGACTCTGCCAGATTTCAACTGTCCGGCGCGACTACGGCACCGATTGTCTGAGAAGTTGTCGCCGTGCAAATACAAGCGTGTTGCATATGAGAGCCTCGGAGAGTAAACATTCTTTACGTCTACGGGGTACTGAAAGGCGCCCTGCAACCGTGTCCTGCTCTTTATTTTTTTCAAGCTCTAGAGGTTACTCGTTATTGATCAAGCGTTTTAGAAAACATCAGAGTATGGTCTACGATCAGTGGTTTCTTCTACGCTATATTTCTTCTTTGTTTCCGGCTGGCGCCCAGCTGCTTACAAGCCAATGATTCACCATCTTGGTACGGTTTGATTAAAATCTTCTTTTTTTCTCTTTTATTGTGCGCACTTCAGCAATATAAATATCCATGCGGCTCGCACCAGAGGCGAAATGGAATGGTTGTGCGGCCGAGAGTCTTGGCGCGAGTATCTTATGTGTAAGATAACTATACTAAGGTGCCATTTGCTTCATACAAGCCATGTTCCGCAGACGGGTACACTTGAGCAACCATTATTTTTTTTAGATGACCGCGGTCGACAGGGGATACGGTCCTAATGAGTGTATGCGAAGAGGAATATGTTTGGAAGTAGATGACCAATTCCGATGTCTCTGTGACGATAAGCTAGACAATTGCGAAGGATCTCCGGTCAAGCTGCAATTCGATCTTGCTTATGTGATCCCCGTTAAAGGTATTGGTAAGTCTCCATTGTTGGCTCTCTTACTAGAGCTTGTTGCACTTTCCATTTGCAGTTGTGCTATTGATTTTTGAATTCATCATAAATCTTCTGATTCATTGTGCTTTGACTCTCGTCGTCAGCGTCCAACGTCATCTCTTAAACTTATCACGCATATTCCTTTACACAGTTCAGCAAACTGGAAGACATTCCATTGTAACTGTCCCTTGGTTATTCCTTGCTTATCGCCGTTGTTAATCACCGGACTATTGTTTACTACTATTTTACTAGCTGGTAATGTAATCAACAAAGACACTAACAATCAAATGCTTTTACAGGTGCCGTCGTTAGTGCTTTTTTCTGGTTCATAGCTTCTTTGGACTGAAGTCTCTAATCAAAAGGTCAAAGGGAAAAGGTTAAATCTTGCTTTAAACTACAGAATAAACGAAACAATAACAATCAAAGACGCGATCTATTCATGCGAAATTGCGCAGGCTTATATGAAAATCTTGAAGGCAGAAGGAATTAGTGTGGGAGGTTAAAAAGCATAAACAAAGCTCTTATTGCGTTCGGCAAGTTTTTCGAGCAAGTGCTTGAAGCAAGTGACTAACTGCATTCTAATTATTAAGAATTAGATCATTTCTTCATCCGGTTTTTCAAGGAAATGAACCGCCTCCAGAAGCAGCCATGAACACCTCGAGGTCTTGGAATGAGAAAGAGTAAAGCTTTTCATTACGTAGCGAGGCTCATTATCAAAAAACTAGTGTCTTTATTTTACGAAGTCGTACCCGGCGAAAATCAGGGAATTGAGTTGCGTAAAATTCTGGCAGTTTTTCATTCAAAGTTATGTTATTCAAAAAATGAGCTTTATTGTTTTGCAAGAGCTATTGCTGAACATAACGGAGTGGAAGAAAACATAGAAAAACTGATGCTAATGCTTGACTCCTTTGTAAAACTGATTTCAGCACTCTTGTGCTAAATTCACTGCAACACAAGCAGGAATGAGTAAATATTAAGTTGTCCCGAAAGTTTTGTCGGTTTTTTTCAAACCACTGTAAAACCACGCACAATAAAGACCTGAGCGTGTTTCAAAATGCATTCGATGCGGCTTTCCTTCTCTTTCTTGTAAAAACATTCTCGAGCCACAATCTTGCATGCTTTTTTGATAATTGTCAAAATTTTCCATCCGTCATTTTACCTGCTCAAAGCTAGGCTATTTTTCAAAAATTTCATTCCAATGTTCCGAAAAGGGTTAAGTTTGAACCAAATAGAGCAGTTCTCGGACTACAAAATGGTATTTTTAGATTCTTCTTATCTGCTGTGTTTATCTTCAAAAATTTATTTCTCCGGAGGTCTCGATTTTTGGCAAATTCATGAAACATGCAACTGTCATCAAATACACGAAAGCTTCTGAATTTGCGTATTGGAACATGAATCTTACTAAACATTATTTATGCAACATAACCAATTTTAATTCGCTTTGAAAAGCAGCTTTTAGAATTTTTGGAATTTTTACGTGTTAAACTCAATCAAAAATCCGCGGTTTTTGTTAAATAAATAATTATAAACGGATTTGGTAAATCGGCCCACGTAAACTGAAATGGTTGCAATGTAGCCAAAGATGTGGTCTACTCAACAGTTACTAGCGCTCTTTGGAAACATCAGAATAAAGAATTCTAAAATTCAAGAAATATTTAATGTTACTGCTGAGATGCTCAAAAAGCCATGGCGATAACATTGCAAAGAAGAGTAAATCAGAGAGCAAGTATAGCTGTAAGGGAGAGAATAAAACTCTGATTCAAGCGCACCTAAGCCGTCCATGGATTGGGTTCTGTAAGTTTTGGTGAGCGATGAAAGAAACCGACAAAATTTTTGGGACAACCTAATATACAAATTGATGTATGGTGATGGTTATCCGCCTGAGAAAGAAAAGAGGTCATTCCTGCTGCAGGACGTACAGGGCTGCAACATTTTTCATTGCGTTATGGGGATGAATGAGAAATATTATGGGTAAGCTTATGGGGATGGGTAAGAAATATTATGGGTAAGCAAAGTCTACATTGATTGGTATATCCATAGCCAGAATCTATTTTAGACGAGCAACTAATTTGCGCCAAAGAGTTGGACCAAGTCTCACATTTCAAACAACCATGATCAATCTCCCGTGCTAGATGCAAAGATGAAAAAAAAGATGAGTTACTACTACAAAATCGCAAGATTTGTGAGACACAAGCCATGCAGTAATTTAGCTTACTCTCGAGGTGTTGCATGTGTAATCACGAAGAAAAAGCTGCAGGAAATAAAAGAACCACTTGCTTCGTTTGTTCTTCATTATAAACGAACAAGCGCTAGAACTTGCGGGATAGTGGATTTGAAAATATGAATCTTTTCTGTAACGTCTAAGAATTCCTAACATTTAAATCATTATGTGTTTACGTGATGTGTAGCAGACTTGCAATACGATACCGCTTTTTAACGAAAGTTGAACGAGCTGCTAGGAGCATTAAAAAAGAGTGTGTAACAAATGCAATCATGTAAATGTTGCGCTTTGTTAGCATAATTCGCATTCCATGACTGATTAACTTGTAGTCCACACACAAGAGGTGCAGGCAGTAAGCTACATAAGGCATAACAAGCAAGGTTCCGCTTATGGATATATAAAGGCGGCTTGCTAGGAAAGGAAAAAGCGGCCAGGAACTCCAAATGAATGCGGGAAGTAAAAAGGATGTTCAAACATGCAAATTAAATAAATTTACAAACTTTAGTCATTATCCCATATGCAACGCAGATCAATTATATAGAGTTTGGAACGGCGTAAAAATTAACCGATCTGGAACAAGAGGATTTAGAAATGGATGACTACGAACAGATACCAGGTGACAGAACTGTGACCATAGAGGGAAGAGAAGAAGAGGATGATGATAACGATGAAGAAGATATGATGCAAAAGACGAAAATGTAGAAAATAGTGGGAACGACAGCGCTGGCCTTTTTCTCGTTCTACGTTTCTGTACATTTTTGTTAAACACACAAACACAACAACACACGCACATAGTTTCCGATTTTTTATGACCCTACACGAAAAATTCAAATTTTGAGTGGTTTTGGTTTTGAGCTTCTATCTCCACATTTGTATGCATTGACGAACAAATCAGGTACAGATGCAAAGAGCATGCGTTCCTTTCTTATACAAAATTTAGACCTTGTAGATTCGTAGAGAATTCAACAAGTTATAAATTTTTGAGATAGGTGCGAAAGAACTTTTGCAAAAACCTAATATATACTGTGTTTGTGATTCTTGTGTTTTCTGTAATAATGGCTTATGTGACATACTAAAAAAGATTGCATTATAACAGATTTTGTATGATCTGATTCTAAAGAATCCTTAGGTTAAGCTATTTAAAAGCGACACCAAATCATTGCATCATTGATCTTCTCATCTTTGGCCAATTCGAAGCTCACGATAGATAAATCCGTTTCTTTCTCTGTACATGTACAGAGAAGTCCTCTACTTTGCTCAAATCAGCTCTATTCCAATTTTTTTCCTACAGATGATGCTAAATCTCCTGTTCTTTAACGATCTTTTGACTATCAGTAAAAAAACCTTTCGTTGAAAAGAGACCTACTTCTAAGATAGGAAGATAGTTAATTGAGAGTTCGAAAAATGCCTATTTTTGAACTGACCCATTTGTATTGCTGGCTGTTTAGCGGCTGTTGAATCCTTAACATTTTATGTTTGTTTGAAAATTTGTTATAGCAAGTGATGCACAAGTCTCATATTGCAGCAGTCCTTGATCTATTCGTGTAATCGGAGCAAGGATTCGAGATGCGATGAAAAATTTGGAACACATTTTGGTTTTCACAGCTGCAAATTTCAAGAAATATCAAGGAAATCACGAATAGCACCATTCGACTTTTTCAGGAGAGAGTGCCATTACATATATCATAAACGTATATTCATGCAATCAATTTACTCAACTAAATCAATCAAAGCATCATGGAATATAATAGCATTTAGAGGATAGACGTGTCAATAGAAATCACTCTTGAAGCATGAAGGTTTGTACGGATGCACAATGCCTAAAAGAAGTGTTTCTGATCTAGGAGACCACCGACATGAATATACACAGAGCAAAAAGACCGATTCATTAATGTACGAACACCCGCATATTTTGCTGTTTCTCGGCCATTTTGAAAGAAATGTAAGAAACCATTGGCGACATGTGAAAGAGCGTAGCTGAAAACAACATACGCTGCACAAGAATAAAAGTCGGTGTCAGTCTTGGACATAGCATTGTGCGCCAAACATTTTTTGCCAGGCTCATATTTATCGAACACCTTAATCAGAGCTCTTTTTTCTCCTTATGCAACCTTTGGCATTCAAACTTTCATGTAGGGCTACGATCTCAAAGTCTGAGACACCGCTATGCGCTGGACCTAATAAAGTTTAAAAAGGAGAGCTTTACTCTACTTTCATAGCTTGAAATGGCTGCGCCTTAAGTCGCTTCCAAAAATGCCTGCCTTATTCAGATTTTAGATCTTTATCCAGCCAATAGGGATCACAGGCATTGAATCAGCAGAATGACCCTTCTCGGATTTTGGTGGATTCAGGTAGTAGACCCCCAAGTACGCTGTAGCCCAAACCCCACCTGCCAATTCATGCGCTAAGTGCTGAAAAATGCGCTTCAAATCTCTATCAGCCCCGCCCATTCCATTGAGTGGGCGTTATTGGTGGAAGTTTGAAGCGCGTTTTCAGGATTCAGCGCATGAATTGGAAGGTCGGGTTTGGACTACGGTGTACTTGGGGTGTCTACTATCTAAATCCACCACAACTCGATAAGGGTCGATTCTGCTGATCCACTGCCTTTAAGGGATGAGAAGTCATTGAATGTGGGGTCCATTGCTCAAAAAATATTGACGTCCCAGTTGAATCCAGTCTCAAATTCTAACACAAGGTTGGCACATTTTCGAGACTCAGAACTCGGCTTCAGCACTCCGCGATTTGTGTTTAGACAACATCGCTTGTAAGATAACCCTTGATTCAATTAACTTGGTTTTGGGAAGGCGAGGCTTTGTGACTCAATTAGGGCTGCTCGCGCCCGCGACGCATCAGCGTCTCTCTCGCGCGAGTGCCCTCTGATCAATAGCTAGCCTTAATTAGCTCACGAAGCCCCGCCTTTTCGAAGCCAAGCCAGTTGGAATCAAATGGTAGCATATCTGTTCTAGTTATTCTAGTTTTGTTTATTGAGTTCCTCGTAAAAGCTCATTTCAAATTTCGGAGCTCAAAAGCAAAAAAGGCATGCTTCTGTTGAATTGCTTATCTATTTGCATTGTATGTCGAGTGCGTGACGGAAACAAAGTACTCTACGCTTTGATTTTCTTGATCAAAACACAGAAGTCATTGATTCAAAAAACCAAGTTCGCAATGTGCTTACAACATTACAAAATTTCGCGGAGTGAGAAAACCGAATTTTGAGGCTCAAAAATAACCCTATGGCGAGTTTGGGATTAGGTTGTTAACTAGAACGATTACATCAATATTTTTGAGCGTTAAACACCACATTTAATGCTTTTTCATCCCTTCCCTCAATCCCTATGAGGTGGATAAAAATCTAAAATCTGAATAAAGCAGGCATTTTTGGAACCGACTTGGGGCGCAGCCATTTCAAGCTATGAAAGTAGAGTAAAGCTCTTTTTTTCAAACTTTATTAGGTCCAGCGAATAGCGGTGATTCAGACTTTGAGATCGTAGCCCTACATGAAAGTTCAATGCCAAAAGTTGCATAAGCAAAAAAAAAGAACTCTGATTGAGGTGTTCGTATAAATATGAACTGAGCAAAAAATGTTTGGCGCACAATGCTATGTCTAAGACTGACACCGACTTTCATTCTTGTGCAGCGTATATTGTCTTCAGCTACGCTAGTTTTCATCAATCGATTCTGTCCTCTAAAAGTTTACGAGTCAGAAACAAAAAAACATGTTTCTGAAAGAGAAAAAG
This sequence comes from Cylicocyclus nassatus, assembly GCA_958299035.1. Lineage (NCBI taxonomy): Eukaryota > Metazoa > Nematoda > Chromadorea > Rhabditida > Strongylidae > Cylicocyclus > Cylicocyclus nassatus. Next base: position 24,989,542 of record CATQJL010000223.1, read on the forward strand.
GTGCTGCATCAAATAACACCCGAGTTGCTTCCCGAGTGATGCTCTATGAGTAAGATGACGAAATACAAAAGCCAAAATTTCTTGTACTATGGCAATGAAAGCCGCTGATTTCGAATACGAAATTTCCATTTTATTATGGTATTTTTTCAAAGTTATCCTAGGTAAAGTGTAATAACTGATTTCCCAGTATGTGTCAAAAATGTGATTACACTATCAAAAAACTGAAAACACTCGAAAAGTTGTGCAGTAAAATCAGCGTGCGCGAAAACCCTAATACACGATTTTTCAGATTTTTTGAGAAAAAGTTTGTCAGAGGGCATACTTCACGACGGTTCCACATGCTGGAAATTTTTACCGTAATCCCACAGTAATAAAGAGCGAACGGTGATTCGCTCCATACTGAATCTAAGTTGTACCTAGCTCTACAGAACGGTGCCTCAAGCTCACCGAAAGACATGAAAACAAGGGAGTTATTAACGATCAAACAGTGTTAACTTTTTTTGGGACACCCTGTATATATACAGGGTGTCCCAAAAAATGTGTCTTGTTAAGGTGTTTTCGTTACGGTAGGATTACGGTGGGAAGTTCCAGCATGTGGAACCGTCGTGAAATATGCCCTCTGACAAAATTTTTTTCAAAAAACCTGAAAAACCGTGTACTAAAGTTTTCGCGCACGCTGATTTTACTACACAACTTTTTACGAGTATTTTCAGCTTTTTGATGATGTGATCGCATTTTTGACGCATGCTGGGAAGTCAGTCATTACACTTTACCTAGGATAACTTTGAAAAAAAGTATCATAATAAAATGGAAACTTCATATTTGAAACCAGCGGCTTTCATTACCATACTACAAGAGATTTTGGCTTGTTTGGCTCTGTTTCGAAGCAAAAAATGGCCTTTGATGGCCTAAAATCCTTGTCAAAATTTCTACCGTAATTCTACAGTAACGAGAAGTGTTAAATGATTCGCTTCATACTGCGAATCTAAGTTTATTTTCGCTCTACAAAATGGTACCTAAAGCTCGGCGAAAGACTTGAAAGCAAGGGAGTTATTAACGATCAAACAATGTTAACATTTTTTGGGACACCCTGTATATATATATATCAGTGGCGTACCGAGGGGGTGGGGCGGGGGGGGGGGGCGAAATTTTCAAAAGTTACTTACATACGTTATAAAAATGTGCAAATGACTTGTTTATTTTTGTAAACAATTAAAATAATTTTCAAAATTTTTAAAAATTCAAATTAGCCTTATAAAAAATTTTTTTCGGAAGCGTGGCGCCAGCCAGGCCCCCTTTTCCAGATTTTAGGGGTTGGGGGCCGCAAAATTGTTGAGAAGCCCCCCTAAAATTTTCTCGAAGTGCGTGGCTAACGCCACGCACCTTCATTTGAAAATTTTTTTTGCCGCTCCCCCCCCCTCCCCCCCCGAGCCGAAATCCTGGGTACGCCACTGATATATATTTTGTTCCGAAAGTAATGTCGCTTTTTCAAACGCACGCCATAAAATCGTGGAACAAAGATATGTAAGAGATTTTGGTAGCATTTGATGCTGCATTTCATTCTCTTTCTAATGGTTGTATAACTACCGCAAAAAATTGAATAACCTCTGGGAAAATTATCGGAATCTGCGACCCATGCTTTTTGAGAAGGTCAAGTTTCACAATTTTTCCAAATTTTTATAACAACCCCCGGAAGGAGTTCTGGTTATGTATGGATAGAGCATTTTTCTACTTTTCAGAGCTCGTCATAATTTTTGTATAGATTTTTTGATGGAACCACCGAATTTCAACAGGCTCGTCTCAGACACAAATGCATCAAACACCAAGAAATCGTCGGATTTTGAAACTTACAAAAATGGATTGTGGTTTTACACTAATTTTACAAAGCAAATGAGCCTTTACCGCTTCAGATTAGCAACTTTCGAAAATTCCGGGTACACCCGGAGGCCCTCTGGAAAATCTGAATTATGATGATTTTATCTCGGAAAACTTGATGAATTAGAAACCAAAAACAACTGGTAAAAAGAGGAGAAAAAGCTGCGTCGAATGACACCCGAGTTGCTTACCGGTTATTGTTCTGTGAGGTTTGAGTTGACCAAATATGGAATTTGATGGCATTCTAAAACTGATTCCAGAAACTCTAAGAAGCAAGCTAAGAAAAAGGAAAAATTACTCTGTGTCCTACAGGGTTTGCTCTATATACCTGCCACCTGTACTTCTTCGGAGAATACGTACAAAAATTTTAGAAAATTGCCGAACATGACCATGGCAAAAAGCATGAGTGGCAGATTAATTTTTTTAATTTTTAATTTTCAATTTTTCGAAAGCACAATGAAAATTATGCAATGAAATTACAATCGTTAGAAAGAGGATGATGGAATGCTGCATCGAAAGCTCCTAAGATCTCTTGTAAAACTTGATTCCATGAAATGTGGCGTTCATTTGAAAAAAGCGACATTACTTTCGGAACGACCTAATATATATATATATATAGAGAGAGAGAATTGATTAGGTGCCGACAGTCACTTAATCAATCCTCTCTTCCTCATGTTTCCTTGGTTCTAATATAGATTAGCTTCTGCATTAGCAAGTCTAGAACTACTTTAACACTTTCAATTATGCACTATACAAGTGTTCGTTGATCCTAAGCAGGCTGAAGTTATAAAAGATTTTTTGATGCTTTTCCTTACAATATGCAAATGGCATTTAGTGCTCTTTACGAAATGGAACTTTGGGCGAATGAAAAACAACTTTTTGAGAAGTCCCCCAGCTTTTTCGCATCGCAATGAAAAACCGCAAACTCTGAATTTTTCAAAAAGTTTTTTTTTCATTCGCCCAAAGTTTCATTTCGTAAAGAGCACTGGATGCCATTTGCATCTTGTAAGAAAAAGCATCAAAAAATCTTTTATAACTTCAGCTTAGGATCAACGGACACTTGTATAGTGGTGGCGTATCGTTACGTGTGGGCTGCCAATTGGGAAACGTCGCGCGCGACAGGCTGACGTTTCGCTTCGCGAGGAATCCACTCGGATGTTCTTAGTGTCCATCTGTCGTTGTTCTTCTCACCGGCCATCGGTACTTCGCTTTCGCAATGTATTCCGCTGGGTCACGAAAACGGGACATTCTTCTCATATTCGTACAGCGAAGTCCGACTAGCTGTTGCTTGCGTCGGGTCATCTTCAGAAGACTGCGCTCGAGCGCTCTGTGCGTGGTCCTAAGGCTTTCGACGTGGCTACAGTGTCGGCCCAGGTCTCAGCTGGTAACAGAGCGCCGGGAGAACGGTTGAGTCGAATAGGTGGGTACGAAGCTCCGCGTCCGTCAGTTGGTCGGTGGCTTCCTTCAGAGGCCGGAAGGCGGCCCAGGCTGCTCTTCTTCTCCTGTTAAGTTCTCCCCTCAAGTCGTTCTCCATGTTCATCGAACGTCCGAGATACACGTAAGAAGACGAGAGTGAGAGTGGTTTCTTTTTCCAATTAACAGTTTGGATTCTGTATCTTTGCAGAGGGCGTTCTTTGTAAAGTGAGTCTTCTTCCGATTTAGTCGCAATCCGATCTCGTCTTCTTGCCTACTTCGTTCAGTTCCTTCAGCATCGTCTGTGCTTCAGTGATACTGCTCGAGAAGAGAACGATGTCGTCCGCAAAACGAAGTTTGGATAGTCTCCCATCAACTCGTATGCCTCTCTCATCCCAGTCCAGTGACTTGATCACCCACTGCAAAGCCTCGGTGTACAGCTTCGGCAAAATAGTGTCGCCGTATCGGACCCCCTTCCCTATCGGAATGGTCACGGGGCGATGGAATAGCTGCATCGTTGTTGTACAGTCCTTTTAACAGTCGGCTAATGTCCTCACGTAGGCTGGATCTACTCCTTGATCGACTAGTGCTGACAGAATGGCATTCGTTTCGACGCTGTCGAAAGCTTTCTCATAGTCCACGAGGACGAGAGGCAGTCGGTATTCCCGGCAGAAACCGTTTGGATGTGGTCCATGCAGCTGAAACCCTTGCGGAATCCAGCTTGTTCTTGGGGTTAGGCTTCATCCAGTGTCCTAAATATGCGTGCGAGGATAATCTTCGTAAAAAGCTTGTACAGCACACTCAGCAGGCATATTGGACGGTAGTTTGAAGACCCTCCCGTTCGCCCTTCTTGAAGAGAAAGGCGGTTCTTAATGTTCTCCACTGGTCGGGAATCTTCTCCTTCTAAAGGTAAGATGTCAAATGCGACGCTAGAAGCCTCGTGTAGACGTTTCCTACGGCTCGCAGAAAATCGACGGAAAGATGGTCTGGTTCTGGAGCCGTGGACGTCTTCATGGTCCGAATCGCCGTGCGCCCTTCAGCAGGTAGAATTCGTAAAGGTACTTTTCCAGTGGGAATAACGGGCATCTGCACGGGTGTTGATGAGCGGAAGAGGTTGGTGTAAAAGTTCTTCGCGATAGATTCCATCTTGTATCGGGAAGAAGTCAGAGTCCCGTTTTCGTTCAATAGTGCAGCCAGCGGTACGTGATATTCGCAGAGGTCCTTTCGGCACTTCTTGAGACTTTGTCTTCCTTCGGCTGCTTCCAGTATCTTGGCTCGCCTGTACTTCCTGAGATCCTCCTGCAAAGCTGTTCTGCAACTGGCGTTGGCTATCTGTAGCTCGAGATGTGTTGCATTCGGATTCTTCCTCAGAAATCTTTTCTTTCAAGCAATTCCTTGGTGGTCTTCGAAGTGCGTTCCAAGTTCTTCTCAGAAGTCACTGAGGCGCACTCTCCGCATGCTCGCAGTCCTTTCAAAAGCCGATCGTAGTCGTACGTTGGGTCCTCCTCGATGGGTCAGTCACAATCTGATATGAGCTCTTCTAACCTGTTACCGTCATAAACGACTTCTTTCCTTCTTGCGGCGCTGTGGCAAACTTTCTTTTCCAGCTTTCGACTGAATCGTATCTTCGCTCGAAGGAGACGGTGATCGGAGCCCTGCAGAAGGATGGAACTACTAAGACATTGAGCAAGCTCCACCTTCGATTGGTGAGAATGTGGTCGATTTCCGCATGAGTCGTTCCGTTGGGCGATTCCCAAGTCCACCGGCGATGTTCTTTCTTCATGAAGATGGAATTTCCATGGAAAAGTCGTACGACGGAGAGAAAGCCCAACGAAACGGTTGCCGTTTTCGTTCCGCAGCCCATATTCAAACTTCCCGATCTATGTTCCTCTTCTAGTGGCACCCCGATTTTCGCGCTGAAGTCGCTCATAACGAACTTATAGAAGGATTTCTCGTTGCGGACGACCTGCTCCACGTCTTCGTAGAAAACATCTAGTTCTGAGTCGTCAGCTGCTGATGTTGGTGAGCAGCAGTTGATGATGCTGATGGTCTTCTGACGTGGAGGCTGTAGTCGTAGGATGGCTAGTCGAGGTGGCAGGATCTCATGCGAATCGACAAGATGGACGATTGATGGGTGGACGACAAAGCCAACGCCTCCAACGTTTCGTGATGGAACCTTTTTACCACGGATGACGAGGGTCCCATCACTCATCTCTCGCACGTCCTTCTTCCTGGACTTCGTTTCGTGCAGAGCGATGATGTGGTACTTGATGTGCTTTGCAGCGTTGAGAAGGGCGTGGAGGTCGGCGTTTGCGGAGACTGTTCCGGCGTTGTAGGTGCAGAGCATGAGGCATCTTCATGGCGTGTCGTCCGAGCAGACGTTTCGTTTTTGTCCAATCCGAAAGGCGCCCTTAGTGCACTGACATCGCTGTTGCTACCACCCGGCGCCGTAGACGGGATCCGATGTGCAGAGTTTATTTTTCTTCTCTTTTCCGAACGAGTAATAGTAATTTCCCCTACAAGAGCAAACTTACTAGACCAACTCTTGATTTCCACGGGGCGATCGCTGACCCTGATGTGGAGCGGGAAGGGACCGCCTAGCGACCTGAGAAAGTCAGACGGCGGGAGATCTGGCCTGACCGGCTCTTAGCTAAACATCCGGCCGAAGCGAAAACGTCGAGCTCCTTCACAGCTTGGGAGGCCCTACCAGAGTTTACACTCGGCTGTGCATCGCAGTTCGACACCCAGTGTCACTCCCACGATTCGGCCGACCATTGTGGGGGTGCTAAGAAATGAAAACTTTAAATTCACTAAATAAAATGGAGCATTTTTGGACGAAATATCGCGGCTTGCGATGCAAGCCACTCCTCGGAACAGGAGGCCGGGAGCGCTGGCTATCGCGTTACTTAGCGCGACATCAACATCGCGCCAAGGCCTCTCCTGCTGGGCGTGTTGCCAAGTCACAGGGTGTTTAAGGGCGCGTAAACTGCGGTTTGCGCCTTTTCGAGTTTCGTTCGTATTGATCGTTTTATAACGTCGTTTGTGCTGGCAGCGCCTTCAGCAGCTCCCGCAGATGATCATCGGTTTCGAGCGGTTGAGCTTTTGTCATCCTCTTGGTTTTGGAGACGCGCAGCTAAACGTCATGGTTCGTCTTGCGTAGCAAGTATACCAACGGGAGTGGAAAGGGGTCACACTGTCGCGGAAGGGCTAGGGGCTTGCGGTTAACCCAGTGGAAAACCCGGACTACTTGTTGGAGTTGATCACCATCAGGGACGAGGCGGCTTAGTGTTAGCAGTTTATTGTTGTGTATATCTGTAGATAAATGTAATCTGCACTAGTCGGTCCTCTCTTTTCTCAAGGTTAAGCGCTATCTATTGTGCTGTTTATATGGGTAGAGGTAGTCCTCGGCAGCGCCATTAGGGCGTCATGAACTATAATAGACGCGCGACATCGTAGGGACAACGGGATTTAGGTGTAGACGCGGCGAGCACTTGCGGGAGGTGCTAATCACACCGAGCCGCCACACAGAGTTAGTATTTCACACCATTTTTTAGAAGTCTTTTTTTACATGTAGCATCCTTAAATTGTTATTCAAAATTATCAAAACCCACAGCAGTCACATATGAGCTCTTTAGCTTCAATAATGCCTGTGCAATCCTGCAGAAACAGGCTCATTCTTGAGTTAACCATGTATTTGGGAGACGAATGTTCATGGGCTAGAAGATAGGCTAAACATTGTAGCAAAACTTGCACCCAAACTAAAAAACGGCCAGTACTCCGCTTACAAATGCTACATTCAATTACGATATTTGTACTTTTCAAATACGAATTTATGTTTCAAGCAGTAGGGGAAGGAGAATTTTGGAAACTCCACCTCTAGCCCTCTTTGACCAGAGCAATTTTTCTATAAGTTCTAAGGTGATGGTCATTGATGACAAATATGATAATCTAAATGAACTTTTTGTGAATTTACGGGAGTTTCATTTCGCGAATGAAGTTTTTCGTGCTTGCTTACGACAAATAGATCAAATCTTTTTAGAAAAAGCTTTTGCTTTTATTAACAGGCATTTTTGTTCTTTGAAATCGTAAAGTGGACAATCTGCGCCAATCATTACAAATTCTACCACTTCAGCGAAATACGGGTTGAATCGGAGCATCACCATCAACTCATTCGTTACAAACTCAGTGCAGCTTTCAATAAAATTTTCTAATCTCCTAACAGCAAGTCGCTTCAATCCATTTTCTGCAATGTATCCATGTCTCTCAAAAGAGACTCAATCAGTGATAAAAGCTATGCTGTCGCTCTTCCCTAGCGTGACAGTATAAGTAAATCCAAAAACTAATCAGAATTTTTTAGAGCACACTCATATTGGTGAAAACAAACATGAACTTCTTGTTTTTCTTTTTCCTCCTGGGAGCTTGTTTCTTAGCTCTAACGAACGGACTGTCGCGGCTCCGCGATGCGAGCGCTCCTAGAAGTAGGAGGCCGGGAGCACTGGTTGCTGCCGCGCTACACGGCGACGATAACGGCACTTTCTTACGTTCGCCGCAATCGCCGCTGGACCTCTTCTCGCTTTGGCGCGTTGCCAGCCAAAAGGCTGTATATAGTTATAGTTAGCTCCCGCTTTTGATGTCTTGCGTTAGCGGTCGAGCGGATAGAAAGTTATATTAGATTTAAGTGTGATTTGGGATTCTTTTGGACGAGCTACTGTTGAAACCTTTGAGATTTGATATCTTGTAAACTTCGGGAGCGGAGAGGCTGTCGCGCCTGGTATCCGGCGACGCGTGGCGGATCTGTATTGGTGAAGCTTCGGGAGCATATTTCTTCTTTGTGTTTATAGTCGTGCGCATCGGTAGCACGGGATGGGGCAGCTCGTCCCGTGTTGAGCTTTATGTTTAGTAGTTTAGTCCTTAGCAGTAGTAGTAATCTGTTTTCAGTTTAGTGTTCTCTTTGTCTATTTCAACTGTACTTTGTGTCATAAGGATAAAACGTTAGTAATTTAATACTGTCTCTTACGCGCTAGGGTAAATCAGTAGGATAGGCTGCGTCGTATGTATTAAGCGGGCGAGCGTGCAGGTGTTTCTGGTAAGTCTAAGTGCTTAGGGCCCACCGAGCCGCCACACTAATCTTGAACCGTAAGCTAAAATTACGTTATCCTGATGCGCAACAAAAATGTTGTCTTTACAGCTACACCAATCCAAGAAACGAATTTTTGGACTTTCGCAGCCGCGAGAGCGGCAATTCCATCACCGTATTGATGCTAGAGTGCAAAAACTAGCCAAGGGTATGCCGAGAGCTCCTTGAAAACCCAGATGTATGCATTGGAAAAGTAGATATGCTAGATGAATGAAACAACAAGCATTCTTCTCCTCATTGCCTGTTTGTTCTTTGATAAGATGAAATAAAGCATTGCGAAGCATGTTTGCAGAGAAATTAAGCGTTAAACACTTTGCTAAGACAGTGTGGCAGTACCTAACAAGGAGAAAACCCAAACTTGAAGCTAAGACAGTGTGGTAGTATCTAAGTGCCTTCATTCTGTAACAAAATCAGCCGCTTGTCAGCAACTATGCCTCGTATCAGTTCGATTAAAAAATTCTAATGCGATTTAACGGAAAACACATTGACTAAAATTGCTAAAAAGAAGATTATTCTAATTACAAAAGTTTTCTTTTTCTTTGCGGTTATGTAACCTAACGTTTTTACTTTTGATTAAAAATATCTTAAAATCAACTCCTCGTATCGTGGCTTTTACCGTCTACCGTTCTATCTATTTTAGCTTCTTTGAAAAAGTTGAGAAAAACAGCGCGGCATTTTCCTCCCACTGGTTGTTCCATTATGACCATAGAAGCTTATTCTTTGAAAAATTAAAACGGCACTGTGGCAGCAATCGCCCGCATAAGACCTAAGAGACAGAAAGGAGTTGCCTGAAAAACAGACTGATCAGGTGTTGATCTTTACTTTTGAGAAATTAGATGCGTTGAAGCAGTAGAAAGGAAGTAGATGCCAGCTTCGATCGGCTTCATCTGCATATTTCGGCATTTTTGTGCAATAGCGCGCATCTAATCAATCATAAATTCACTGTAAACAGTAACACCCACAAATTTTTCCACATATCTTTACTGCCCCTCATTGTCTGCTGCCTCAACGTGGCGAGGAGGTCGGCTGGATGTAGTAAGATGGCTCAAAACATAAATGCGATAAGTGGAAAAATTTCTCTTACTCCCCCCCCCCCCTCATTTTAGGGCCGGCATCTGGCTGGTCCCTTCTGGCTGAGATTGAGTCTAGAATCAAGGCATCACTGCAGAATCAGATTGTTGTTACAACATCAGATTGTGCGTAAAGGAAACGCCAGGTGCTTTTCTCCTTTGAAATGAAGACTGCAAGAGAGCATCGATGCAACAGCGTTTTGTTGAAAAAACTCATGCTTCAGAGCTCCCGCATACTTAAAGGGCGTTGATAACAAAACATAATCAAAAATTTAAAGGATGTCTGATTTTTCCTTTTGAAAAATCGAAATTTTATCAATAATACATTGTCGCAAGGGAGAGTTGAGCAAGAATAGAAAATCTGGACTGGCTATTAACAGGTGCGTGTTCGATAAGAATCGTACCATATCTTCTTTCACTAAAGATAGCAACAAAAAATAAAGGAGCACTAGATTGTATGTTTCTCAAGCTTTCAAATGTAAGCACCGAGAAAATCTTCATATTACACCTCTGTACCACTTATTTTCTTCTTTTCACCCCCGCTCCCTTTAGGCATGTAAGCTTGCGCCAGCATTCATTTTAAGACTCAGTTACTCCTTTACTTTTTAGGTCGGAAATAGCCAAAACCCCCTTTACCTGGAGGGAACGCTACTTCCCCTATCGCATCTATGCACCAAACTATATTTAAATCAGACCACGATGCCGCTTCGCGGCACTTTGGTCTGTGCATGTGTAGAGTGGGACGTAAATTATTATGGAGTACATCTTGCCACCAAAAAATGGTTTTATTGTCCGCAAATATTTTCTCTGAATAACGGTAGATAGGTGAAGTTATCCTAGCGACCTTTACTATGATACCTTCAAAGCTAAAGCGTGGCCCAAGTAAAAAAGTTCCGCGATGGGCGGAAGTGCCCAATAGAAGCATTTGCATTACTGCCAAAAGCAGATTGAAAAAAATTGTAGATATATATATGTCTTACAAATATCTTGTACATTTTCGATAACTAAGATTTTCTTTTCATTGTAATCGATAAATGGTCCTATCACTAACATCCCGGCGTGATACCGAAAGGTCAAGATGATCAGGGAGCCATTGTATGAATGACCAGGGAGCCAGCGTATGAAAAGTCCCCCTTCCCCCCCTCCTCTCCCAGCCGTAGTGGAGAATCTTACTCACTGCGTGGGTCGAGGAATGCGAAGTAAGTGTGAGGTAAGTGCGAAGGCTAAGGGCCGCATGCACCAACATTCTCGCGGGGGGGGGGGGTCGCAGCTTAAAAGAAAAGCCCGTATCCTGAAGCTCCAGATATCTGGATTTCACGTTCTATACGTAACCGTAAGTATTCCTACTATCCTTCACTATGACCACATTGAACAGCAGCGAGAAGCTGTACAAGCAGCAGTTTCCAGCATTTGTATGATCCCTGATGGTCTCCGGCGCATTTCTTTAAAGTCATTTTTCTTTCTCCAAAGTTAACGTAAAGTTTCCAAAGCTGTGCAGATTATCTAACCCAACACTTCTTAGCATGTTGCTGATAAGAACAAGTTATATATCAGAGTCATGAAATTTGCGGTGAACCACAAGTCGAAAGTTGTGGTTTACCGAAAAATTCGATTTTTCAAAAACTCATTTGTTCTCATCAGTAACGTGCTTAACTATTGTATTAGATAATTAGTACTACTTTGGAAGGTTTTCGTTAACTTTAAAGAAAGAAAAATGACTTTGAAGAAAAGCGCCGGGGATCATCAGGGATCATACAAAAGCTGGAAAATGCGGCTTGTACAGCTTCTCGCTCCTGTTCAATATGTTCATAGTGAAGGATGGCAGAAATACTTGCGGATAGGTAGACCGCGTGAAATCTAGATATCTGGAGCTTCAGAATATGAAGCTTTTTCTGAGCTGCTCAGGGGAATGTTAATGCATGCGGCCCCACTAGGGACCGGAAGGACTAGTGTTGGGTCAAAAAGTTCGTTCTTGTAATGTGAGAACAAATATATGGTAGAATGGAACCAGTCATTGTATATACTTCCAGCAGCAGTCTAGCTTTCACACTGCCAACGAGAGGAAGACTGCTTATTGCCATGAGTGCGACTCGAAACTTGTGTGTATAACACTTATACACTTTGTGTATACTATATGTGTATCGTCGAGTTGTCGACAGTACGGGCTGGACGTAGAGCCGCGCAAAGCGCTGAGATATACGTCATGCACTGCAGATTAGTAGTCGCAAAAAGGGAACTGCAAAGACCCACACTACTTGTAAACTATGCTCTTGGCCATGTTATCATATCACATAGACATTCAGTTTTTCGAATGATATTCGAAAGTTGAATGATATTCGAAAGTCCAATGATATTCAATATTCGAATGATATTCGGTAATCGAATATTCGAAATTTTCGATTTTCGAATATTATTCGAAGTTGAATATTCGAAATTTTTGATTCAATTTTCGAATTTTTCGATTTTAAAATATTATTCGATAGTCGAAAAATATTCGAAATTTTCAATTTTCGAATGTATTCGATATTTGAACAATCGAAAAAATTTCGAATTTCCCCAAGTATAGTGGGTACACGTAAGAAGCTAAAATCATGGATTTCGCTGAAACTTTGCTTAGGGAAGGGGCCAATTGGCATGCTGATTACGAATATCAGACTCCTTCGGCATTTGGGAAAAGGTCTTAAAGCGCGTATTGATCGGTTTTTAACTGGGAGAAGCAAGAAATAAGTTCAAATTTGTTGTAGAGCTGTTCAGTGAGAACTAGAACTCGCTCATTACTGATAGCTAAGGCTGAGGTGACCCAAGCGGCTGCGGCGTACCCGCCGCACCTTGATTATGCTTACGTGTTGTTATTGCATTGATCCTAGTGAACCCGCGGCACATACGCCTATGTGTATAAGGGGAATTCTGTGTTTTTCTAATAAATCGTCAACGACTCAACGCGTTCTACTACAACTGGTGATCAGGATCAAGGACAAGAAGAACTCCACCACCAACCGAGGACGAGAAGAAGCTCCATCGCCGACCAAGGGGAAGAAGAAGCCTGCAATCAACTTCAAGGACAACTTCTCCAGATAAGTTTTATTTGAGGAATCGATCGACGAGAGGGAAGAAATCTCGTTGTAGCTGCGGAGCCATGCCGAAGGTCGCAGAAGAACGGCATGCGAATCTGGAGAAGGTCCTCAACGTCATGATGGAGCAGATGCGGCTTCAACAAGAAGAAGTTCGGATTCAGATACAAGCCCAGCTAGAACAAGTGTGCAGATGCGGCTGCACTTGGACTTCGATACTACCGTCGCGAATCTTCAAAAGCTTTTTGCCTCCAAGAAGACTCTCATCAGATGGCGGTATGAGTGCCTAAGGATAACCTGCCCGCCGCTCACGCCAGCGTACGTACCGTTTCGCGAGTACGCCAACACTATCAAGCGGATGGACGAGGATGCCCGGCTCAAGGAGGTCGACTACACGGCAATGAAGACGCTGCAATTCGTAGCAGGTCTTCAAGATCCCTCACTTAGGGAAGTTCGCCTTCGGATGATTCGTCGACTGGACGCTCACACGGACGAAGCACCGCTGACAATCGAGGACCTAGTCACGGATTGTGAGAACTTCACTGCCCTGAAAATGGATAACACAGACATGGAAGGCACGCATTTTACATGTGGAGGACCACATTTCAGAAGAGACTGCCCACAGTCTGCCAGCGCTGGCCGGAAGAAGCGACGGAAGACAAGTACAAAACTTTGGTCACAAAAGAAAGTGCAAGAATGTAATCGCTTTCGATGCCGAGAGTGCGCGGACTTGTCTCGACGTCGTAGTTAGAGGATGTAATCTCAAGCTCCAACTGGATACGAATGCGGACATAACCTTGATATCGCGTAGAGCTTGGAAGAAGATAGAATCGCCTACTCTGGAACCCTGGGTTATGCCTGTGAAAACCGCAGACGGAACGCCAATGCAAATTTATGGTAAATTCTAGACAGACTTTTCCGTCAGAGATCGAGTTACGGGGAAGATGGTTCATGAAAATGGCACATGCTACGTCACCGAAGGCTCGAATCTACTGGGACTGGAATGGTGCATTCAGCTGCCGGCATACAAAAAGCTGAAGGATAACTACCATTGCAGAAAGGCGACTAGCAAAGAAAAATTTCAAGCCGAAGTGGTCGCCGATTTGAAGAAAATTATGCGGAAGTCTTCAGCAGCGACTTAAGAAAATGCACGAAGAGTAAGACAAGGCTAGTCTTGATGAGTGACGCTGTTCCAGTCTTCAAGAAGAAGCGATCGGTGCCTCACGCATCAGCGCCGGAATTGGAAGCCGAAATCGATCGCTTGGTAGCCGAAGGAGTCATAACTCCTGTCGAACACTCAGAATGGGCCGCAGCGGTAGTTGCTGTCAAGAAGATGAACAGAAAAATCCGTCTATGTGCCGACTTCTAGACAGGATTAAACGATGCATTGCAGTTGCATCAACACCCCTTGCCCACAGCGGAAGATGTGTTTGCAAAATTAAACGGAGGCCAGCTCTTCACACAACTCGACTTAGCCGAAGCTTGTTTGCAAGTGTGGAAGTCGAAGAAGCATCTAAGGAGATGTTAACCATCAATACACACAAGGGATTGTATCGTTACAACCGCCTACCATTTAAAGTGAAACGCTCCCGGTATCTTCCAGCAGATAATGGATGCGATGATAAGCAGACTGGAAGGCGTAGCCGCTTATCTTGATGATATCATCATCACAGGCAAAACGTATTAAGAACGTCGTAAAAACTTAAAATCGTTGTTCAGGCGTATCAAGGACAACGGATTCCACGTCAGACTGAAAAAGTGTAGCTTCCTAATGCCAGAAATTTGTTACCTCGGTTGCATTATCGACAGGAATGGTCGCCGTCCGGACCCGAAGAAGATTGAGGTCATCAACAATATGCCAGCGCCGAAGAATATAGCGGATGTTCGCTCATTCCTTGGTATGATCAATTACTTTGGATCGTTCGTATCGGTAATGCGCCAGCTGCGTGCGCCCATGGACGAACTGTTAAAGAACGCCCACTTTAAATGGACTGAAGAATGCGACAAGGCATTCAAACACGCCAAGGAAGTTTTGGTTTCGGATCCGCTTCTTACACACTTTGATCCGAATTTGCATATAGGCGTTGCCGCCGACGCATCAGATTATGGAATTGGGGCAGTAATCTCGCATAAGATGCCGGACGGAACTGAAAAGCTATCTGTCACGTAAACCGAGGTATTACTGCCGCGGAGAAGAATTACGGACAGATTGAGAAGGAAGGACTTGCTTTGGTCTTTGCAGTCCGTAAGTTCCATCGCTACATTTATGGACGTCGATTGATTGCTGACCGACCACAAGTTACTGCTGCATATCTTTGGACCGAAGAGGATGGTGCCAGTGTATACAGCAAACAGGTTACAGCGATGGAAACTAAATTCTCCTTGCATACGACTTCGACCTGGAGTACCGGAGAACGACGGAGTTTGGACAAGCCGATGCCCTGTCTCGACTGATCCCTCCAAACCCATTCCAAACCGAGGACGTCGTGATTGCAAAGATTTGAAATGTGCGAGCTGTTCAAGCTGAAGCTTACGAGCGTTACCAGTTACCAGGAGTAAGATTGAAGAGGAAACCGGTAAGGACGAAACCATCACGCAGATTATACGAATGCTGCAATCGGGAGCATGGCCGTCCAAACCGAAAGAAGAGTTCAGCAGTTAAAAAGACTGAGTGAGAACCTGTCAGCACAAAATGGTTGCTTGTACTTTGGCTATAGGATAGTCATTCCCTCCTCACTGCTATCGGCAGTTATGAAGCAATTACACGAAGGGCAACACCCAGGAATGACACGAATGAAGATGCTTGCAAGAGGTTTTGCATACTGGATGGGCATCAACAGAGAGATCGAGGATTTAGTTCGTCGATGCAGGGAATGTCAGGAAGCTGCTAACAAGGGAATGGTCAGAAATCGAAGTGGCCATTCCAGACAAGCTGCATACCGTTAGATGCAGCATGAAGCGCTAACTCTAAATCTGTCTTCCTTACCTGCTTATCGCTTTTCTGGACGAAGCTATAAGCCATTAAAGACCATTATTTTGCTAAGAAATTATGCGTGAAATTGAAAATTTAACCGTGTAGAGCCACGTTCGCCTCAATGCTGGGCCAAAACATGCAGCTAGCTTACTTAAAATTTTTAAGCCAGAAGCTGAGCTAAAAGCGCTACAATGTACTCAATTTCGCTGGTTTTATGTATGACTTTTTCACAATAAAACCGCCTGTAGCTTCGTCCACAGAAGCGGGAAGCAGATAAGGAAGACAGATTTGAAGCCAGCTTTTTAAACTGCATCGAATGATATACAGCTTCTCTGGTTTGGCCACTTCGACTTCTGACCATTCCCTTGTAAGATGCCGATTAAGACACTGCTCAACTCATGGAAGATGGAAGAAAAGCCATGAAACCGAATCCACATTGACTATGCAGGACCACTAAATGGAAAGATGATCTTGTCGTAGTCGATGCGTACTCGAAATGGCTGAAAGTGCTGGAAATGTCGTCATCGTCGAAGCTGCAACTTTGAAGGAACTAAGACTACTATTCGCAAGGTTCGGGAATCCGCGAGTAATTGTGTCGGATAATGGAACGCAGTTTACGGCAAAGGAATTCCAGGATTCCTGTGAAGAGCAAGGAATCAAGCATATGCGCTCCCCTCCGTTCCAACCACAATCGAATGATCAGCCGAGAGGTTTGTGGATATCTTTAAGAGAACTTTTCAAAAAATCAAGGAGGGAGGGACGGCACAAAAGTTGGCAGAATTTTCGCAATGCTATCGAAGAACGCCCTCGACGTCTACCCCTGGACAACTTTCACCAGTCGAGCTATTGCTGGGACGTCATTTGAGGACACCGCTTACGCTGATGAACGAAAAGTTTGAAGACGACAATGAGGAAAAAAGAAGAAACAACGAAACAATGGAAAAGCACTTCAACCAGATCTTCTCATAAATCTTGACAAATGTGCGGTCATGCATATCGGGGGAAGTGAAGGAGCTGGTTATGAAATTAACGGAATCACATTAGCAGAATGTAAGCTGATGAAAGATCTGGGAGTAATGATTGAACCATCTCTCAAATTTTCTCAACATATAGATGTCATCATCAAAAAAGCATATAATGTACTATATGCTATTTTCAGATCTGTACATTCTCAAAATTCTGCCATATTCAAAAAACTGTACAAAACTTTTGTCTTGCCTTACTTAGAATATAGAATAATGTTCACAGATTTGGAATCCATTTTTGAAAAGAGATGTCAGAAAGATAGAGAAAGTTCAACAAACATTCACACGTTTGTTATACTTCAAATGTTGGAAAGGCATGACTAGAGCTACCGTCCCGTATTACCCTAATCGTCTTGCAGAACTAAATATGAAAAGCTTAGAACAACGCAGAAAAATTGTTGATCTTGTTTTCTGCTTTCGAGTATTACGGAAAGAACTGAGGATTCCTGCAAGCAAGTACTGGGTTTTTATGCCTACCAGTCCACGCTCCCCTTCTTTCAGTTTGCATTATAACAGGATCAAAAGAAGACAATTTTTGCTGACGTACAACAACTTATTTTGCCGAGGAGCGAGATGGTTACAGCATTTAATCAAAATTAAGCTGTACTGGTAGACAAGCCTACTGTGAATGGTATTACTCAAGAAGTTGTTATTGGCAAAGACATTCGTAATCAGGGCCCGGCAAGAGGTGGGCAAACGGGGTTTTCCAAAACGAATTCCCCTTTGATCCCCATAAATTTTACGAATACCCCCTTGAGCCCAAAAATGACGTTTTGTGCTTGTGCGACGAGATTACCGGCCATACTTCGCTTAAAAGCGCTCAAAAGCGCTCAAATTGCTCAAATTCCTCAAATTACTCCTCAGCTGTATCAACATAGGAAACAGGAAGAAAAATAAGCAAGAAAAATGATTAAGGAATGAGAAAATATCAAAGAAACGCAGTCATAGGAATGAGAGACGCCGTTCCCGCGCGTATCGATTGACTGGGGCGCGCTTTCCATCTTAGAAAGCTAGGCTGCTGATGCGATTTTGGGCTCTAACAAGGACAAGAGGAGGAGTTTCGGAACCAAAATTTCACCATGTAGTAAACTTTAGGTGTACAACAGATTTATGTAAAAATTTTTAAAAAATTATGAGAATTGAGAGTTTTGCCGACCTCAGGTGGGAATCAGGTCGGCAAATGCCGACCTAATTTGGAAATTAGTTAAGCACGCTCTTCATTCACATAAGTTTTTCATAATATTTCATACTTTATTACTTAGTCCTATTGCGCATATACACACCGAATCCCGCGCGATTTCGTTACCTCTGCGTTGCAAACGAGCCATTTTCCCATTTCTTTGGTAGCGCAAAATTTTCAGAAAAAAGTTTGCCACAACCTTCAGTCACATAATTTTTCAATGAAACTCCTCAGTTGAGCCCTGCAAGCCCGTGTGCATGCACTTACCAAGTTTCATACCATATCGTTCATCTGCGCGTTTAAACGAGCCGTTTGAATTCACATCTTCATTTACCAGTTTTGCGAAATTCTCGGAAAAAATGCTAATTACTCGTTCCGTTCACATAAGTTTTTCATAATTTTTCATGCTGTGTTTCCACTAGCCTCTCTCCGTTCGCATACAAAATTTGGTGTCATATCGTTACACATACATTGAGAACTAGTCATGTATGCTGTTACAAATAGCATTGCTTGGGCGACGTCGCGCGTGCGGCAATTAGCGACGGCGCGGTTTGACGCGCGCGAACTCCAGTGTTCGCCTGTTGAGGCACATAACATGTCAAGATAAGTAGCGAGCATGAACTACCAATTTTTTTCCGGGGCTCCGCCCCGGACCCCGCAAAAACGATTTCCCCTTTGCTTTTTGGCCCCACAACGATTTCCAGCTTGTCATTTGCCGACCTCGTGCCGGGCCCTGTTCGTAATCACAATGCAGTGAAGGAGATAGGAGGGCATGCATACCAAATACAACCATCAAATTCTGTTCTTTTTTTTCCATATTAATTTCTTTCATATGTCTTAGTAACCCAATATTCCCGTCACGTCAGTTTAGGTCTAATCAGTTTGCTTTCCTTTCCAATCAATATAGCTTGTTGACTTGCTTCTAATCGAATTACAAAAAGTGAAACTATTTGATATTTTTTCGGAGTCATTGGACTCTCTCCGGAATCATTTGGGCAAGGTTGATCAATATTACTTCACCAACCGAGCCCCGATTTGCTTATTTTATTATTGCAAGAGCTTCTGCTGGCAAATGAGTTGACATGATTGCCTTCTCCACAGATAACAATTACCAAGTTTGATCCTTCTCGCTCATTTATGAATTACCCATTCACTACAACCTGCAATTCACTTAGAATCATTGCTCACCCTGGCTTACTGGTCTGGTGAAGTCAAAAAGCACAGCCACCATCAAACCTTGGCTGTTTGTTAATCAAAATCATTTTGCTGGCAAAAGGGGGCATGGGTCCATCTCCATGGATCACATTATTCTATTCTGATAATTATAATCATGGAGCAGTCAAATACAAGCCTTCATCACACTTTTATCCAGATTAGACCCAAACTACGTGACGCCATAGTGTTGCGGTTTAAGTATGTCGATCTTTCTTGATGTTTTGACGCTCTTCTTCCTACCATTTCTAATCCAACGTCTTTTTTCTATTCTACTGGATTTTTTGTTTTATAGTCTACACTCAATGCATTATGATTGTAATGGCGCATTATGTGCAATAAATATCAAATATCAAATATCAAATATCAAATATCACGGAGCACGGAAGAAAGTGTATCATCCCAAAGAAGCCGTGGGTTCGTGATTTTCGCTCTGGATTTGAATAATGGATTCCAGCCTACGTGAAGAAACGCTATGGAAAAGCCGTATATGATGTGCTTACTGAAGACAAGCAGTTATGGAGACGACATGCGAACCAGATGCGTAGTGAATCAAGTATGGAGCGCCGCCGTGACTCATCGGCCAGCACCGTGTCGAGGAAGGCCGACTGGACAATGGCAATGACGTCACTGGTCACCAAGCAACTTCAACCACTCCGCTGACACCAATCAGATCAAGCCGCCATCGTCGACCACCAGAACGTCTTCAAGTAGATCCTCATTTTGAGATGTACCGTTGTTCATCTTAGGAGAGAGGTGTTTAGAGCTGTTCAATGTTAACTAGGACTCGCTCACTATTTATAGCTTAGGTTGAGGGCTGCGGCGTACCCGCCGCACATTGAGATATTTATGTGTTGTTATTGCATTGTTCCTAATGAACCCGCATACGATAAAGATTCCCCTATACACATACGCCGATGTGTATAGGGAAATCTTTGTGTTCTTCTAATAAATCGTCAACGACTCAACGCGTTCCACTACATATTTCTTTTGTGATTTCAAGTATTCTGGAACTTTATAGAACACTAAACATGTACTATATGCTGTCCAGCTGGTAATAAATCGCGCCTCGCGCCAAAAAAAAAGAAATTAAAAATTCCAACTTCTCCATTGAGAGGTTTAGGTTGAACGCCCAAAGCAATAATAAGATTGGTGGTGTCGATATAATTAGCTTGTCTAGCAAACGAAACACGAAACATTCGAGCTTGTCTTTACCTATGCCAAACTGAATAGCATAAAGTGCGCAAAAATGAAGATGGAAGCACTACAAATTAAGAAAATCAGTGCTTGCGTCTTAATCAATCATCTTATCCTTGCAAATCTAGATTGATTGAAAGAAAAAAACAAAGATTGCTTGGAGATTCACGAGAAGCATTGCAGAAGAAAATGACCTTGCTTAAGAGCAATTTGTTGGAAATACATTACATTTGGGTATTTTTTCTAAGGATTACAGCTACTAATCATGCAGAACAATGGCTAAGAGCTAATTGAGCGAAGCGGGCAGCTGTGCAGAAACTGAAATGAAAAGAAATAACTAAAAGTGTTTCAATCATTATGCTCACATAACCTTACGAGCTGCAGGGAAGCAGAAAATCGAAATGCATGTTTCAGTGCTATGCAATGGTTTGTCCTTCTGTTGACCAGACGTACATCAATCATCTGAGGCTATGACGGGTTTCAACTCAAGAGAAGGTTCGAAGAAGCACATGCTTGTTAACACCTTGAACTGCCTATACCGGCAGTGTCAGGCGCTGGATCTTTTTGATGAAATTTTCAATAAATTTTCTCGATCGGAAAAATTCATGTTACTGAAACAGCAACGTATCGGATTTGCAGAAACAAGTCATAGGCTTAAGAAAAACCAATTATACATAAAGTAAGAATCCATTTACCGCATAGAATTGCAAATTGCTTATACAGCCCTATACGAATTGTAATAAACGCGATAAATGTTTCCTCTCTAGATTTTTGTAATATATACGCGAGGGTCACGCGATGCGTGAAACAATAGTACTACCATATGTATTATGTTTGAAGTGCGCGATAGCTAAATGGACAATTGTTGGCATTACCGTCGATTAACTAGAAACCCATCACAAGTGGGTTGAGTGAATGGCAATTATGAGTTACCGCCCTCTAATAATGATTACGTTGGTTACGTACGTTCGTTATAATGTTTAGCGAACTATTGCAAGGAAAAATTCTGCAACATGCAGAGGATAGCCAAGAAATGATACAAGAGATCAGGGTTTCTCTAATTCATCAGAACCTCCCGCAAGAATACCAATGAACGTGCGTAATTCTTGCTTCGCAGGTAGGTGAAAATGTTGACGGGACTGATGATGATTTATGGTAACAAGACCACACATTCAAATAAGATTTCACTTGATGGTAACATGGTAAATGGTAACAAGACTGGAAGCGAAAAGTCGGCGCATTTTCCCCTTTCATCCCTGAAAAACCAAAAGGAAATTAGAATAGCACGATTCATTCCTTGAGGCAGTGTCCCAGCAATCTTTTGCTTTCGCTTTCCGATCTTTCACCTTTTCGTAGCCTTTCGTCATGCTGCAACCATATCTGGGCTTTTCAGCGCATGAAATAAAATGGGCTATTTTTAAAGCCTCCAAGTCCGCTTCCGCTCAATGTTACGTGTAAGTGGGAGAGGTTCAGAAGGAGGGGGCGAGGGAAAACTTCTGGAGTAATTTTAGGCCTTCCACATGCGCTTTTTGGCTCCGAGCTTCACTGGTATTATATAAGGGGTTATGCTATTGCAACAGTATGAAATTTTGATACAATTTCTGGGACATTGTTTCAATATAAATTTTTGTAAGGCACTCAAAATTCTAATTTGGCCGTAATGGTTTTTCTCAATATCGGTACTGTATTAGAGTATAAGCGATATTTATACGATAACATATATATTCCTTATATGTAGTTGTAAGTCATTAGACTCCAGCAATACCCCACCTTTGAGCAGCAAAACTTAGCCACAAAACTATGTGTACTGAGAGGGTTGTGCTCAAGGAGTTAGTATGTTCGAGCAATTCCTTACACGAAACGGATACTTCGAAATACACAAGTGGATTTTTTTGAAACAGGACTCATTGGTGCATTTAAGTCAAACTGATATGTAAAACCACACGGTATCATATCATCATACTATATATAAAGCGCAAGCACCCCCATCTGATGTCAACACTCGCGCCAGAGTAAACATCCGTCCGTCGTTCTGTGCCGGTGCAAGCGTACCGAGTTGATGACTCATAGCGGCAGTGATACCTGTCTTAGATGATGTTGGTCAATTGGCATAACCAAAAAATTACAAACACTAGACAAGCTCTTTCGTATAGTTCGAATCGTTTTGAGCGACCCGAATTCGATTGAGGAACAGGTAGTTTACAATATTTCTTAAACCTCCATATTCCTTCAACATTACTACAAAAATAGCAAATTCTTTTGTTCCTCAATAAATCTGGAAGAAGCACCCCCTATTGGAATGATTCAAGAGTATTCAGTACTGATTATGATAGATAGTATGATTCGAAAGTATTGTTTGAAAACCTCTGATAAGTTCGCACAGAAAACTGCATCGAATCCGCTTTTAGAAAAAAAATTTTCAATCCTTTGATTTGAGCACGGCCTCTTTTAAGACCTCCAACATGTGATTATCATTCTTCTGTTCCTCTGTCGAGTGCGTAATATGTTTCCTCACCCAAAACAGTCGCATCAAATCTTTTCCGATGGATTTATCCTCCTTTTAGTTTTTCTGCTAACATATCTCAGCAAGAAGGCTTGAATTTTTCGGTTTCTTTCACGAAATGCTTAGCAAATGTTTTTACCTCAGACAAACTGCACTAGATCTGTTTCTGAAATTTTTTCGCAGATACTTCTACTTAATCTGTACCTAAGATTTATTTTGAATGAGCACTTTGATTGAAATGTTTATGTCATTCAAAAATTGTCAGGTATTTCAGCAGAACATTACAGTCCTTCGAAATTGAAGCACTTTACTTCTCACAAATGTCGATGCTGATCCACTCTTAAGAGCAACTTCATTTTGTGTTTTTAGCAGTAATTTGAGCACAGTTTTGATTGATCGTGCAACACTTTAAACAGCGCGACACTGAATTTTCCTAGAAAGCATTGTTGACTCTGTGCAAGAGATCGGTGATTACTGCGTAATATATTCTGGATTCGTTGTTCACCACTTGGCCACCCTTGATCCGTGGAACACGGCAAACGAGGAGGCAGCAAACGAAGAAATTATGATGAAATATACTGATCTTTGACTTTGGAGATGCTGCCAAGTGGCATGCTTTCTGGAACGTTGCCAAATTTCGTAACGAGTGACCAAGCATATTTTCGTAAAAGGATCACGCGTATTTCGAAAGGCAATTATGAGTGTCGCAATGATTTTGAGAATGGGTCGCCAGTGTCCGGATGTGTTATTTGTACCTGCTTTTTTTCGAGCTTGTTATCCCAGAATGTGTCTTTCGAATATGTTGTACTCCTATTAATTGCTTTTAAAATTGCCAAATTGCGTAACAGCGTGACTTGAGCTAAATTCACCTAAGTTCTTAACTCTTGGCAAAAATGCTCTAACTAAAAACAGTCACTTTAGGATTATCTTGCTTCCGCGTGTAGACAAGAGAGTGCGTGAGTAATTTGGTCTCGCTGGTACTTTTGGAAGCGTTTATCTAACAACTGCCTTGCTTTTGCTTGTGTAACTGGGCTCCGCTGGTGTTTTCAACTAGGTATCGGCGTGCAAGCGGCACGTAGGGCAATTCCATCGGGCAGGGAAACAGATTTTTGTACGTTTGCGGCAGTTCTCAGAATTGAAAGTCCAAAATTGGCATGTATGGCAGTTTGAAAATACGCTGTAAATACTTGATTTCGTTGTTTTCTTTCTGTAGAGTCGTAATGTCGGTTTTCCTTACATATAAGGTCTTCAAGCGGCACATAGGGCATTTTCTTTTAGAATAATGCGGCAAGTAGGGCAATTTGATCGGACGCGTAAACAAATTTTTTGTGCATTTGTGCAGTTCTTGTGATTGACGGCCTTTAGGTGGCTCAGTAGTCATGCTTTTAGCGGAGGAATCTCCTTTTGTAGTAAAGCTTCATAATTTTTTGGCGAAAAAAGTAAAGGGTTCTCTGACAAAGTTTTTAGACAATTAATTTCGATGCTGTCGAAAATGATTCTGAGAAAAAAGTGTTTCTTGTAATACACATAATTGTTATGGGTGTATTTCTACTTCCAAGACGATAGGTGTTTTGTTACTTGCCTAACGATCTTGGAACTTGTTGAGAAGAACTGAAAGAGCAAATTCTCTAGGAGAGGGTAGAAAAGTGGGGAGTTTTTTTGTCCGAATGTCTCTGTAAGGAAGGAAAACTTGCAGAAAGAGCGTCGTAAACGAGAAAAAATATATTCTTTATGCATGGTTATATGTAGCAGGATTTTCAAAAGCTGAATGTTTTGAGGAGATTATCGCTTTTTTGAACAGTTCTCCTTTTGTATTTAGAATGCTTTTCGCAAAAATGTTCTCAGGAAAGGAATAGAAAACTCATATAGAAATATTTATAGTCACAACTAAGCCCTTATATTGTATCTGCCCCGACCCACCTGCTAGCAACCTGTAGGGTCGCTAGTTGATACTTTTAGATCAGATGTTTAGCATTTGTGAAACTTAACGTGCCATTTAAAGGTATTTACAAACATCATTTATTCTGCAAATGTCTACTACTCAAAACGCGTCGAAGAGTACATTTTAGACTATTATAGTATTTACAGCGAGCCTCAAATGGCTAAAAAAAATTCGCGCTCTTCAAAAATCTTACATGCTTTTGTACTGACTTTGTGAGCATTTTTTCTACCATTGATGTATGAAAAATTTTCTGCTCAAAGATTTTTGCTAATGAAGAAGCTCTAAACAATCTAGCTAGAATCGCAACTTTTTAGGTGTCATATGTTCTACAAATGTGAATAATCTCAAATTTGTATAAGGAGCGGAGATTTTAGGTGAGCAGCTAAAGATAATACCTTTGAGTAGGTCCTCTCAAGAATTTGAATTAGTAGCTTTCTAGCAACAAGATAACCTGAAAACTGATGGATTTCAGAGCACCTATGGATGAAGAATTGCAAAGATGCTAAACAGTTTGAAAACCCTTATGAAACGTGATCGAGAAATTTGTCATAAAATTTTTTGGAGTGACAGAGGAATTGTGACGCTTCCAAAAAGACTACTTTGTGAGAAGCAAGAGGGAGTGTTTGAATTTGAAGAACTCTAGATTTGGTTTAGATGTTGGTTATATTTTCAAAAATGTTAGTTCGAAATTTCTCGCTATTTCAATTTCGGAAAGAGATTATTAAGAGTACTTTGAGCAAGAACTTTTTATTTTTTGGGGGGGAGGGGGAGGGGAGGGGAGGCTAAGGCAGCTTGGGAAGTCACTCAGTGTGGAAACAGGGAACCGGATGGGGAGAGTGCGCATGGCTGATAAATCTTTGTCGGGTATGGGACATGCACTTGCTTCTGGGTGAAAAGGAGTTGAGGGTTGCCCGGATAGCAAAACATCATACAACAAGTATGTGTGGAGCAAAGGGAGGAGCGCGGCGGAATGTGAAAACCTCACTGCCCTGAAAATGGATAATACAGACATGGAAGGCATGCGAGACATCCATGCTGTATGGAAGAAAAGGTAAATTGCTTCATATGCGAAGGACCACATTTCAGAAGAGAATGCCCTCAATCTGGCAGCACTGGTCGGAAGAAGCGACGAAGGACAAGTGCAAAACACTTTGGTCACAAAAGAAAGTGCAAGAATGTGGTCGCTTTCGACGCCGAGAGTGCGCGAACATACCCCGACGTCATAATCAGAGGACTTTCCCTCAAGCTCCAACTGAATACGGGAGCGGACATAACCCTGATATCGCGAAAAGCTTGGAAGAGGATGGGATCGCCTGCTCTGAAAACCTGCATCATGCCAGTCAAAACTGCAGACGGGACGCCGATGCAGATTTATGGTAAATTTCAAACCGATTTTTTTGTAAGAGATCGACATACAGGGAAGATGGTTTATGGAAATGGCACATGCTACGTCACCGAAGGCTCGAATCTACTGGGACTGGAATGGTGCATTCAGCTGCCGGCATACAAAAGCTGAAGGATAACTACCATTGCAGAAAGGTGGCTAGCGAAGAGAAGATACGCGGAAGTTTTCAATAGCGAACTAGGAAAGTGTACGAAGAGTAAGGCCAAATTAGTCTTGAAAAATGATGCTGTTCCAGTTTTCAAGAGAAAGAGACCAGTTCCGTACGCCACAGCACCGGAACTGGGTGCAGAAATTGATCGGCTGGAAGTTGAAGGTGTCATTTCTGCTGTAGAGCACTCAGAGTGGGCCGCGCCAGTAGTCGCCGTCAAGAAGAAAAATGGCAAAATCCGTCTTTATGCCGACTTTTCGACAAGATTGAACGATACATTGCAGTTGCATCAGCACCCATTGCCCACAGTGGAGGAGGTGTTCGCGAAACTAAACGGAGGCCAGCTCTTTACCCAACTCGACTTAGCCGAATCTTATTTGCAAGTGGAAGTTGAAGAAGCATCAAAGGAGATGCTGACTATCAATACACACAAGGGATTGTATCGCTATAATCGATCGCCATTCGAAGTAAAATCCGCTCCAGGCATATTTCAACAAATAATGGATTCGATGATAGGCGGACTTGATGGAGTGGCCGCTTATCTTGATGACATCATCATCACAGGAAGGAGTTATGAAGAACATCGTCAAAATTTGGAAGCCTTGTTCAAGAGGATCAAGGACTATGGATTCCACGTCAGGTTGGAGAAATGCAACTTTCTGATGCCCCAGATTTGTTACTTAGGTTGCATCATCGACAACATCGGACGCCGGCCGGACTCAAAGAAGATTGAGGTCATCCAGCAGATGCCAGCGCCGAAGAACATAGGGGATGTTCGTTCTTTCCTCGGCATGATCAACCACTATGGCTCATTTGTAGCGGAGATGCGCTAGCTTTGTGCGCCCTTAGACGCGTTGCTCAAGAAGGAAGCAAGGTTCGAGTGGACAAAGGAATGCCAAAACGCCTTTGAGCGTGCTAAGGAAGTTTTAGCCTTGGATCTACTCCTTACACATTTCGATCCGAAATCGCAGATAGTGGTAGCTGCCGACGCGTCGAACTACGGAATTGGGGCTGTGATTCTGCACAAGATGCCGGATGGTACAGAGAAGGCCATTTGCCATGCAAGCAGGAGCCTCAAAGCAGCAGAACGGAACTACGGACAAATTGAGAAGGAAGGACTAGCACTGATGTTCGCAGTTCGTAAGTTCCATCGATATATATACGGACGAAGGTTCAAATTGCTTACCGATCACAAGCCGCTGCTACACATCTTTGGACCCAAGAAAATGGCGCCTGTATACACAGCGAACAGATTGCAACGATGGAAGCTCATTCTACTCGCATACGACTTCGACTTGGAGTAGCGCAAGACGACCGTTCGGACAAGCCGACGCACTGTCTCGACTAATCCCTCCACGGCCATTCCAAACCGAAGACGTCGTCATAGAGAAAATAGAAGAAGATGCCGTTCAAGCTGCTGCTGTACGAGCGTTGCCAGCAACCCGGAAAAGGATTGAAGAAGAATCCAGAAAGGACGAAACCATTGCGCAAGTTATATACGAATGCTGCAATCGGGAGCATGGCCGTCCAAGCCGAAAGAAGAAGTCAGAAACTGGAGAGCACCGAGGGAGAATTTATCAGTGCAAAACGGATGTTTGTATTTCGCTCACAGAATAGTCATTCCAGCTTCACTAAGACAAGCGGTTCTGAAGCAGTTACACGAGTGACGCCCTGGAATGACAAGGATGAAGATGCTCGCGAGAGGATTCGCATATTGGATGAGCATCGACAGAGAAATTGAAAATTTAGTGCGCCGCTGTAGGGATTGTCAGGAAGCCTCCAAAATGCCACTAAAAACGTTGCTGCATTCATGGAAAGTAGAAGGCAAACCATGGAATCGACTTCACAATGACTACGCAGAGCCGCTGAATGGTAAGATGTATCTCGTCGTAGTTGATGCTTACTCGAAATGGCTAAAGTATTTGAAATGCCTTCATCGTCAACTACAGCTACCCTAAAGGAACTCAGAGGACTATTTGCCCGATTTGGAAATACGCCTGTAATCGTGTCGGATAATGGGACGCAGTGACGAAGTTTGAGCAAGCTCTACGACAAAAAATTTTGGGCCCGGATAGCCGAATAGCGCCAAACTAGTATTGTACTCGTAATCAGCCTGCTCGATTACCCTGTGCCAAATCCCAGCCCCGTAGCTCAAACTTTGCAAAAAAAATTCGATAAAATGGATAAAACGAATGGATAATTCCAAAAACTAATATTGTAGCCGTAATCAGCATGATCGATTACCCCTGTGCCAACTCCCAGCCCCGTAGGTGGATTCAGCAAAAAAATCGG
This sequence comes from Cylicocyclus nassatus, assembly GCA_958299035.1. Taxonomy (NCBI): domain Eukaryota; kingdom Metazoa; phylum Nematoda; class Chromadorea; order Rhabditida; family Strongylidae; genus Cylicocyclus; species Cylicocyclus nassatus. The sequence continues at coordinate 25,017,986 of CATQJL010000223.1, forward strand.
TAAAAATTGATAGAATCGATATGGATCGATGACGAAAAGTAGCCTATGACAACCGCCCGGCCACGAAGTGTATGTGTGCCAAGTTTGGTCCAGATCGACTGAGAAATGGAATTTTTTTTCGGAACATACGTACAGACAGACAGACATACAAACATACAAACAAACATACTATATGTAGTTGCTAGCTCAGTCCTTGAATACAAGTCGTTGAGGAGCGTTGATCCAACGATTTTCTTTCAAGTATTAAACAAGCCCAACCAGCTCTACAATACCTTGCTGAAATGCACCACAGCTTTGCGCCCAATTTCCGAATTTTTTGTTTTTCCACTCAAAAGGCAGTTGAGAGGCAGCAGTGGAACAAAAGCCAACTTCCATTTGAGGGCTCAACCAGGGCCCGGCACCGATGGTTTGGGGTCAAACTGGACTTTGTTTTTTGGAGTTAGAAGCAACGGATTCATCGTTTTTATGAGGTCCTGGAGGAAGCCCCAAAAAAACACGACGAACATGTCAGGTTTCACGAGTTGAACGTGTTTTTTCCAAGCGCGCGAATTTCGAATGCAAGACTCAAACAAACCTTGTTTACAGCGCACAGACAATCACATGGCTCCGAATTTGGGCTATGTGATATGGCTATACAATATTACTCCAAACTATGTTATGTAAAAAGTTCCTAAAACTTATGTGTCCTAAAATCCGCTCTCGAATTTGTTGATTTCTAGACCAACTCCCAAACCAACTGGGTTGGTTCGGAGCATAAATATCGGAGAGTTCACATAAGTTTTGGACCTTTTTGATTTGGACGATTAGAACGGTCAAAAATCTATCATATAGTGAAGAGAGCAGATCAAGCCGTTGCCTTCCCCTTTTTTTGAGTCAAAAGTACTATAATTCTACGCGTTGATAGATATCGCGCTCCAATCACTTGCGGTGTCCTTTGAAATATGTGGCGAAAAATGCATCGCAGGATTGTTGAGGCTACAGATTTGGTTAGCCTAGGAGATTTTCGACATTTCCAACATCAAAATGGTACTATACCCATGGCAGAGCCTTTAATCGACTCATCATGTTTCCTTTTTGCGTTTTGTTATATCAAATAACTCAAGATGCGCTTTTTTCGTTTTTTTATTGCTATTTTGGTTAAATAAGGGCTTCCCTACTGATTTTTACGTCAAGAAGGACTTCGTAAATTTTCGCAAAGTCATGGGGGACTTCGTTTCCAAAAATTCTCCAAACCAACGCGTGCCTGGCCCTGGACCCAACATCGTGCCCAACATGTTTTCTTTAGCAGTGCATTCAGACTTCATCTGGTACTAGAGCTCATATCAAATTACCTTGAATGAAAATGAACATGGTGAGTTTACACTCATTAATTTGTATTTGCCTTCAAAGATGTTAATTTCACTAGTTCGCTCTTTAATATGGTGATTTTCTGGACCACACTGCTAGGCTTTTACTGAATAGAAACAGTAAACTTTATCTGCAGTATGCCAACAATACAAAGAAAATCTGCTACCTTGCATTCACCTTAGCGAACTATGGCAATAACCTGAATTCGTTGTTTGATGAGATTTTCGAATGGCGTGGAAATGGCCTACTTTCAAAATTACAACCTTTTTACAAACTAATCCATCCCATCTACAAACTATTCTATAATTTGTCCAAAAAATTCAACAAATTGAAAATTCGTTACCAGAATAAATTTGGGATGAATACGTTGGCGGATGTTGGACAGTCATTTTAGCTCACGAAAAAACTTTGCTGTTCCCATTGCAGTGTATTATGTGAAAACAGATGGTATGTTTCATGCGTACGGTAAGACTGGGTGCTAACAAAGCAAAAATCATCGCCCCTCGCTAATCCTATTCACGACCATAATTTCTGCGCTCAGGTTTACCTTTCACACAACCAGTTTACCTTTCACATGCTATACAATGCTCCTTTATCAGCGTCACTATTCTTCTCGCGAATTAAATGTGCGCAAACCGCAAGGTTTTACGCTACACGTGCGCCATTGTGTACTCCTTTAATTATGCGGAGATGATGAATTAATCGGCATTGTAGTACCTCCTCTAGTCCGTTCTCATGCGTAATTCCACAGAGCAATCTCGCAAGTATCCAATTAGCTTGTCTATAAATTGATTTCCAAAATCGTGGAAATGACTATTTAGAGTTCAGAAATGACATTTCTTTGTTTTCGGCGTCCTATGCAATGCAACGACGCGTGTCTTACATATATTTGTGTGCACAACCAAAAACTTAGGGAAATGAGTGCAAACATATCTTTAAATAAATGTTGTCTCCATTTCTCCTACTTTTACTATATGCGAATTGCTGGAATGTGTCCGTCCGAAGTAGCGTCTAAACAGATTCGAATAGGTCTCTCATTCATAAAAATGGATTTCCTTATTTAAGGCAATTTTTCAAACTGCAGCTCATACAATTCACAGCCTAAACCCTACCTTCTACGCTAATCTAGAAGGCTAGATCCACTTCAAAACAGTTTGAAGGGATAAATTATTGTTCACAAATGGATTGTATAAGCTTTGCGTAAGCAGCGGATTAGCTAACAATAAAGCCTCTCAAAAAGGAACAGGTCCAGTTTTCTTTTTACTGCTTTCAATGACAGTAATCAAACCTTTTCGCAAATCTTGGTTTTCACATAGAGTACGTTCCCGTTGAAAAGGAAAAATTTTGAAGTAGAAAAATCGTCAAATTGTAAGCTCAAATGCCTTGGCTATTTTAGCCGTTACGCACTGAAGTTCAAGGTGGAAAGTGGAACACAGTTGATCGAACTTCAAGATGAAACAGACCTTCTTTTCAAAAGAAGATTGCTATAGTTTTTTCTCTTATTCATGGATAAATATAGTTGAGAAAAACTGATGAACTGAATAGCGTTTTACTTAATCACTTTCAGTATGAGAACCGCTGTCGGTGAACATTATGCATGCGTCCTTTCCCTGATTCTTTGAGAACTTTTATTTGAGTCACAAAGTAGCCACGCTGCAAGTTTACTTGTATGCTGCGCGAAGATCTTCTAAATAAAAAAATTGCACAGACTATCCTTCCAATGAAAATTACATTCTTAGAGAAATGGAAGTAAAGAAGAAGATTGGTGACGAACCAAATCGGCTTTTGTAAGCATCGACATTGCTTTGCGATCTAGACTATTGGTAGCTTTATTTGTGTAGGACTTCCAAATAGAATTCTCTCCTCTTCCTCATATCTATAGTATTCCACAATTTCTCCCTACGTGTGCTCGCTCTCCCTCATAGTTTTATCCTCTATTTTGATATTTTGAAGCAAAGACGCAAATTATCCCACATTAGTGGATCTCTGGCTGCTTGTCCTCTATCGCAGCTTGAGACGGCCAGAACCTAACACCTTGCTTCGGTTATTCCAGGGTTCAAACAGACTTTTTCTCTGAATTTTTCCGAGTAAGGTCCCAAAAACTTTGAACTGAGGTAAGAATGACAACAATCAGTGTTGTACGCTTCAGTAGGTGCCAGTGGTGAATACAATGGATCGTATAATAGTATGGTTTTTACTAGTCATAATGGCTTATGTCGACAAGAGTCGTTATTATTTTGCGAATACTACATGAGACTGTCAGCACCACTTAACTCTCTCCATGTAGCTGGATTATTGGTGTGGTGCATAATATGAGTGTTTCCTTTATTTTCTTGAAGTGCTGGTCTGGTCATGAGAAAGTAACTTAAGAACGGTTCGATATTGAGATTTCTTTCAGGCTCTCAGATTTCTTATGCGTTGCAAACATCCGGTCATTTCAAACTCCGTAAACCCTTTGATATGTATAAGACTTGAAAGTCGCTCCTTCCTATAAATTCAAAAATCAACAGGCTTTCAAAGAGGATGTATGTTAAAAATGTGCTATAACTTGATAATATATGATTTCCAAAAAATTGTTCATGACTGAAAGCTTTCTACTTTCTCAACGATCTTCGTGCCTTTCTGTTTGTAGATCGTGGGCGAGCGACTATAAAAATTTGGCTCAGCTAGCAGGGCAGTTCCCAGATTTTATCGGCAAAACACAAACAAATTGCTGAGAGGAACGAGTAAATCATCGGTGTGCAATCCCCTTTGCCCATATAACGCATAGAATCTTTGCTAATCTTTTACATTTCTGTTTGACCTACGCTTTTACACTGGAGAACTTTTGTAAAAAAAAAATGAGAGGATTTCACTGAGTTAGAATTTTCATCAAATCTTATATTTGCATGATATCTTTCCAAGTTTCTGAAAGCTATCTTTTTGCAACCCACTTTGTTTTTGCAAAACTTTGTCCTTCTGTCCTCTTCTGCAAAGGAACGGCATTGTGTTCTTGTTCATTGTAAAGTTATGACTAATCATTTGTTAGTAAAAACATCCGCAACGACATGGCACTGCTAGCACAAGCAGGTGCCTAACGGCATATTTTTCTCTTTGATATAAATAGTCTATCTAAGGATTACAAGCGCATTCTTCCACAAGATCTACAATTTGGACCCCAACTACCATAAAGTATCTGTCAAAATCCCTAAGATGATGCGAAAGGGCATTTGGATCAACGGCTGGAGCAAGTCTTAAAATTCCTTTTTCTATTCCGAGAAATGAAGGAACACCTACAAACAAAGCTATGTTTTTTTTACATAATTTTCCTAGTTGTGTGCCTTCAGCGCCTTACGAGCACTTTATTGCGAATGCTTCTATTCTCATTAAACTAAGTACATTTGAACGTCTTTAATCAAACCGAATCGTGTAAAAATATATTCCTTGCTGTTTTCCGAATGTGTGCAAATAACGAAATCAATAATACAAGCTTGAGAACAGCTTCGATGAACTTTGTTATTCCCACAAGTGTCGTTATCACGCTTGTTCAGCCTATTAGCGATGTAATTTTTGCGGCTACGGTAGTGCGCGTCGCTTTTGGTGGGCTGCTTTGCCCTCTTCTATGTCTACGTCATAATCAAGCAGTGAAAGCCTCTCAATTAGTGGCGATGTGAAGATAAATAAAATAATGATGGAGTGGACGAACTCTCAAAAACCTGTTGATCCAGCAGCTTTTGCTTGTAAGCGCAAAGCTCATTGCGAAGTGCCACTTCGCGGCTGAGGCTTGGTTCAGTTTATCTTGAAGTTTTCTTATTTCACCAAAGTTTTAGAAGGGGCAAGATTGAAATCAGTTTACTAACTCAAACTCCTACTGGAAAGAATTTGCAACTCAGGGCACTTCAAGCTGTGCAATGAAAAGGTGGAGTCTGTAGTTGGAGCCGCAAATTGTTCCTTGCTCTTATATTCTTCTAAAAATGAAAACTGAAACCATGTCTTGTCTTTGTGACGACTAGTTAAAAAATATGAGAGAAGAGAAAGGACATTGTTTGTGGCTGACCTTTGACGTTATACAGGGTGTCCCCAAAAAAAATGTTTCGAACGTTTGATCGTTAATATCTCTCTTTTCAAGAAGTCTTTTGCCTTGCTTCAGGTACCGTTTTGTAGAGCTGGCTTCAACTTAGATTTCCATTATAGAACGAATCACCCATCTCTCTTCATTACTGTAGGATTACGGTAGAAACTTGAAACATATGGTGTCAATGTGGAAAAAGCTGCCGTTTCAAAATTTTTCAAAAAATTGTGAAAACTTGTGTAATAGGGTTTTTATAGGTGCTGAGTTCAATACTCAACTATTCACAAGATTAAGAAGCTTTCTAAACGGTGTAATCGCACTTTTTAGAAACATTGAAAAAAAGGCCGCTACCTCTCACCTGGCATAACTTTTCAATGAAGCATCATAATAAGTTGTTACTTTACAGTTATAATCAGCAATTCTAATTAGCCTGGTGTAAAAGTTTTCAGGCTGTTTTGTTTTTTTTTCTGAGGCAAAATATGGCCTTTCATGGTTCAAAACCCTCTTTGAAGTTTCTACCGTAACCCTACAGTATTGAAGAGAGATGGGTGATTCGTTCTATAATGCAAATCTAAGTTGAAGCCAGCTCTACAAAACGGTACTTGAAGCAAGGCAAAAGACTTTTTGGGAAGAGAGATATTAACGATCAAACGTTCGAAACATTTTTTTGGGACACCCTGTATAATATTATATCAGTGAAAAATCAAAAAAACGGTTTATCTTTATCTGGCGGATATAGCAGATTACAAATAACAGAACTTGTGGGTCCTAATCATGAACACATTTGACTTTTGGTTAATCAGTGCATGAGAGCTGCTAATTTTGACGGAAAGAACTTCTACCTATCTGAGCGTGCACAAAAAAATGCAATGTGCCAGCATCTCATTCCAAGCGAATGCTTACTTGATTTTCCTTTCTCCGTGAAAAAAATCTTTCATGCGTTACCTGGAAAAAGATGAAAATGGAAACTCGTTTAGTGACTCACCCAAAGTGGACCATTTTGCTTTTTTTCGGTAAATTCTGGCTTATATACTGTGGCAGCTGTTGAGGTTGACGAATCGTGTTCATCGATACATAACAGCGTTCACCAGCCTTAGTAAATTTTTTCTGGATCCTGTACTAGCACGACTGCTCGATCACCGGATGGACATATTGAACGTGCTCATTCCATAGTAGAAGGCTTCATAGCTGCCTCAAAATTAATATTAGGTTGTTACATTTTTGTTACACTTTTTTCGTCTTCCTCTGGAAAACTCTAGAAAATTCGGCGAGATCTCATATTTGGCCTTGGAGAAGAGATAAAGGGCTATTCGCTGGCACCATTCAAGCTCTCACCACATGACCTACAGTAAATATAAAGCCAACTCTGTAGAGGCACTCCAACCTCCAATTTTCTTTATTTTCTAAAAAATCTCTTGACCTTCTTTTCCAACTTTTTAGGTTTTTATAAACTTCTAGGAGCATTGGTAGTAACCACTGGGCAGTTTGGAAGTTCAAGCTCTTCAATATCCAAAATAGGAAATTTGCCAAAAATAATTCAAAAAAAAATTCAAAAAATTTTAAAATTTGATTTTTTATGTATGACATGTATATATCAAAATTCTGCCACATTACACATAGTTTGGAGATAAGAAAAAATCATTTGACAAAGTTATGAAGATTTTTCCAGTTGAGTGTAACAAAACTTATGTAACAACCTAATAATTATTCTTAGCGGAATGTATCGGATACTAAATGACTTTATAACGCAAATAGAGCTCCACATATGTTGTAAACAGTAAGAGACTTTCTCGGATATATTATTACTTCCAGCTACTTATTCATAAGGGCTCATCCTGGCTTTTTCAATTTCATCAGCTTGATCCTTTCATGGTGCGCAAAGAAAGGCCGTTATTTAAGTGCTGTTTAATCAAAAAAGTTAGTGAGGAAACTGTGGAATCGACTAAACTCTCTGGTCTCGGTCTTTTCTCGACGAATATCTGTGACAACTCGGTTTCCTATAAGAATGCCGTGTCTTCTATACTGAGCAACTGTGGTGCCTTGAAGATCGCAACAGAATTAACTTTCCATCCTTTTTTGGAATCAAGTAAACACCTTCAAGTTTAGCCTACAAACATGTCTGTCCTGTTTTGAAGAGAACACTTTATTGTTGGAAAAACTTTCTTGTCGTAACATTGCTCTGAAGTCCATCAATTGAAGTTAGTTTTCAAGTTACGCTTCGACTTTACTATTATTGAGTTAAGACGTCGATCTGTTTTTCAACCATGTTCGTAGCTGGAAAACAACTTTTCTTCCATTAAAAATAAGGTACTTGCAAGGGTTATCGCGTTCAGCGTGATTCTGGATAAATGTAGAGGGGCTTGTTTAGACGAATAAAGTGCGGTTCATAATTATACGAACACCCAAAATTTTGTAAGTTTTTGGACTTTTTGGGAGAAACTCAAAAAGCCGTTGGTACCATGCGATATAACACAGCCGAAAACGGTATACAATCCATAAGAATGGAAATGGATGTCAATTTTAGGAGTATTTGAGCGCCTAGTGCGGATTTTTAGCGGTTCATAATTATATGAACACCTCAAACAAAGGACCATTTTTTATTCAAGATTGCAGTCATTTGAATCCAAATTTTTTGTAAAGCTACAGTAACAAAGTCTGACGTGTCCGCTACACACTGAACCCAGTGCAGTTCAAAAAGAGGACCGTTACTTTTTTCAGAAGGCTCTAAATGCTTCTGGAGTGATTGTGCACCAAAAACATTCCGTTCTTCTGCGGTTTACGCGCTCTAATTAGCTTCTACCAAAGCTATGAGACAAAATAAGCTCTTTCGATGGGTATCTTGTTTGACGCTTAGAAAATCTTTGCGTTTTCGTGCCGTTTTTCAACCAAGTTCCAACCTTACCACAGAGTTAGCACGATTTCGAGCCTCAAAACTCAGCTTTTCTCTCGCGCAAACATTTGATATGAAGCAGCTGCATTGTTTACATGATGATGTTTCTGTGCCAAAGTTTTTGGGTTTTTTGTGGAACAGATCTTGAGGCTGTGGAGCTACAAACCAAATAAAGGTGTGACTGCAATAGTAAAAGCAGTGTTTTTATGAAATGACGTCTGCGTGGCCAAAACAAACGCTCAACGCTGCTGATTTTTTCTAACCAAATATACAGTCTTGTGAACTTCTACATACTATATGCTTACTTCATTGTACGGCTTCAGAAGCTGAGTTTTGAGGCTCGAAATCGTGCTAACTCCGTGGTAAGGTTGGAACTTGGTTGAAAAAAGGCACGAAAACGCAAAGATTTTCTAAGCGTCAGACAAAATACCCATCGAAAGAACTTATTTTATCCTATAGCTTTGGTAGAAGCTAATTAGAGCGCGTAAACCGCAGAAGAACGGACGTTTTTTGAGCGCAATCACTCCAGAAGCATTTAGAGCCTTCTGAAAAAAGTAACTGTCCTCTTTTTGAACTGCACTGGGTTCAGTGTGTAGCGGACACGTCAGACTTTGTTACTGTAGCTTTACAAAAAATTTGGGCTCAAATGACTGCAATCTTGAATAAAAAATGGACCTTTGTTTGAGGTGTTCGTATAATTATGAACCACTAAAAATCCGCACTAAGCGCTCAAACACTCCTAAAATTGACATCCATTTTCATTCTTATGGATCATATACCGTTCTCGGTTGTTCTCTTTCGCGTGGTACCAACGGCTTTTTGAGTTTCTGTCAAAAAATCCCGAAATTTCTAAAATTTGGGGTGTTCGTATAATTATGAACCGCAGTTTATAATGATCAAGCTATATTGCTCCCTCCATATCTTATCGAGTTAATTTTATTTTCTGTTTTTCGACTTCATTCGTGAAAAAGTCACAAATCGCTCTCTTCTCTTCTCACTCTCAGACAAATTTCATCGAGTTGCTAACAATAATATTTCGATTTTGGTGTTTTTAATGACACGCCCTAACAGTGGAAAAATAAGTGCAAGAATACCCACGTATCCGCATTATTCAACCTTTTTCTGAAGAGACTTCCAGAAAACTGCTTTTTTTAGGTGCACACTATGCGCGGCAGTCGACGACACCCTTTCGTAAAACCGCAAAGGAAACAACGTGAAATCACTAGAAATGATAGCCGCTCACCAGTCGCTCAGTGGCGTGCATAGTGTGGAATATGCATATTGAGTTGGAAATGACTCGATGATATAAATTTTCATTTTAGGAATTCCTTCAGCCCCGACAATATTATCTACTTACAATGATTTCAATTCTTTGCTCACTACACACACTTCCATTGTACGCAACGAATCATGGGTTGATTCCAAAATCGGGCATCACTCACTCTTCAACTTCCTGTACGTGTAAATGGTTGGAAAGCTTTACTTGTTAGTCACCTAATTGCTGTATTTCTGCTAGCAGCAGTGTTTCCTTGCAAAAGGCGTAAGCATACACTGACAAATATACGGGTACATATTCTGCATTATTGTGAGCTTAGAGGTTGTTTATTCTTGTATGGCTGGCATGCCGCCAGTACAAAAGTGATTATTTTGAAATTGATAAAGAGGTTAAAAGCATAGAGCGTCTAGGCAAAGTTATGGGTATTGAGATCTCACAGCATTGCAGTAATAAACCCCCAAAAAATCTATTAGTGAAATATGGAGCGACAAAGCGCACCTGGGGTGCTTAAATACACTCTAAAACTCTTCCAAAAACCTGCTTCAATCCACACACCCCGCTCATTCTACTGGGCGAACGAGGACTTGAAGACCTTCGAAAAAAAGCTCATCGGCTTTTTTATGCGCTGGAAAGCCCTGATATGGTTTCAGCATGACAGAAAGGCTCCAAAAAGATGAAAACAGAAGAGAAAATTTGCGGGACACTGCCTCTAATCATAGGTGGCCAGCTAGTAATTAAGGACAGTTTTACTGGGCGCAAACTGTCACCTATTTAGTTACTGTTAGAGCTGCAACACATAATTGAAGTATAAATTATGATCTGTCTAGAATTTTCTCAAGTAAAAAGGTCAAAGTGTTTCTTTAATAGATGTGCTTGTTGCAGTAGTAGAACATATTAAGGTCAGATATGCTTACCTAAATTTACACTATTGGTTCATCAGTCATGGTCCGTTACATATAATGAGAGCGACGCAGGTACTTTTTGGTTTCGTGTGGCTCAAAGTTTCGTAAGCTCCATAGCTTCGTTTAGCCAACAGAGAAATGAACAATTTAAACGATGCTGAAAAGATGAAGTTTTCGGAGCTGATCGAACGCATTCCGTAGATAGAATGCCTGAATCATCTGTAAAAAACGATTTCAACAATATTTTAAAGTTATGTGGACTCGGACGAGGTTCTGAGAGCCCATTGTGAAAGATGTAAATATTTCCAACACACCTTTGGCGAAGGAAAATAACTTTGTTCGTCTATGCTACCGTATGGCGCTCAGCGTAAATCGAAATAAATGTTTGCTCATCCTCCACATGAAGCTGTCATTCTGTGCGCATGCACACATAAAGGTGTGTTTTTTATATTGAAAAGTGGGTTGTAAAGTAAGCACTATTATGGCACAACCACTATAAACTACAAAGATCGAGAGCCGGTTGCCTGCTAGCTATCTATAAAAGTAAAAAGAATTGTATGTACAGTATTAGGTTGTCCAAAAGCAAACCCCTTTTTCAAATAAGTTTACTGCTTCTGTTATCGTGGACCTTGTGAGTGCTGTTCTACAGTGCTGGCCATAGCTATAAAGCCACCCTAAAAGTCACCGTAATTTGCTCTCTCTTGCTCATATTTGTCCGAAAAACCACTGTTCTGTGCGCAAACTAACGTCATACCATTGACCAGAACGGCTCCTGATTTCATGGATTTTGGCCAGAGAAAAATTGAAAATTTGAAAAAACGGGTTTCGAAGGCTGGTCACAGCTATAAAGCCACCTCTCCATTTCAATCAGTACTGCGTTTTTTAACCTCAAACATTTTGTACATATAGAACATCAAAACATAAAACATTTTTTACACTTGGAAGGGGCCGCCTTTCAAAAAGAAGATTCGTACTGCATTTTTTGCTCTAAAATGCATAATAGGTCACATCATTTGCAAAAAACTGCTTTTTCACTGAATTTTAAAGCACTTGTTTGGCTTGGATGAAGGCCCTATGCTTTGCCGAGCCTCTGCAATGAATACGGCGAAAAGCGCTTGAGTTAACATTGCGTAGTCGCTGATATTGATAAACGAGCTCCAACCTCACCTCCAGGTAGTTTTTTAACCGCAGAAACTGAGTTCTAATGCCCGAAAAGCTCTGTCGCGTGCTCAGCACATCGCTTGTATAACGACAGACTCGTGTGCATAGCCTGTACGTCATCGCAACTCTGAGTACTCTGGTTCCGCTTTGGACGCCTTTTTTCCAAAAATGAGTGGTGCACTCCGTCTGATCATGATCCACTCTAACCACCTCGATCGCGGAAAACCGCTCAAAAGTTCAAAATTCTTCTATTCCTGACAGTTTAGTAAGATTTGAATTGATGAGAAGTTCAAAGCAGTGAAATTTTAAGTCTTGTGAGATACACTGCGCACAACCGAACTGCAGACAAAAGCGTTCTAACTTCATTGCGGCAAATAGCTTTGCAAAAAAAACCTGGCGGCTTCTGCATGAGTACGTCGCCATGCAGACAAGGTGTCAACTTCCAACCAAAAGTTTTCGCATGTCAGAAATCTAGTTTTGCGCCTCAGAAGCGCGCTTACACCTCGGTAAGATGAGGCTCGTTTACCAAGATTAGCGACTACGCAATGTTGAGTGCAGCACTTTTCACCTCGTTCACTGCAAAGGCTAAGCAAATCCTAGGACATTCATCCGAGTCAAACAAGTGCTTCAAAATTTAGTGAAAAAGCAGTTTTTTTTTGCAAATAATGTGAGTTATTATGCAATTTAGAGCAAAAAATGCAGTACGAATCTTCTTTTTAAAAGGCGACTCCTTTCAAGTCTAAAAATGTTTCATATTTTGATGTTGTATATGTGCAAAAAATTTGAGATTCAAAAAACTTAGTACTGATTGAAAATGAGAGGTGGCTTTATAGCTGTGACCAGCTTTCGGAACCCATTTTTTCAAATTTCTAAAGTTTTCTCCGGCCAAAATCCATAAAATTGGGAGCCGTGTTGGTCAACGGTATGACGTTAGTGCGCACAAAATAGTGGTTTTTCAGACAATTATGAGCAAGAGAGAGCAAATTACGGTGATGTTTAGGGTGGCTTTATAGCTATGGCCAGCACTGTATAAAGCAAAGCAAGCTCTACGAGTTTACTCCCAAAAATTTAAGTCGTAATCCAGGTACTGAGGTCAGAAACTAAAATTTCCCAAGCACCTCAAAAATTTGATTCCTTTCCAGGAAATGCTCAAAGACCCCCACTTGGTCATCATATATGTAGTAGACAGACACATAGTAGTATTCATAGAGACAGGCACTGGATTTTTTCGCGTTTCAAAAGCAGGTAACATAAATAGCTCAAAAATGCGAAATTTCATTTTTTCGCTTTTTATGTTGAGCTTAATATTATCCGGTCATCAGAGCACGTAATACTTACTTAGGCTTGCAGTATACAATCACCTAAATTGGAAAAGCGAAGCAAAGTTTGCCATTTTTAGAGTGCCTTTTTTTCTCGATCTCTTTGCGCAAGAACAAGTAGGCAAATGCTATGAATACCACTATACTTAACAGCAAAATCATATTCAAGCAACAATCTTCTCGATTTTCACTTGAAACTTTACTTAAATTTGGGAGGATTTTTGATGGTCATTTTGTAGAGCTTGCTTTGCTCTATTGAACACTGCCCTAGATCTGTTAGAAAAACAAAAAACAGTTTGATTTCTTTGGAGATTTTACTTTTGGGACAACCTAAGACAATCGTGATAATTGAGCCCACACCTTGACCTTTTTCAAGAGTTGTGGTGACATAACATTTTGACGTATGAAAGTAAGCAATGCCTAGTTTCGAGTGGGTGCTAGTCTCTCTTCAATAAAAAAGTTTCATACCCGAATTTGTCTGTCATCAAGCAAAGTTCAGAAAAACACAATAGCTTGCTACAGAAACTTTCATTCAGGAAGGCAAACAAGATGGTTACAAGGGAATGGTCAGAATTCGAAGTGGCTCTAAACAAACTGCATACTATTGGGTGCAGCATAGATCGCTGACTTTAGTCTGTCTTCCATACTTGCTGAACGAATTTCTGGATGAAGTTATAGGCCATTACATTGAAGAGAAGTTGTGTTGTAAAAATTGCCATTAGGCCATAAAGTGCCTGAGCATATCCACATTGCGTGAACTTTATTTCAGAATTTGTGCTCATTTTATTATACATTGCACTTCGAAGTGTTTTGAGGTAGAAAATGTTAAACAGATGCCAGACAAGTGCGTACATTAGCCATTGCTTTAAAATGTGAAAAAAGTGTCGATATGGTTTAACGGTGCGATCATGAATCATAAACATAAATATCAAAAACATAAAAGCAGACGTTTCTAATATTGAACACTCTCACTTTTTCTGTTATTTTCTATTATATTTTGTGTCCGGGGGCAAAGGTAAGCGATCGCCCTCCAAACGCAAGAAGATTGGGATGGACTGGAGGTAGGTTTGCCTAATCTTGTTTGTTGAATAAAAATTTGCCATAGGATACTTTTGACATCAATACTAGCGCTAATCAAAGGCACAGTGGCTCTGAAAGGCATGCCAGATGACTTTATTGAACCAAATGAAGACGATTTCAACAGAGAGTACGTAGATGTGGGTGCATGATTTCTCGCAGTAGCTAGAAAACAAAGTCAGCTTCAAACAACTTGCTGTAGATAATTTCACTCACGCCCTTCGATTCTTCTCCATATACAGCGAAACAGGAGGAATGTCTGAAAAGCGTGAAATTCTTGCCCGCAGGATTAACGGCAAGAACTCCATCCATGAATTGTTGGTGTTTCTAAATTGTGTATTTAGGAAGATCTTCTCTGTCAGCATATTATCCGCTTCTTCTATTGGCAAATGGAACAATTAACGCACGCCAGCGAAAAGGTCAGTTCCACTTCAATAAGATTGTGTTTCTTGACTTTTGTAAGCAGGGCTTGTAGTACTCTTCAATTCAACCAGGTTGTCGGCTGGAAGGCAACCGCTCGCATTTGCGACGCAGTCTGCGTCTCTCTCGCGCCCGTGCTCTCTAATTATTCCCTGACCTTCGAAGCTCCGTCTTCCATTCGCCAATTCTGTTGAATCAAAGCATAATTTTACAGTGCATTTAAGATGCGATACATTTCGTGGAAGAAGGTGCTTCCCATCAATTTGGTAGCTCGCAAGCAATGTAGATTGATGGGCGGCATGCATCAACATCCCCGCTGGAAACCAAGGGCCGCATGCACTAACATTTCCGCTGGGGAGGGGATCGCAGCTTCAGAAGAAAGCTTCATATCCTAAAGCTCCGGATATCTGGATTTCACGCTGTCTACCTGTCCGTAAGTACTCCCACCATCCTTCACTATGAACATATTGAGCAGAAGCGAGAAGCTGTACAAGCCGCATTTCCCAGCTTTTTGTAGGATCCCCTGATGATCCCTGGGGGACGAACATCTATTCTTCAAAGTCATTTTTCTTTCTCCGAAGTCAACGAAAACCTTCCAAAGTTATACTGAACATCTAACACAACAGTGCTAAGCATGTTGCTGATGAGAACAAATGAATTTTTGAAAAATCGAATTTTTCGGTATACCCCAAATCTCGACCTGTGGATCATCGAAAATATCATGACTTCAAAACATCATTTGTTCTTATCAGCAACATGCTTAGCACTGTTGGGTTAGATAATATGCACAACTTTGGAAGTTTTTCGTTAACTTCGGAGAAAGAAAAATGACTTCAAAGAAAAGCGCCGGGGATCATTAGGGATCATACAAAAGCTGGAAAATGCGATTTGTACAGGTTTTCGCTCCTGTTCAACATGTTCATAGTGGAGGATAGTAGGAATACTTACGGATAGGTACTCAACGTGAAATCCAAGTATCTGGAGTTTTGAAATATGAAGCTTTCTTTTGAGCTGCGATCCCCTCCCCGCGGCCATGTTAGTGCATGCGGCCCCAAAACGCAGTTTGTACAAGACGCATAATGATCCCCAGTGGCGCACCGTCTTTTTTTTCAAGGTCATTTTCCCTCTTTTAATATGAGGTTGAACCGAAAGTTCTTTCCCCCCATTTTCAAAAATTCATAACTTCTGATTTTTTCAACCAATTTGAATGCATTTATTTTTGTATGAAAGAGCAACTCATGCTATTCATAATGACATCTTAGTGCTTGCTAATGATCATCTGTTGCATAGATAGGAGCGATAGAAGAAAATTAGTCAAAATTTGAATTTTCTGTGTAGGGTCATAAAAAATAGGAAACTTGCAAGAAAAATCGGAGCAGTCAGTATTGTGGGTTCTTTTACCAGCTCTTTCTAATGGTGCAAAGTTTGCGTCGATTGAGCGTCTCTATCAAAAGTTATGATTTTCGAGCAAGCAATACAAAAGGGCGAATTTGATTTATTTTGGCATTTTTCTGGGAAATCATAACTTTTGATAGAGACGCTCAATCGACGCAAACTTTGCACCATTAGAAAGAGCTGGTAAAAGAACCCACAATACTGGCTGCTCCGGTTTTTCTTGCAAGCTTCCGATTTTTTATGAACCTACACTGAAAATTCAAATTTTGACTAATTTTCTTCTATCGCTCCTATCTATGCAACAAATGATCATTAGCAAGCAGCTAAGATGTCATTATGAATAGCATGAGTTGCTCTTTCATACAAAAATAAATGCATCCAAATTGGTTGAAAAAATCAGAAGTTATGAATTTTTGAAAATGGGGGGAAAGAACTTTCGGTTCAACCTAATAATAAAAACACTCCAAGTTGAACAAAACTAGAAAAGCTAAACCGACAGTGCTAAGTAGCAAATGGTCAAAAGATTAATCCAGCCATTCCAAGTAAGTTGTAGATCATCCGACTCGCCTTGAAACGTTGATTTCAAATATATTACTATCTCCAAACGAATCTGACGGATTTATGAGCGTTCAAACATGAAAAATCATTTGAACTTTAACGATTATGGTTCGTCGAAAGGCAGCTTGATGGCGCGGATTTAAAGGGTCTGGGTACTCTGATTACAAGAAAAAAAGCACACTCACCACAAATATGAATAAATGATTTTGAAACGTATTTCGTAGAACATGTGTTACAAAACACCTGACAAATCGCCATCCAAACGCCCATGAAGCCGGATAGTCGTTTGGCAGATAACAGACAGATCTGAGATCAGCGTTTCAAAAAGTTGGGGTTGATCGAAAATCTCAATATTTTAATGACCTGTGTTCTTACCAGAAACTTGTTTAGCAGCATTGAGTTGAATTATTGCAGAAGTCTGGAATGTTTTCATTGACTTTGAAGGAAAAAACGACTTTAAGAAAAGACGGTCAGAGATTATCAGGCATTATAGAGAAATATAAGGCCTGTACAATTGTCGCTTTCGTTCAATAAGTCTATCATGACTTATAATAAGCGGCTAAGGATGTTTACGTTTTTGTGTGTGTGTGTCTGTCTGTCTGTCCGTTACGTTCGTAGAGCGTGTTCCAGCCAACATCCTGAGCCCAAATTTTGCAAAGCGCTCGCTACCAGCATGAAAGATCACTATACAAAAATATGAGCGGATCCGTCGAGTGGATCCGTTAAAAATTGCGCTTCAAACGGATCCACTTGGCTTCTGGCCAGCAAATTTGGGTCCGTAGTACTACTTTTTGCAGAGTTATGGATATATTTGACTAAAGTTAATGTGCAAGCCATGAACGTTAGCCTAAAGAAGTGATGAAAAGTCTACTACTTTACAAAAACAGCGCCAAAAAGCAGGCTGTGTAAACGGTCAATTTTTCAAGATTTTACCTGATCATTTGAGAAGATTTTTGCACAGAGATGTAGCCCACGATGTTTACTGTCCTTATGGCGACTAAGAAGCCATAAAAATTCCAAAAAAATTCAAATTTGCTCTGTTTTTCGGGAGAGGTTTTCACGTATGCGAAAATACCGATCTCACGCGAAAAACCTCTAGGAATGAGTAGTTGTTTACAAATCATTCGTAATAGCCTACACAGCGCGGTGAGTTTCAATGCAATCATTATGCGGGAATGAGTAGGGCATAGATAAAGTAGGACCAGTGCGAGCCTCTGCGAAGCAGAGGTGACGCACTGGTAGTAAAATATAGTAAAAACACGGATAGTCAGACTGCTTGTGAATTGAAGCCACAAAATATGAAGCTTTCACTCCGCACGTATATCTGACTGCATGCGGAACTAGCTTTAGATCAAGCCCACGACGATATAAGTGACAATGCAGAGGTAATACTAAAGTTGGAGTCTGTTGAAACGTGATATACAATGCTTCACTTTCGAAAAAAATTGTGCACGTTAACAAGATCTTTATACGAGAGAAAATGCAGTGAAAGAAAGGACCGTCTCCTGTATCATCATCGTGGTTTAATTACATTTGGCAAGACTATTCGCTTAGCGCGATAGAGATGCTACAAATCCAAAAAAAACGAAGATTCTGATGTTTTTTGCTAAAGAGATGCTGTGCTGATTCCACGTAAGTAAATGTATACTAAGTACCAACCTCTTAAACTACGAATCTGAAATCTCAACCCTCTACAATCTCTAGTTTGGAGAAATATTGGTTTTAGCATGAAACAATTAAAGGGAGCTAGATCCGATATTTCTTGGAAATCAGAGCTTGTAGAGAGCTGAAAATTCGTAGCTGTAGTTTGAAAACGTTTCGTATACATTTTCTCATATGGGAAGAAAGAGCAGCACAATCTCATTCGCAAAAACATGAAAATATACGTTTTATCGATTTCTATAATAGCTTGTGAAGAAATATTAGGTTGAACCGAAAGTTCGTTCGCACCATTTTCAAAGAATCATAACTTCTTTCCGCCACGAAGATTTTGCGCAGTTTACTTTTATCTTACTTTTAACTTTTATTAGAAAGCGCAAAGCATGTAGTCTTCAATAGTTTCCTGGCGACTTTGCAGCATGTTCAGATTGCAGAGATAAAAATAAAAGAACGAGAACATCCGAAATTCGGAATTTTTGAGAAAAAATTCTAGAAATCCAGAAACTGTGCGATAAAATCCAGAAAAGCTATTATCCTAATTTTTCTTATATTTGATTACTAACTGAGTTGAGTTTGTGCTGATCGAGCTCTTCTTTTGAAAGTTATGATTTTTTGAAAAAAAATGCCGAAAAATAAATTTCTTAGGAATTCTCAGAAAAGTGATTTTTCGGAATTTTTTTCAAAAAATCATAACTTTTGAAAGAAGAGCTCGATCAGCACAAACTCAACTCTAGTAATCAAATATAAGAAAAATTATGATAGTGGCTTTTCTGGATTTTATCGCACAGTTTCTGGATTTCTAGATTTTTTCTCAAAAATTCCAAATTTCGGATTTCTCGTTCTTTCATTTTTATCTCTGCAATCTTAACATGCTGCAAAGTCGCCAGAGAACTACTGGAAACTACATGCATTACGCTTTCAAACAAAATTTGATTTGCGCAAAATCGCCGCGAAGGAAAGAAGCTATGATTTTTTCAAAATGGTGCGAACGAACTTTCGGTTCAACCTAATATATATTGATATATATCAATCTTTAGTGTAAAGTGTATATGCGCGCGTGAATGTATAAGCTCCTGCAAGACGAAGGCGGTCGATTCGATGTGCAACGTGACTGCGACACGGCTGCGTCACAGCCGCGTCACAGCCACGTCGCACATCGAACAGACCGCCTTCGTCCTACAGAAGCTTATACCGGTAAGCTATCGTCAATGCGTTGACCGCGGACTGTTTAAACGCTGCGGACCACGCGCGGCGCGTGGATAGTCGCGAGAGCATGACTTGCACAACGGCGAAGTTGTACTAAGACAAGCGTTTTGCTTTGCGGTGCGTGCTCTGCAGTGTTGTCCAGTCCGTGTGATCATCGAATCAATTATACTTTGAGAGGAAAATAATCTTTTCAAACTTCCTGGTCCTTCTCTTGGTTTTTGGTTTTGAAGCTGAGGTATGTTGGAGCTGACGCGATGAAAAGTCATCTTGTGGAGCTTCTCTGCTCTTTTAACTCGGTCCATTGAAAGATTTATCGCTGGAGAAATCCAAAAATGGGAATTTTTGAGAAGCCTATATATTATCGATATAAATGAAGCAAAGCCTTCCACACAAATTAGGTGTGGTAAGCTTCTGGTGCTGTACAACCGAGCTCTTAAAGCAAAAACATACTATGCGCAATTTCAGTTGTGAACAGCTCAGCTTAGGTGCATTCTAAACGCACAGAATAAAAAACATTTCATCGATCTAGCAGAGTTATACAGCTGTGCAGTAGTCTGCAGTGTTGGACTCGAAGACTTTAGACAGTTTGCCAAATCGCATGATGTGCCTGATACTTGATTAAATGTCAGGCACACACCATGCAAATCACCCAATTCTCGTTGCAGAAAAGAATTTTGAAGAAAAAATTGCTGAGAGGACACTGCAGCAAAGCATGCCGCTTCAATCAGCTTAGTTATTCTGCATCCACGATTAGTCCGAGGCGCTGCTTTCGAGTACTTATAAGGGAGGGATGCATTAGTTGGCGATTGGAGATGGGATGTACAGAGTGTCCCAAAAAGATGTGCACGCTGTTTGATCGTTGATAACTCTCCTGCTTTCATGTCTTTTGCCGAGCTTGAGGTACCATTTTGTAGAGCGAGGATAAACTTAGATTTATAGTATGGAGCGAAGCATCAATCACTCTTCGTTACTATAGAATTACGGTATGAACTTTCAGCATATAGCGTCACTGTGAAATAAGCCTTTTTATGAAATAATTCCGAAAAAATCTAAAGATTTGTATAGCAAGGTTTTCAGGCGTGCTGATTTCACTACATGACTTTCCACCAGGTTTCGAGCTTTCTTTGTGCACATCTTTTGGGACACCCTTTATATGAGTAAACGCGTCTTCGAACGCTGATTCCAAATCTGCTTTTTCTTTTTGCAGAATAGGTTTCTGAAAGAAGTTATGAGCATTTGAATTTCCAAATTTGCCAATCACTGAGTGGTTCAAAATCAACGAAAAGCTCTGAAACAATACCTATGCAATTTCCACCGCCTTTGTTCCTTCCCTGCAAACAATATACGATACAAAACTAATTTTCCACTTTCCGGTGTTTTCGTATAGCTTTTCGCCAATTTTAGGCCACTTAGACCTCAGCAACTTTGGACATTCAAACGCTCATAACTTCTTTCGAAAACTCGAGCAAAAAAGGAAACCAGATTTGGAACCAGCGTTTAAAGGGGCGTCTATTGATGTACATCTCATTTTCGATAGCCGTGTAATATTGGTGTCCTTCCCTTGTTAGCGTGGAAAGTCATTTTCATGACGAAAGGCGAATTTGCGATGATGCGTACTCTGGAGCTCCGTTTCGAGCTTTGTTTTTGAGGCACCCACATTCATGACAGTCACCTGCACCAATTCTACATTAATAGCGACTTTCTTTCCTTGAATTTGCTTTTTGCACGGAATTGGGCTTTTACTTAGATGAGGACCCAGTTCTCATACAGCACCACGATACTGTGCAAGTTAAAGTTGAGCATGTTTAGGTCAGAAATGTCTACCTAAAGTTACACGAATGGTCCGTCAAACATGGTCCATTGCATATAATGCGAGTGACACAGGTATTTCTCGCACTCGAGGTGGCTCAAACTTTTGTAAGATCCACAGCTTCGTTTAGCGCAACAGGATGACCGCCACTTTCAACGATGCTGAAAAACAGAGCCTCGCAAATCTGGTAGCCCTTATCTCGGTGAACGAATTGCTTGGACTCATTTGTGAAGAACAATTTTATTACCATTTCAGAGTTATGTGGATTCGGACCCGATTCTCAAAGCCCATCGTGAATATTGTGAAGCTTTTCTAGGTAATTATGGGGAACTGAAGTAACTAAGATAGCATTCTTGGCCGAAACTGAAAGTTCTAAAAGTCTCCAATTGACATTGATTATCAGTTGACTATAAGGTTTTCAGCGTAAATTGGAATATTGCACATCTCTTCGCATGGAGTTGTCACGAAATTATGTAACACTGGTTCAAAATTTTCCGTGCGCATAAACCTCGGGCAGAGTTTACACGATTTAATCGTCGCGATTCAATCGCTACAAGACAAGTGTTACGAGTTCATTGCATGCCGATCTTGAATTTCGATTGTGATAGCTAGTCACGATTAGTCGTGTTGGAAAACTATCAGAACCGAAATGCAAGAAGATTAGTCTGAAACGATATTGTTACGATTGTCTTGCAGCGACCAATCGGGGCGATGAAATCGCGTGAACTCTGCCCAAGGCCATTCTTCAAAGATACATCTGGGTGGCGGCCATGCGATCTATAAGCGAGCACCGGAAAAATAGATCGCTTTTTTCTTGCGGTCCAGTAGATAGAAAGTATTGGCCATTCTTTAGACGAACGCTCAAAAAACAATTGCTGTTTTTTCACAGATTAGTTGCGCCGCAGTAGTCGACTTTTCGCGAGAACATGCAAAATTGTTGGGGGCCGCACGGTCATTTGTGAAGAAGCGCACAGTCCATTGGTACCTTCCACTGAGATATTACCCCAAATTTGGGTCTTAAACAGCAATGACACCTTTGCCATTCGGAATGCTACCTCTGTACGGCGTAGACTCGAAAACTGAGAAGTGTCAGAGCGCTTGTTGAAGTTTTGGCTAAATTTTGGCTGACCGCTCGCAAGAAAGTTCAGGTTTGCGGTCCGCCTGCCTCGGCGATTTTCTGGCAAGGGAACGATACTTCCATGGCGTTTTGAGATGAAACGTATACCATCACACTCGCCATGGAACGCTTTTCAAATCTGACTACTGTTCCTGCCAATCGTTTCTTTAAAAGAACTTATGAAGGATTTTCGCGTCAATGGTCGCCTAGGAAAAATTGTCGAGGATGCCTAACTTTTGGAAAGAAGCTTTCTTTTTCAAAAAGAAGCTTAATTAAGACAGTGCAAAACAGAAAAACACAAAAGAACTCGAACCTAAACCTTCATCAAATTGTGAGGTTATCGCACTACAAACTACACCACATCTTAGCGGCGAATTTGGCATTCCGACCATATTTCCCTTAGCGCAAAACCTCCATAACTTTTTTCAGAGAAACGATTAGCAAAAAAGAAAGTTAGATTTAGAATCAGAGCTCCAAGAAGGGTGTAATAGTATACATTTCATTCAAAAAGGTCTCGGATACCAGGTATCGTTCGCTTGTGAGTGAATGTGTTATTTGTATCAAACGAGCTATGTACCCTTTAACAACAGGCTTGGCGGCTGGAAGGCGGGGCTTCGTGTTTTAGAAAGGGTTTGCTTTTGGGACAAAGTAATACCTCATGATAATTTCTACTCCTATAATTTCTACTCCTATAATTAAGCCTAGTTAATGATCAGAGAGCACGCGCGCGGGAGAGACGCAGACTGCGCAGAGGGCGCGAGTGGCCTTAAGTAGGTCACAACGCAACGCCTTCCAGCCGCCAAGCTAGTTGAATAAAAGGTTTTGTACCGAGAGCAAATTGCCTGCTAGTTTTATAGGAGTAGAAATTATCATGAAGTATTACTTTGTCCCAAAAGCAAAACCTTTCTAAAATGTTGCACTACTTTTTTTTCTAGCAGACTTTGAGCACTGTTCGATAGATCAAAGCACGCTTTACGAAATTACCCCAAAAATCCACTTAAGTCGTAATCTAGATAAAGTTTGGAGCGAAAATCTAAAATTTCCAAAGTATTCTTTGAATCGTATCTCCTTCCACGAAATCCTCAGGGATCTCCAATATAGGGCAAGTAGTACTCATAAATATTAGGTCTCAAAAGTTTTGTCCATTTTTCAACCTATCATAAAAATACGTGGAACAAAAATAGGGAAACGCTCTAAGCACTAATCTTTTCCTTCTCTTTCAACTATCATGCTTCCATGGCGATTAATCGTTTGTTCATTGAGATAAACGTCGAAATTTCGAACCCATGGTTTTTACTATGTCCAAGTTTGTCAATTTTTTCACAATCATTATTTTTGACTTTTGAAAAAGCTTTGGCAACATTAGATAGAGCAAACAAAGGGCAAAATAACGCAATTTTGCGGCGTCTATAGCCAGCTTTGAAAATTTTTTGAAATTATTTTTCTGATGCTATCAAATTCCACTTTTGGTGATGCCAAAAGCCAGAGATCATGAAACGGCGCACAACTAAGATGTTATTCGATGCAGCTTTTCCTCCTCTTTCCAGTGAGTGTATTTCTTCTCCAATTTGCGGGGTCCTTGGCAATAAAATTTTCATATCTTGAATTTGACCCCACCCCAGCGTGTACACGTAAAATGCAAAATCTTATATTTCGAAGCGGTAAACGCTCATTTGCTTCGTAAAAATAGTGAGTAATCGTAATCGGTTTTTGAAAGCTTCAAAATCCGATGATTTGTTAGTGTTCGAAGCGTTTCTGTATTTTAGAATTTCGCAAAAGTGAAGACTTTTGAAGAAATTATCTTCAAAAATATAGAAACGCCAGCTAAATATGCCAAATAATTGCACTGCATTGCCCTTTGCTTACTCTATCTGAAAAGGTCTTCCAAAAGTTGAAAATGAAGATTGTGAAAAATTGTCAAACTTGGGCATAGTAAAAACCATGGGTTCGAAATTTCGACGTTTATCTCAGTGAATAAAAGATTAATTGGCATGTAGGCACGATAGTTAGAAAGAGAAGGAAAAGATGCGTCGGTTAGTGCTTAGAGTGTTTCCTTATCTTTGTTCCACGTATATTTATGATAGGTTGAAAAAAGGACAAAACTTTTGGGACAACCTAATACATTTGCTGGATTTCTGCGGCTGAAAAATAAAACATAAATAGAACGAAAATGCAAAATTTTCACATTTTCGTTATTTTTTCACGTCTTGATCTTGTCCGATGGAGCATATGCAAGGGTATTTTTAGGCTATACTCACTAAGGCTTGCAATGTGTGGGAGGGAGAACGGGGGAGGGATGGGGGGGGGGGAGGAGGGGACAGAGCTTGGCAATACGAAGCATCTTCTTATTCTTGATTTCTTAAAGCGAAAACGATTTCGCAATTGCATTTATGAATACACTATAGATATTAGCAGCAAAAAAAAAACAAAAAAGCACTTACAGGAAATGAAATTTTCGATTTTCCCCCTAAACTTTCTCTGGATGTTTTGAGTGGATTTTTGAATTTTGTAGAGCTTGCTTTGCTCTATCAACACACTGCCTTAAGGTCTGCTAGGAAAAGAATACAATTTGATCTATTCAAATGAGAGGTTTTTGGACACCTTCAAACATACTTGAAACCACACCCTGACCATTTTAAAAAGTGCTGACATTTGATAATAAACTGTCACATCAACGATGCCTAGTTTCGAATAGGCGCCAGAAACTATTCCTACTGTAATGGGATTAAGAAAAGCTCAGAAAACTCAATAATTTGCTACAGAAGCTGTATCCAGGAAGACAAAAAATGGCCTACAAGGGAAATCAGAAGTCGAAGTGGCCGATCCCAAGAAACTGCACACCGTCGGGTGCAGCACAGAACCCTGACTTTAATCTGCCTTCCTTATCTACTGAACGCCTTTTTGGATGAAGTTATGGGCCATTACATTGCAAGAAAATCGTGCTGTGTAAGGTGCCATTAGGCCATGCAGAGCTATGCTAAGCTTGATGCTGGACCAAAACATACAGCTTTTGCATAGCCTATACCCAAATTTTAGCCAAAAAAACAACAACGTGCCTTGTTTCGCAAATTGTATCCGCGTTTTTCTTGCAGTAAGTCTGCTCATAACTTCACCTACAAAGTCTTCAGCAAATGAGGGAAACAGATTTGGATTTAGCATCTTAGGATCTTGTTTAGATTCGACATGACCCTTATTGGCTAAGTGAGTCTATTATTAAGCAAATTTTACGGTTGTTGCTCGGGAAACGATGGGAACACTAAGAAACGGAGCATTCGAAAACCTTTCCAAGAACTTTGAACCTGTCCTTCACGCTGCAACATATAACAATTTTATTCCTTTATACATGCATGGTATTCTGCTATGTCTGCTCAAAATCTGACGACTTCAAGCTAATTTTATTTTCAAGGTACTTGAAGGCCAGTCTGGCGATAAAAACTTATATCATAAAAACCTCACGACATGCACCCCTCCTCCCTCCCTTCCCACCCTACAGTAAATAGTTTCGATGAGAATTTGCAGCAAGAGGCAAAGCAACCAACGGACCATCAATCACCATCGATCTTGTGGCTTTGCCATCAGTGTTAAGTGATTTAGAGCTAGGCGGATGATCAAAGCTTTGGTTGAGGACAGTTGGCCGCTAGAAACAGGTGTTCACGGAAATGAAAGCTAAGTGCCCTTTGACAGTAGCGAAGAAACTTCTATTAGGTTGTCAAGAAAACAATGTCCGTTTTTATTTGCTTGCTTTAACAAAGCAACCATACTCAACCCAACAAAGGGTAAGGGGTACTGTTCGATAGAGCAAAGCAAGCTCTACAAGATGGCACTCATATCTTTGAACTCAAAATCTAAAGATTTCCAAGTGCCCAAAAAATCGAAAAAAATCAGATCTTCGTCCAAATAATTTCTACGGACCTCCCACTCGCTCACATCAATACTATCGATATCTGATATCCATGTGTGCGATTGCCGTAATTTTTCCTTGACTAGAAACTAAGAAAACGAAAATTTCCCTGATTTTCTCAAAGCAATGCTGAGCCGTTTTTGCATATGTAGTTCTATACTACAAGCCTAGGTAAGCATAACTGTAGGTTTTCAGCCCATTCCAAGCGGTAGTTTCGAAAAATAACGAATTCGGATTTTTTTTCGGATTCGGATAACAGAATTTCTTGGGATAAAGATGTCTTAATATTGAAAAGAAGTCAACGATTTATTAGGTTGAAGTTAATGAATTTCGTTTTTCATAACAAAGCAATAAGCGAATCAAATGTATATATACCTAAGGGTATCATTCGATAAAACAAAGAAAGCTTGACAAGAGGACTTTTGAACATTGGCAGAAATTATGATTTAGACAAATTAAAATCAAAACATAGGAACAACTCATGGTGCCCAAAACCGAATTTTCGTCTCAAGAAATCTACAAACCTCTCACTTGTTTCTGCATATAAGAGACCCTGGCACTTGTCCATAGGTATGTATAAATGCCAAAATTATTTCCATGCTTAATAATTAAAAAAAATTTGAAAGGCGGAAATTGTAAAGCTTCACCCGCGGCAACAGTCTCCTCCCATATATGCCGTTGTATACTACAAACGAAAATTTAGTCATGGAATTTGGACCTTGAATATCTCCAGTTTTTGGGTAATATTAATTTTAGTTGGTATACCGCGAAAAAAGCGACATTCCTTTCTTTCCAACCTATTAATTATTTTGGCTATAAGAATTGACAAATTAGTAACATGGGCTATGCTGCTCAAGATATAGTCCCAATATTCCCCCATCAAAGTATTGGAATGCATCCTAGCAAAAGAGATTTCATTCACTTACTGTTTATAAAGACTCAAAACTTTAGCGCATGAAAATGGATTTATAGACATCTCCATCAACAAAAATCATTTGAATTCCTCAAAAAACCTCAGAACTTCTGATCACCTTAGGCACGATTTTTGCAACCAAACAGTGTTAATAAAAGCATATATTAGGTCGTCTCAAAAGTATTTTCGCTTTTTTTGAACAAGCGCAACAATCCGCAGAACGAAGGTTAAAGCTCTTGGTAGAATTCGATGCAGTTTTTTATTCTCTTTCAAGTGGTCATCTTTATTTAGCAAATGAAACAATGTGCTATCAGAAAATTGCGATAAACTGCGACCCATGCTTTTCACCAAGGTCAAGTTCCACTATTTTTTTTTAATTCTCATACTGATCCCGAAGAAGTAAAAGTAACCAGCGGATAGAGCAAAGAAAGTAGGATACAAAACAGTTTCAATCTCCATCCCAGGATTCCCCATAACTTTTTTACAGTATTTTGAACAACACCGTCGAATTTTAGAAGTTCCATAACAGACGCAGACTCGTCAAACTTCACTAAACTCTCGATTCCTGATACTTTTGAAGTGGATTAGGATTTAGCACTAATTTTACGAAACAACTGACAAGGGAATAGTCAGAAGTCGAAGTGGCCAATCCATGCAAGCTACATACCATTCGATGCAGCATACAATACTTCAAATCTGTCTTCCATATCTGCAGAGCGCCTTTGTAGGCGAGTTATGAGCAGCTTTACTGCGAAAAAACCGTATACAAAAATTGCGAATCTAGGCACATTGTTGCTCTTTCAGCTCACCTCTAGGTACGGGTCATATGAAGTGACTTAGCTGCATGTTTTAGTCTACTACTGAGCAGAGAATGACTTTGTACGGCCAAGTTTGCACTTTACACGCACAATTCCTTGGCAAAATAATGACATACGGCTTATAATTTCGTCCACAAAAGCGCTCTGCAGATGAGGAAGACAGACTTAGAGTCAGCGTTTTATGCTGCATCTAATGGCATGCAGCTTGTATGGATTGGCCACTTCGACTTCTGTCCATTCCCTTGTGAGCATTCCGGGGTTCGAAATATCTAATTTCTAATTTCTCGCGTACAACCTGGGGTTCCTTGAAAAACATGAATTTTGTCGATTTTATCCTTCAACACTTCTCGAATCAGGGACAAAAAACATGACTAAGAAAGAGGAGAAAGTGCTGCGTCGAATAACACCCGAGTTGCTTGCCGGCTGTTGTTCTATGAGGTTTAAGTTGACCAAATATGTAATTTGATAGCATCGAAAAACTAATTTTAAAAAATTTTCAAAATAAGCTATGGAAAGGACAAAAATTGTATTGCATCCTACTTTGTTTGCTTTATCGATAGGTCACTTGGACTTTTTCGGGAAATCAGTACAAGAATTTAGAAAAATAGCTGAACCTGACCTTGGTAAAAAGCATGAGTTGCAGTTTGTAGCAATTTTCTGAGAGCTCGTTGCATTATCTGCATTATAGAGATGGCCATCAGAAAGAGCATAAAAAACGGCATCAAATGCTACCAAGAGCTCCTGTATACCTTTGTTCTGCGGACTTTGGCGCTTGTTCAAAAAAAGCGAAAATACTTTTGGGACGACCTAATATTTCCGCTATTTGGTAAGAGATTGTAAGAGATTGCTTGTACCATGATCGTGGGCACTTAGAGCTTTTCACAAGAGCGAACTCTTTGCCTTTCATCACACCCTGTGCAAACACACTTTTTATTACAGCTTTATCCCTCTTTCACATATGCATAATATTAGTGAGTTGATTCAACTTCACATACATAAATACATTAAAACTCATCTACACTGTTTACTCCGAATAAAAAAAACCGAGCATTTCTCTTTAATGTAGGATCTGTAGAATGAAACAAAATATGAAAGGTACAATTATTCAATCATGAGTCTCTAGGAACTCAAGCAAAATCTACACATATGACCCGACAACTGCATGAAGTAGAGTTATTACACTGGGAGAAAGGAACTCGGTAACTTGTTTTGTTGGAATCAGATTATAGAAAGCATCACATTTTGAGGAACCGCTTGATATCAATCACAGAAGGTTAAAGAAAGTAGCTCAAAGAGACTTCCTTGAGATGAAGTAGACGAAAATATAGTCGTCCTCCCCCCAGTAGACACTCAATGGACAAATTTGAATTTGAGCAGGAGCAAACGGCTAGCAGCATCAGAGCGCGGCAGACGCAGCCCCGGTCAAAGTGTGCGCATATGCTGTTTTTCCATTTCCCTTCGTGTTTTTTTTGTGTTACTCTTATTGCGATTTATCATATCAGATTCGAGATTTTGTTGCCGTTTGATCGTTGTTTCATGCTCTCATTATTGCTCGCCTTATATTTTTTCCAGGTAAAGCTGGAAATACGACGCAGTGAAGACTAGGGGCTAGGAATTCACTTTTTCACAGAGAAGGAAGCGCTAAACATACAACCAAGTGCTTACGTGCAATCAAGGATATACATATGGCACGGATATTGCCATACAGAACAAACTCGGATGCATCATCCAAAAAACTCACCTATACTTCTTGAAAAGATTCAGGTCTGAAAAAAAAAGTTTGGAGAGCACACTCAACTGAGAAATTGATTCACAATTAACGAAGACAATGCTTGTGCATGAGTTTTTTTTACTGGAAAAGGCGATACGCGACATTCCGCCAGAAAATCTTTAACTGCGTCGTATTCCCAGCTTTACCTGAAAAAATGTAAGGCAAACGATAATAACAGCATGAAACAAGGATCACCAGTAACAAAATCTCGAATCTGATATGATACATTGCCGCAATAAGAGTAACAGCAAAGAAACACGAAGTAAAATGGAGAAACAGCATATGCGTACACTTTGACTGGGGCGGCGTCTGCCGCGCTCTGACGCGAGGCATTTGCTCCTGCTCAAATTCAAATTCGTCCACTGAGTGTCTAGTGGGGGGAGGACGACTATAGCAGCACCGGCATAAGATACTGCAACGAAACTGTACATCATTTTCTAGCCAGTTGCAGGCGAAAGTCTAGCTTCAGGCCAACAGCTAAGCTTCAACAGTCAAATAGAATCTCGATGACTTCTGTGTGGTGGAGCTTCTGTTGAATATTATGCACATCTGAAAGCAGAGCAAGGTCCCTCTCCCACCTGCTTGTTGTGATGGCGCTCCAACTAAAAGAAAACTAAAAGTTTGGAAAAGAAATTTGATAAAAATTGTATTTTTGATAAATTTAACTTGAAAGATTATTCGAAGACTGTTGGCATTGTAGAATTGGGCTTTCTCGAACGGCTGTAATGGGCTTTCTACGAACGCAAGGGATACTGTAAGCATACGGTAGGAAAAGAATGAAAAAAGCTCAATAGGAAGCTAATTTCTGTCAAGTTGACAGAATATAAGCAATTCATTGCACGCAGGGACTGCACGCCATTGCGTCTAATCAAGATAGTACACATTTGGAGGAGAGAGCAGACGACTGGAGGGATGAAAAAGCGTTCAGTGTGAAAGACGCCGACAGTGTCCATATTGGCGCCCTATCACTGCGCGCGATGACTCGCTCAAAATTATAATTTTGCTAGTTCTAATTTGCTAATTCTCCATAAATGTGACGCTGGGCAGCTACCGTATGCCTTATCTAAGTTCAGCGATACTGTAAACGATCAGGAAAAAGATTACCATAAGTGATTTTAGTACTGTAGAAGTTTGTTTCAGTCTCGAAAGCGTCTGTCTATCGTAGTGATAGCCCAGAATGGCCATTCCAGATCGTTTTTTGAAGCCTGAGTCCAAATCCAGCATCTTGTATCTAGCTGCCTTGCGACGCATGCCTAAAATCAAAGCTGCTAGATTGATCCAAAAACGTTTAGATAACTTACCCATAGCTTAATCTGCCCACCCTGTCTGATGAACACCATAAACAGCAAATATCACACTGATCCCAGTCCAGAGTCACGTCCGGGGCTCGCAGAAGAGTGGAAGGGATATGATGGTAGAGACGCGTCTGCGGTACCGTACCACCAGAACGGAAGCTGTAGGACACGACGATCGACGACCGTAAGCCGATTGAAGACGTTAACTCAGGCGGCGATGTCATCGTTGGCTCAGACTTTGATGAAGAGAAGAGCCAGTAAGTGAGCGGTTGAGTATGTTCCCAGGCTAGGACATACCTGGAAGGCAAAAAGGTACTGGGCCCAAACGTCAGTGAGTAGAAACTTAGGCGCATTCGGGCATCTAACGCAAAGCTTTACTAGCCTGCTTACCTGTCCTCTTTCTTAGCTATCCCACAACGCGCAGGAGAAAATGGCTGATAGCGAGGTTTAACAGCAACATGGCCGCTAGTTCTACAAAAAATAAAACATGCATATTTTCCAACAAGAAGCTTGATAAGATGCACAGACCTCTTTTGCTTCAAGAATGCTACCAGCACAAAAGCGAAGCCTAACGATGCCAGTATGGCAATGATCGCCAGTAACAACATGGTCGCAGGCACAAGATTTTGGCCCAGCTGCATTAGGATCGAAGTCGAAAAGGCAGAGAGTTCTTCTGGCATCTGCAATATTCAAATTTTTACTAACAACTGAGAAAAATACGTATTTATTGTGGGAATAATCACAACAGGGGTGAGTATTGATCGACCCAAACTTGGGATCATAGTGGGGGACTAATCAAGTTCATTCTTAATGATGCATACAAAAGAGCGAATGTTTTGCAGGTGCGATGTGAGAGTAAGAACTAATTAGGTATGAAGTTCCAAAGCAAATCGAATCTCACATTTCTATTAGTCAAGTTACTCTAAAATCACTTTTCAACATTGAATAGAGTCAAATCAAAGGTAACTGCAATTCCGTAGAATTTTCTGAAGTATATGGTGCAATTGCGGTGGTGGCAACATTTGATTGTGAATTTGGATAAATGCTCCCTAGACCATTTCACACTGAGAAATTGACATTACGTTATCTTAAGTTCACATGTATTTCTTATGAGATCACATTGGTACGATCGCACATGTTTAATGACATTTGAATAAATTAATAAAATAAAACCACTAGCATGTGTCAACCCGTGACTGCTGCCAGCACACGCGAGCCACCATATGAAATGCTGGAATTGGTAGATTGCAGAAAAGCAAAGAACAATGATTTTTACCAAATAACAACGTTCAACGATGGTCATA
Source organism: Cylicocyclus nassatus (assembly GCA_958299035.1). Lineage (NCBI taxonomy): Eukaryota > Metazoa > Nematoda > Chromadorea > Rhabditida > Strongylidae > Cylicocyclus > Cylicocyclus nassatus. The sequence goes on from CATQJL010000223.1 coordinate 25,050,176, forward strand.
TCGGATGGATCAGGGCACCATGGACATCAGTCTGTATGCTTCTGCACAGTCAAAGTGACGTTGAAGCATTTGGCTCGAATCTCTCTCAACTTTTTACCCAACTCTTCTTCCGGCATTGCAGTGGTAGTCTTGTCCTGATGACGTTGTATCCGGCCTTGTAACTGTAGGTCATCGCATTATAAGTTTCCCTACCAATAAAGGGCTTCTTGCGTAACCGCAGCTGCTGTGGATTACGGGTAGCAGTGATTAACGCTTCATGCGAAAACTCTCATTTGTTTCGATGATTTTCTCCTGGAAGACACGGAATAGAAGCTGTCTGATCACATACGCGAGGAAAGTAATACGTGGGATCGGTGCCAACAAATTGGCACGAAAGTGTCAAATCTTCTGGTTTACCCTTTGCCCAATGGGAAACGAACGAGTGCGAGGCTTCCTTTGAAAATCTCAATACGAGGAGAAAAATAAGCTCCATAAAATCTAGAGATATTTCTGTACGATTTTTCTTCTAAAGTGTTGTCACTCACAGCTGTTATGTCCTAGAGAGTGAACTAAACTACAAAGTAATACCATGCTCTGATTGCTGCTTTTTCAAGAAAATCTACATTTTTGGTAGTTTTTGGTTGTTTGGTAATCTAGATTTTGTACAGCGCTTATCTGTGACATAAAAACATAGAAACATGAAAACATAAGAACTAAATGTTTGAATTATAAATCCTAATATCAATTTTTTATAGAAAGATGAGCTAATTTTAACTTTCGCCATCCTTCCTTACTAAACAGTTTCGGGGATGACATAGAAAAACACAATACTCCGTCTAAGGCTAGGAACGAAAAGGAGTTCCTAAGTTATAATATTATAATCTTATATATAAAGCTGAATGTCTGTTTGTCTGTATGTCTGTCTGTCTGTCTGTCTGTCTGTATGTACGTATGTTCCGAATAGAAAATTCCATTTCTGAACCGATCCGGACCAAACTTGGCACACATACACTACGGGCCCCGGCGGGTGTCATAGGCTACTTTTCGTCATCGATCGATATCGATTTTATCGATTTTTATCGATTTTTTTGCTGAGTTCACCTACGGGGCTGGGAGTTGGCACAGGGGGGTAATCGAGCATGGGGATTCCGAATACAATATTGGTTTTCAGGATTATCGATTACTTTTATCGATTTTATCGATTTTTTTGCAAAGTTTGAGCTACGGGGCTGGGAGTTGGCACAGGGGGGTAATCGAGCATGGGGATTCCGAATACAATATTGGTTTTCAGGATTATCGATTACTTTTATCGATTTTATCGATTTTTTTGCAAAGTTTGAGCTACGGGGCTGGGAGTTGGCACAGAGGGGTAATCGAGCATGCTGATCACCTCCAAGGGGGGTGATCAGCATGCTCGATTACACTCCTGTGCCAAATTCCAGCCCCCTAGCTCAAATTTTCAAAAAATCGATAAAATCGAAAAAGTAATGGACGATCCTGAAAACTAATATTGTGTTCGTAATCTGCATGCTCGATTACCCCCCTGTGCAAACTCCCAGCCCCGCAGGTCAAACTTTACAAAAAAAATCGATAAAATCGATAAAAGTAATGGACGATCCTGAAAACTAATGTTGTATTCGGAATCCCCATGCTCACTTCCCCCCCTGTGCCAACTCCTAGCCCTGTAGGTGAACTCTGCAAAAAAATCGATAAAAATCGGTAAAATCGACATCGATCGATAACGAAAAATGACTGTGACACCCGCCGGGGCCCGAAGTGTATGTGCGCCAAGTTTGGTCCGGATACGGCGGAGCCGGGTAAGCCAGCTAGTTACAAATATAATAATTTATTATTATAATAATTACAAAAGCGCACTACTGTTATGAGGCAAAAGGGTCCGGCCGCTTCTTAATATGAATTTTTGCTATTTATAAGGTTGAAACTTTCTGTACCAGAAGTAAAAAACTTGTTTGAAACTATTGAGGAACCTGGTTCTGGTACATCGTATGCTTTTTGCTCTATACAGTATATATAATAGTTCCATAAAACTTTTGTTTGGAAGGTCAGAAATGAACTCAAATCGTGAATCTTCTTTGTAGGTTTCCTCTAATAGATTTCTCGTCTCTTTAAATTGAACCTTGAAATCAAAGTCAAAACTCAGTACTTGCAACCTTCACACATTTTTTGCTACCAAATAATGTAAAGGCTGCTGCATGACGAAGGCGCAAAACCAGTAATAGTTGGGCAGGCGCGAACGCCACGCGCGCATATATTCACCGTTGTAACTATTTTATTTATTGTGGATCCTGCGCCTCATGCGCTCTGCTGCTAATGTAGCCGCGTTCACGCCGGAAGATATTGCGCCTTCGTCATGCAGCAGCCTATATCTTCGTAGTACACTACAATTTTCCATTAACCACCCCGAAGAGTTGAATACTTCTTTGCATATTCGATCAAATTGAGTGACCTTGTTGGAACTGGAGATTATCACATTTCCAAAAATTCTTGATGTTCGATATCTCAAGCAAAGTTACTTGAATTCGTGCAGAGCAAAAGAATCTGGCTTTAGTGTAGAACATTGGTCATCTCATAAGCGGGGAATATTGTGATGAAAAAACTATTTTTTATTTATTCAAGTTACTATTTTAAGCTTTTAGTAACTTGAATAAGCAACCTAGCTTTATTTTTTGGGCCAGCATTGGGCCTAACTTGGGTTTTGTACTACCGAATTTGCTCCTTGCATCACGATTTCTTAGCAAAGTAATGGCTTTAAACGGCTCACAACTTCGTCCACATAGATGCTGAGCATGGAATACAGATTTGTAATTAGCGTTTTATCTTGCATCTAATGGCAAGCACTTGTAGGAATGTACGCTTTGGTCTCTGAACATTCCCATGTTGAGTGTTGATGGTCCTGGCTACTCTCAATCTTGCAACTTTCTAGCAAGTATCCACACTTTCCTTTCCAGAAGCATTCTGCGGACAGCGGAGGTAGATTTGAAGTCAGTGCTTCAACCTCGTAAAGAAAGCATTTCGTTGGAGGTACCACTTCGACTTCGCAACCTTCCCTTGCAAGAGCTTACCTTTCGAAAATTCGCCACACTGGGGCATTTTCTTTTACTGATAGTAAAAAATTTTGAGTGGTTGATATGTGATACCCTTAGAAAATTATAAGTAGGATACAACAAGCAAATTTTTAATGGAGATTTGTAAGAAAAAAACGACAAGCCAGCCCAACATTATGTATTAAGTGGGCCCAAAAGTTCCGTTTCTTAATCTGAAATCGTTCAGAAGGGTGATAAACAAATCCTTCAAACACTGTCCGATGCAGAATTTCTTCTTCTTCCCAGCATCTATCTTTCCATTGTGACAGTTTCGACGAGCGCTGAGATAATTGCCGAAAACTAGAATCCTTCATTTTTACCATGTCTAACCTTCGCAAATTTTGAGAATTTTTATTTTAGACTTCTAAAATGCTCTAATAAACACCTGATAGGGCAAACCTTTTGCAAATTAATGTAATTTTTTGCATCTCCCTACATCTCATCTCCCTGCTTTCTGGAATTACTAAAATATATTTTCTGAAGTGACCATTTCATATTTGGCTCATTCTAACCTCGCAAAACATCAGACATTGAACAATTTGGGTACCATTCGACGCATCTTCCTCTTCTTCTGACAGCTACCTTTCTTTCGCGAAGCATGCAACTTTTGCAGACAAAATCGCAGTACTTCCCAATTCTAGGAGTGCGCTAGATTGGAGCCGAAATATCAAAATCTATCCGTTTTCACGCCGTAATTGCTCATTTACTTCGCACTACTAGTGATATTAATAACCGAGTTTTGGGACTTCAATATTTTGAGAATTTCGCAGTGTTCGCAGTGTTTGGCGCATTTATGTGTTACATGACTTTTTCAAAATTCAATGTTCTAATAAGAAAATTCAGCAAACTTCTAAAGGAAGCTGAATAGATGCGAAAAATTGCATTAATTTGCAAAAGGTATGCCTTTTGGGTGGTTTTCACAGCACCTTCAAAAGTCTTAAATGAAGATTTTGAGAAATTGCAAAATTCAGACATGTTAAAAATGAAGTGTTCTAGTTTTAACATAGCTGTGGAAAGAGGAAGAACCTCTGCATCGGATACTTTCAGAATGATTTGTCTATCTCTATCTTGAACATTTGAAATAGATCTAAAAAACGGCACGAATTTTCGGACCCAGTTAATATTATACTTTTACTCTTTGCCACATATCAATAAACATTCATCGGTAGTATTGTTTAAACTCAGATCTCCCCGTCTTTCAAACGAACGGCGACCGCAACAGGATCTGTTCCTTTACACCACGGCAGTGTAAGATAATCCTTAAGAAAAAAAGAATGCTTTCATGTGTACATGAAGTCTTTCTCCTGCACTGCAATATGCAAGCAATAGATTTCCTACTTCCACTGGGAAGATCGACCTGTTCGAAAATGTTGGTTCGCCTAAAAAATGAGTTCGTTTTGGCATGCAAATCTTTATAAGAAAAATCTTCTTGTTGTTTTTAGTCCACAATTTTTTTGTGGAAAAGTAGTTCAAAGTTTCCGCTGTTACACATAAAATATTCAGGAATTTTCAAAATCAGTAAGGACAGTCATACTTCAACATTGCTTAATTCCCAAAAGCTCAATTCTTTGACTTCCTAAGCTTCGTGTTCATACTGCAATGGATATTGAGAGCAGCAGTTTGGTATTTGGATAATAGGGAGTTTTCTTATTTATAGTAAGAATGAAATATCTGAGTTGCCACTTTGAGAATTTCTATCGAATAAACCAAAATTCCTCATATTTGCGCACTATGAGAAAATTGGGGTTTCTCAATTCTTTGCGGATGTTTTCCCTTGGAAGAAACGTTTTACTCAAACAAAATTTTTATTCCAATGCCTATTGAAATGTTTTACAGATGCCAAACACGACGAGTAGTCAAGAATTGTTAATACCAAAGAAAAGCTTGATTGTTACTTGAGTGAGAAGGATTACAGGGGAACGAACTCCGCCAGCTTGAGAACCTTCGCTGGCAACTGGTTTTTTTTGCACTGTTGTTGCATGTCATTGCAGGACCAGTAGTGCGAAAACGATTCAAACTGGCGGAGTTCCGGTCCCCTACCCGAAAAAAACTGGCATTTGTTCTCTCCAAAGTTAACTTTCATACCAAACAGAGCAGATCTAGGTACGCAAAATATCTTTAACATGATACTTTGCCGGATGCTGTCTTTGAGATTATCTTGGAAAAACAAGAACCAAGAGAAGCAGGGTTTCGGATGAAGAAGTAGATTAGCTTATCTCTAATAGGGTCAACAAGTCTGAAAAAGATCATTTCACTTGAGTAACCCAAAACTGAAGACTTTAAAATCTGGTTTGCTTGATGCACAGACTTCAACATACCAAATATGAGAAACAAACTCAGTTTTCGTCTCAAGGCTTTCTGTCATGTTACGATAGATATAAGGTAGACAGAGAAGTAGATTAGCTTATCTCTGACCAGTGCGTCACCTCTGCTTCGCAGAGGCTCGCACTGGCTCTACTATCTAAGTGCCTTAACTCATTCCCACAATAATGACATTGAAACTCACCGCGCTATGCCGACTACCACGAATGAAATGTAAAACTACTCATTTAGAAAGCTTTTTAACGTGAGATCGGTGATTTGGCGTGAATGAAACTTTTTGCAAGAAGACAAACGCAAATTTGAATAGGTTTTTAAATTTGTCATGGCTTGGTAGTTGCCACAAAGGCAATAGTCACCGTGAGCTACATCTCTGTGCAAAAATCTCCTCAGATGCTTGGCTAGAACCTTAGCAAATTAATCATTTACGCAACCAATTCTTTTTGGCGCCGTTTTCTATGTAGTAAACTATTGACCACTTTTGGGGCTAAAGTCCATCGCTTGCACATTTGCTTACCAAGCACATCCAGGACTTTGCAAAAAGTGGTGATGCGGACCCAATTCTCCGGGACAGAAGCCAAGTGAACCCATTTGGCGCGCAATTTCTGAGGGTTCCACTCAACGAAAGTACTCGTGCTTTTGCTTGTTGGACTTTCATGAAGGTAACATGCGCTATGCAAAATTTGGGTCTAGAACGCTGGCTGGAACACGTTCTACGAATTTCGTAACAGACGGACACACACACACACACACACAAAAACACGTAAACAAAACCCTTAGCCTGTTATTATAAGGTCTTGATAGGGTTAACATATTTTGTGGCCTACCCTCCGATATTCTTGGAACGCCACTGCCTCATCTTTCTGTCATTTCTGCTTTATTTTTCCACTGCTTATGGTCGATTCTTATCGGAAACCGAGCACTACACCAAACCAGATAGTCCTTATTTCAGAATCACATGTTCGAAAAATATTTTGAACAGCAGATATTACTCTAAACATTGACGTAGTTTTGACCCTTTGTCAGGTTACCCTTTGCATTACATTCTTAGAAACAGGCACCACATTGTAAATGGAGCATACGACTAATTTCAAGACAATTTATGTGCGATGGGATTTCATATAACACGTCGATTTAACTTAGTTCGTTAGTCCTAGATTGTACAACTAACACATCTGATAGGTGCATAGCTTTGAAATATACGTCTTTCAATTGTTCGCACGAGGGCTGATTGATTCTTGCAGGGCTAACTTAGTCTGTATAATAGCTTATAAGCTGAAAACTTCCACGAAGCATCTTAACGTCGATCGTTTATACAGTATTTGCGGAGCTTTGATATGAATTCATCGTAAATAATCTGGATAAACGCTTTGAACTTCATGGTTTAGCGAAATGCTTCGGAAGCATTATCTAACAATGAGTAAGAAATTGCCATGGATCCAAAAATGTAAATCCACAAAACTTATATTCAAAAAACTTAGCGCTCCTCGGCGCTTTCGTCGCGACAGCTCAAACAAAATCATTTTTGTAAATTTGACATATATTCTTGATGCTAGATTTTCAAAAGTTCAATGATGTGTTCAGTTCTTTCTGAGAACCACTTCAAAAAATTTATAGCTTTCGAGTTTTGCGAAGATAAAAATGTCGCGACGGAAAAATACACTGCAATAATTATTTTATCAAGACTTTAGAACCCAACCGATAGCTTGAAAATAGGCAGGACAAAGTTGTGCAAATGTTTTGTTTAGTTTCTGTTAAATAAAAGGACATGATCAAGGTCACTCCTTTTTGCGCTTTTCTTGAAGGCGCCGATCTCAAATTCGACTTCATGTTTCTTTTTATTTTAGTATGGGTCACTTTTCATTACCATTTATTCATTTGTCGAACTTCATTATTCGCAGTTTTTCCTCAAAGGCACATTTCATTCCTTAATTTGCCAGTTTAGAACCTGTTCAGCCACCTATGTAAAAATTTGAAGCTCTTTACCTTTGCTGCGTATGATCATTTATGCCCAGTGTTTCTTTCGAAAGCCGACATACCTCGTTAATCTGGCAGTTGTTTTGACTTCTATCGTGAGTTCCTCAGAGGAAGATCACAATGGCAATCTATTCAGGCAAAGTGTATTGGTTACTGTGTACAGAAAGAAAAAGATGACATTGCGAAATGAGTGCGTTTCAAGGACTGAACGATGACACTTTGATATATCCTAATTTCAAGCGTACAAGGCCTTTTTCGTTGTTATAGGCAAGCCGCTCAGCCGCTTCACTGTTTTTGGGAAAGAAATCCTTGTGCCGTAGGGTATACTCAGGCAATATGCAGCCGGTATGAGGCCCTTTGGTCGCGTAGTCTTTCTGCGTGCTTAGTTGCTCGATTATAGAATCCCCCCCCCGCTTTGTACGCGTGAAAACTACGGTTACTCAATGATGCTCCGCTTGTCTTAGAACGTTTTTCTATTTTTCTACTGCTTTCGGAGTCTTGTTGACGTTTCCTTTTTCAAGTTGCTACTCTTTGAAATGCGTTTCATGTATCATGCATAGTCGGCAGGATTCCGTTTGTTTTTGTTATAAGGGTGCTTTCCGCAGCCGCGCAAAACTCTCATAAGCTAACCCTGATCGCACGATAACAAGTGCCTTAAAAAGTTGGTATTATCTCTGCAATAAAAATGACGAGGTGTTGAACCAGTGTCGGAAAATCGCAAAAGAGTTGGAAAGTCAGCTACCTGGAATTCAACAGCGGGGCAGTCTAAAAGCAAGTAAATAGCTATATTGAACATAAAAATGTGCGTTCGCAGCTACGCAGTGTCTTGTGGCAAATTGATGAAATAAACAATTCAAAGCTGTCCACCATGAAGCGAGCGGTTATTAGTCTGTGGAAGGTTGAGAGATTTGCACTCTAAACATATCAACCCTGCGTTAACATTAATTCAATTTGTGCAGAAATTGTTTTGCATGCCAAAGTATTTTTGAGGCGGTAGAAAGTGTCAAGGCGGATCAGACAAAAGATACTTTAGTCATTACTTTAAAATGTGAAAAAGTTGCTGCGCTTTAGGCGCCGTTCACAAATTAACCATATATATCAAAAACAAAAGTAGACGTTTCTAACACTGAACACTCCCACTTTGTCTGTCATTTTCTATTCCGCCTCAGCGTGCAAAGGTAAGCGATCAGGCCTTCCAGACGCAAGAAGATTGGGATGGACTGGAGGTAAGTTTGTGTAATCTTGTTTGTTGACTAAAAGTTTGCCACAGGCTACTTTTGACATCAATACTAGTGCTAGTGAAAGGCACTGTGGCCATGGTAGGCATGCCGGATGACTTTGTTGAACCAAATGAAGACGATTTCAACAGAGTGTATGTAGATGTGGGTGCACGGTTTTTCACAGCCGCTAGAAAACAAGCTCAGCTTCAAGACAAGTTGTTGTAGATGATTTCACTCACGCCTTTCGATCCTTCTCCATATTCAGCGAAACAGCAGGAATGTCGTAGATTGAACAGCGTAAAAATCCTGCCCGCAGGATTAACGGCAAGAAACTCTATTCATGAGTTGTTGGTGTTTCTAAATTGTGTATTTAGGAAGATCTTCTCTGTCTGCATATTATTCGCTTCTTCAATTGGCAGATGGAACAATTATCGCACGTCAGCGAAAAGGTTTGTTTCAAAGCTTTGAAATGTGTTTCTTGACTATTTGATAAGTGGAACTTGTAGTACTCTTTAATTTAACGGCTGAAAGGCAACTGCTTGCATTCGCTACGCAGTCTGCGTCTCTCGCGCGCCCGTGCTCTCTGACCATGTCCTAGCCTTCAAAGCCCCGCCTTCCAGCCGCCAATCCTGTTGAATCAAAGTAGAATCTTATAGTGCATTCAAAATGCTACAAATTTTTGGAGGAAGCTGCTTCTCATTAATTCGGTAGCTCGCAAGCAATTTAGATTGACGGGCCGCGTGCATTAACATCCCCCCCCCACTGGTAACCCAAAACGCAGTTTAAATGAAGTGCACATCTCCAAGTTCCACTGAATGGGATCTTCGTGTGCTCTAACCACTCGCAAGTATTTCTACTACCCTCTCTATAACCATATTGAACAGGAGCAAAGAGTTGTATACGCCGCATTTCCCAACCTTTCGTGATACCTGATGCTCCCCAAAACCAACAGTGCTAACAAGGGAAAGTTCCCAGTCAGCTCGGCCAACCCGGATGAGTCATATATAACCGTAACGGGCTTGAAACGCTGATTCCAAATCTGCTTTCCTTTTCTGCGGAGCAACATTCCGAGGGAAGTTATGAGCGTTTAAATGTTTAAATTCGTCATGTTCAAAGTGGCTTAAAATCAGTTGAAAGCTGTAAAACAACACCAAATTTCATTATCTGTGTTCCGTCCTTGTAATCAATGTATTTGATACAAAACTGATGAATCACTTTTATGTGTTATTGTACAGCTTTCGTCAATTTTAAGCCACTTGAAACATGACAAATTTAGACTTTCAAACGCTCATAACTTCTCTCGGAAAGTCGCTCCGCAGAAAAGGAAAGCAGATTTAGAATCAGCGTTTCAAGCCCGTTGCGGTGATATATGAGTCATCCGGGTTGGCCGAGCTGACTTGGGAACTCTCCCTCGTAAGCATGCTTCTAATGAGATAAGGGTAAATAATGTATCAAAGTCATGAAAACTGCGATGAACCACAAGCGAAAGTTGGGTTGATCGAAAACCCCAACATTCTAATGACTCATGCTTTCACAGAAATTTGATTAACCGCACTGGGACAGATAATCAGCAGGCTCTGGAATTTTTTTAATCAACTTCAAAGGATTAATGGCTTTGAAAAAGTATCGAAGGGAAGCCGGGATTATCAGGGATCATAGATGAAACTAGAAAAGCGGCTTGTACCTTTTTCCTCCCGTTCAGTAAGTTTTGTAGAAAAAGGGGTAGTGAAAGCACTTACCTATCAGATTGCCTTTAATTTAGAAGCGAAAGCTTTAGGATGATATTTTTTGTGCTGCGTTTACCTCCTCTGCGGGTATAATCACTGCGTGCGGATTCAAATAACCAAATTCAGAATAGATGACATTATAAAAGCAATGCAAAAGTTGGCATCTATAGAAACATGGAATACAATGGTTTGTTCTAAAGGAAGATTAATGCTTTTAGTGAAATTTCCATATGATGGAAAATGCATGAGTGACCGTCTTCCGCATCAATATTGTGTTTTGAATATATTTGGCAAGGATATTCGCATAGCCCGATGGAGATGCTACAAATCAAAAAAGAACAAAAATTCTTTTTTACCAAGGCATGCTGTGCTGTTTCCACATAAGTATATGTACACTAGAAACCTCTTAAGCTACGATTATAAAATCTCAACCCTCTACGATTACTAGTTTGGAGAAATATTGTTTTAGCATGAAACAAGTAAAGGAAGCTTCCAATATTTCTTGGAAATAAGAGATTGTAGAAAGCCGAAAGTTCGCAGCTGTACTTTGAAGGCGTTTCGTATATATTTTCTCATAGGGAAAAAGGAGCAGCACAATCTCGTTCTGCAAAAATATGAAAAACGTTTTCTCGATTTTTATAATAGCTTGCGAAGAAACACATTGATATCGATCTTTAGTGCAAAGTGTATATGCGCGCGTGAATGTACCGGTAAGGTATCGTCGATTCGTTGACCGCATGAACTGTTGAAACGCTGCGGAGCAGTGCGGCGCGGTTGGATTGTCGCGAGAGCAGGACTTGTACAATGGCGAATTTGTACTAAGACAAGCGTTTTACCTTGCGGTGCGTGCTTTCACTGTTGTCCAGTCCATTCAGTCAACGAATCTTATAGATAAAGCTGAATGTCTGTTTGTATGTCTGTCTGTATGTCTGTATGTCTGTCTGGGTGTACGTATGTACCAAATAGAAAATTCCAACCGGTCCGGACCAAACTTGGCACACATTCACTTCGAGCCCCGGCGGGTCATAGACTACTTTTCGTCATCGATCGATATCGATTTTATCGATTTTATCGATTTTTGTAAACTTTGACGTGCGGGGCTGGGAGTTTGCACTGGGGGTAATCGAGCATGCTGATTACGAGTACAATATTAGTTTTCAGAATTATCGATTACTTTTATCGATTTTACGATTTTTTTGCAAAATCTGTGCTACGGGGCTGTGGGTTGGTAAAGGGGGGGGGGGTGATCGAGCATGCTGATTACGAATACAATATTAATTTTTAAAATTATCCATTACTTTGTCCAATTTTAGCGATTTTTTTGCGAAGTTTGAGCTACGGGGCTGGAGGTTGATGAGGAAAGTAGGTGAGCATACTGATTACTAACACAGCGGGAGTAGGGAATTTCAAGTAAAAGTGGGAACAGGGAAAGGTTGCAACGGGGAAAGGGATGGAACCTTTACGTTTTGACAGAACCGGGCAGAGCCGGGTAAGCCAGCTAGTCAACTATACTTTGAGACGAGAATGACTTTCTCCCAAACCTTTTGGATCCTCTCTTGGCTTCTAGTTTTGAAGCTGAGGTATGTTGAAGCTGGCGCGAATGAGAAGTCATCCGTGGAGCTTCTCTGCTTTTTCAACTTGATCCATTGAATGATTCATAGCTGGAGGAATTCAAAAATGGGAAGTGAGAAGCTTATATATTATTGACATAAATGACGCAAAGCCTTCCACACAAACTGAGGGTGTTAAGCTTCTGATGCTGTACAACCGAGCCCTCAAAGGCAGCGTTCAGGCAAGCCTGAACACATGGGAATCTTACGTGGTTAGTGATTTTAGAGCCCTAACTGAGCCATTGCCCAACTGGCAGCTCAGGTAGTGCTTTAACGGCTAAGGTATTCCCTTGAGACTGGACCCCAGGACCGTATTTCGCATGGACTCATGGCGCGACGCGCGAATCCTCGCGCGAAACTGCCACGAATTCATGCGAATACGATCCTGAGGTCCAATTTGGAGGCGTATATCTCAGCCGTTAGTGAGTCATTTGCACTGCTCTTGAGCAGTGCTTTAGTTAGGGCCCCAAAATTACTTTCCATGTGTAATCGCCATACGTCCAGTTCTGCCTTGACTCTGCATTTAACGACACACTACGCGCGAGTTCGGTAACAGCTCAGCGTAAGCGCATTCTAAACACACAAAATAAAGGACATTTCATCGATCTAAAAGGGTTATACACGCTATGCATTTGTAGCCTGCCAGTGTTGGATTCGAAGACATTCGACGAATTGCCAAATCGCATGATATGTGCTTGGGGCTTAATTAAGCAATCGCTCAAATCCCACTGCAGAAAATGAATTTTGAAATGAAAAAATTGCTTCAAAATGTATTGGAATAGAGTTTCACCGCTACAGTCAGCGTAGATGTTTTGAAGCTATTATAATTAGTTCGAAGCGCTGCTTTAGAGTCCCTAGCGTAAAAAGTCTTTTTATGATGAAACGCGATTTTTCAATGATCTTTTGTACTATAGAGTTTCGTTTTGAGCTTTCTATTTGAGGCACCCACATTCATGACGGTGTCACCTGCACCACTTCTACATGAAAAACGATTTTTTTGTGAATTTTTTTTGCAGCGGGATTGAGCGTTTACTTAGGTGAGGACCCAGTTCTCATACAGTACCACAATACTGTGCGAGTTGAAGTTGAGCATGTTAAGGTCAGAAATGTTTACATAAAGTTACATGAATGGTCCGTCAGACATCATCCATTGGATATAATGAGAGTGACACAGGTAATTTTCGCATTCAAGGTGGCTCAAACTTTTGTAAGATCCATAGCTTCGTTTAGCGCAACAGGATGACCGCCACTTTTAACGATGCTGAAAAACAGAGCCTCGCAGATCTGGTAGCCCTTATCTCGGTGAACGAATTGCTTGGACTCATTTGTGAAGAACAATTTTATTACCATTTCAGAGTTATGTGGATTCGGACCCGGTTCTCAGAGCCCATCGTGAAAGATGTAAAGCTTTTCAGTTCAGTTATGGGGAACTGAAATAACTAAGATAGCATTCTTGGCTGAAACTGGAAGTTCTAAAAGTCTCCAATTCACAAATGTTATCAACTGACTTTGTTTATCTATGCCATTATATGGTTTCAGCGTAAATCGGAATAAAAGTTGCACGTCTCTTCACACGAAGTTGTCACGAAAGTATGTACCTGGTTCAAAATTTCCTCTGTGCAACACACATTCTCAAATAATCACCGGGGTGGCGGCCATGCGATTTATAAGCGGGCACCGGAAAAATAGATCGCTCATTTCTTGCAATCCCTTTGTAAAAATTTGGAAAAATCTTGGCTGTTTTTTTAGACGAACTTTCAGAGGACCATTGCTGCTTTTTTCATAGATTACTTGCGGCGCAGAGTCGCATTCTCGCTTACTTTTCACCAGAATGTGCAAAATCGTTAGGGGGCCGCACGGTCATTTGTGAAGGACCGCACATTCCGTTGGTACCTTTCACTGAGAGAGTACCCCAAACTTAGGTCTTGAACTGCAGTGACACCTTTGCCATTCGGAGTGCTACCTCTGTACGGCGTACATCCGAAAATTACCCGTTCCTTGCGTTCGCTGAAAGTTTGTAATTCTGTTTACTGCCCGTTGGCAGAACATGCGACAGTGAAGGAAGTACCGCTCGCTAAAGTTTCGGCTACATTTTGGCTGATCGCTTGCAAGAAAGCTCGAGTACGCGGCGCACCTGCCTCGGCGATTTTCTGAATTAAACGCAGCGTTCATTCAAAATCCATCCCAACCAAGTAAGCACATAGTTATGAAGCGGAGCTCAGCAGTATCCGATCTGCGTTGGTCCAATTCTTTGACGTAGCCTCTGAAAGGAGTTACGGGCCTGTGATAGGTATCACAGACCGCCCCTCACATCACACAACTCCCCCTGAGGACGAGTGCTCACGCAAGTGCTCAGCTCCTCTCCGCTGGCAAGCCGAGGAAGATGAACAATCCGAAACTCGTCTGCGCACTTAAATCAGGGTCCCTAGAAATCGGGGTTTTCTAAGGGTTCTAAACAGTTTGAACTTTATAAGTTGTGATTACGATTACGGAAAGTTCCCTGTATGACAAAAACATGGGAGGCGAAATTTTGGGTGGAGCTACCTTGAAGGTGTTGTTTGTATCAAACGAGCTATGTAGATTGCTGCTAGCTTTAAATAATAGGAACTTATTGAAGTATTAGGTTGCCCCGATATCAAACCATTTTTTCGAATGAATAACACTGCTTTCTTTCTAGCAGACTTTGAGTAATGTTCGATAGAGCAAAGGAAGCTCTAGGAAATTATTCCAAACATCCACTCAAGTTGTAATCTAGATAAAGTTTGGAGCGAAAACTAAAATTCCCAAAGTAACCTTCGAATCGGATCCCCTTTCAAGATATTCTCATGGATCTCTAATATAGTGGGACACATATAGGGCTTATCAATTTGAGTGTCGTTTGCACCAGCATCTCCATCTTCGCGCTGGGCTCTCGTCTCTTCTGCGGTACATGCTCCCTAATCACTTCCAATTGATTGCTGCTCCGCCTTTCCCACGCTCGCCCTGGGGAAGTGCTCAGAAAGCAGCCCTGCGGAAGAGACGCAGAGTCAAGCGCGAAGATGGAGATGCCAGTGCAAAAGATACATTTGCTGGTTTTCCGCGGCTGAAACGCAAAATTGTCACATTTTTCGTTTTTTTTATGTCGAACTTGATCTTACCTTATAGAGCACGTACAAGTATTTCTAGACTACACTCATTAAGGCTTGCAGTATACAATCCCATGTATGGGATTGAGGCGGGGGGGGGGGGGAAGGGACGGAGTTAAGCAATTTGAAGCATCTTCTTATTTTTGATTTCTTGGAGCGAAAACAATTCAGCAAATGCATTTATGAATACACTATAAATATGAGCAGCAAAAAACAAAAAAAGCACTTGCAGGCGATAAAATTTTTTTCGAATTTGGCTCTAAACTTTCCCTGGGCGATTTCCAATTTTGTAAAGCTTGCTTTGCTTTATCGAACACTGCCTTAAGTCTGCTAGAAAACAATTTGATCTATCAAAAACAATTTGATCTATTCAAATGAGGGTTTTTGCGACACTTTTGAACATACTTGAGATCACCTCCTGACCAACTTCAAAAGTGCTGACATTTGATAGTAACTGTCGAATCAACGATGTCTAGTTTAGAATAAGCACCAGAAACTATTCACTTTAACGGGAAGGCCTCATACGCGAATTCGTTCGCCATTAAGAAAAGCTCGGAAAAAAACTCAATAACCTGCTGCAGAAACTGTATTCAAAAAGAAAAACAAAATGTATAGTCTGTGTTAACTATAAATCTTATCACCAAGCAAATTTCACGACTTTTACTCGGAAAAAGAAACACTATCAGACCGAGCACTCAAAAACATTTCAAGAATTTTTGAGCTGTCCTTCACGCTGCAACCTATAACATTTTATTACTTTATATATGCATGGCGTTCTGCTATGTCGCCCAAAATCTCACGTAGATTTCTAGCTATTATTATTCTCAAGGGTTTGAATGCCATTCTAGCAATAAAAGCTTGTATTCACAACATGCACCCCCCCCCCCTTCTCTTACCTTACAGTGAACAATTTCAATGAGAATCTGCAGCAAGAGTAAAGCAACCAAAGGTCCATCAATCACCATCGATCTTGTGGCTTTGCCATCAGTGTTAAGTGATTTAGAGCCAGGCGGATGATCAAAGCTTTGGTTGAGGACAGTTGGCCGCTAGAAACAGGTGTTCACGATGAAAGCTAAGTGCCCTTTGACTGGAGCGAAAAGATTTTTATCTTAAAGTCGTTGGGATAGTTGGCTATGAGAAAATGTTTGTAAATTTTTGAATAATAGAATTTGTTAAAAAGTAAGGGAAGCTTTCTGAAAAGAAGATGCGTTGATGTTGCGAAAGGGAAACTCAGCAATCTACTCTTATTTTGATTGCGAAGATTACAAATCAGTAATATCAACTCAGTAACATGAACGTGTGCTGCTCGATTCATAACCTCATACTTCTTCAGTAAAGCATTGGAAACATCCAAGGAAAATAGAGTTCAAGTCACTTACTATCATGGCGAATAAACTCACAACGCAGCTGATTTGGTATGAAAACGGCAAGAACTTAGATTTTTTGACATCTCCATAAAAAAACACTTGAATTTCAGAAAAAGAGACCTTAGAACAACTTCAAACACAATTGCAAGCAAACAGTACCAATAAAAAAATTTTAATTAATAAAAATAATGATTCTTGTTTGTCTACCATGATCGAAGACATTCGGAGTTTTCACAAGAAACTTCGTTGCGTTTCGTTACACATCGAGCTGTGCACACATGAATTTGATTACGATTTATTTCTATTTTACATAATGATTTCAATGACTTGACTCAACTCCATATGTACATAAATATATTTTGGAAAGTCATCTGTACATTTTATTCCAAATGAAAAAAAAAACTAGACGTTTCTCCCTAACGTAGTAGGATCTGCAAAATGATATAAACAAAATATGAACGGTACAGTTGTTCAATTAACGAATAATCTTTATCAATTCAAACAACATATACAGATATGACCAGATAACTGCGTGAAGTAAAGGTAGGTATTATACTGGGATAAAGAAACTCAGCAGACTTGTTTTGTTAGATTCAGATTATAAAAGTATCACATTTTGAGGAATTCCTTGATCAATAAGAAAAGATTGAAGAAGGTAGCTTAGAGAGATTTTCTTTACATAAAGTAGAAGAAGATAGCAGCACCGACATAAGAAACTGTAACGTTACTGTACATCATTTTCTACCCAGTTGTAGGCAAAAGTCTGACTTCAGAAATGAAATTTATCAAGCGCGGAAGTGCCAACATTTTAACAATCAGATAGGATCTCGATGACCTCAGCCTGGATGGAGCTTCTGTTGGATATCAGCCGCATCTGAAGAGAGCAAGGTCCTTCTCCTATTTGCTTGCCGTGCTTGTCTTGTCACTCCAACTAAAAAAAGCCAAAAGTTCAAAAAATCTGATAATTTCTCAATTTCTTATGAGATCCGAAGTTCTGACTCAAATTTGGACATTTATCTGAAGACTCTTGACATCGTGACACTGACTGATGGTCTTTCTCACAAACTTTCGCAGTTACGATAATGCGGTAGGAAAAGGAAGCGGAGACTGAACGACATTGCGTCTTATCAATACAGTACACGTATAGAGGAGAGAGCGAACGACTGGAGGGATGAAAGAGCTTTCAATTGGAAAGGCGCCGACGTATCCGTAGTGGCGTCCTGTCTCTGCGCGCCGGGAATCGGTTATAACTACATCTAATTAGTGTGCATGCTGAGCTTTTCTGATTAGCTCATTCCCCTAAAAGATTTTGCTGTAAATCGGAATATTTCGAGGCTGACGATGCCGAAGTCTACCCCCTGCAAATTTGACGCCTTGACAGCTACCGTATACCTAGTTTTAGTTTAGCGAACTGTATACAACGTAAAAAAAGATTACCACTGTTGACACTGGCATTGTAGGCGTCTGTCTCAGCCTTCCACAAAATACCCTTCTTTGTAGTGATCGCAGCGCCATATGAAGGATCCCCTGCACGATCATTTTACAAAGCATAGTTCCGCCTCCCTCCATCACCCTAAGGGAGCTGCTTTGTGATGCTTCTGGCCTAAAACCGAGAATAACATGTACCATTTCAAGGTCTCATAAATGACTTACCTATCGGATTGACTGTCCATCCTGTCTGATGAGCACCATAAACAGCAGATATCATACTGATCCCAGTCCAGAGTCACGTCCGGGGCTTGTAGAAGAGTTTGAGGAGATATAATGGTAGAGTCGCGTCTGCGGTACCGTACCACCGGAACGGAAATTGTGAGGCACGACGATAGACGATCGTAAGCCGATTGACGACGTTGACTCGAGCGGCGATGTCGTCGTTGCTTCTGATTTTGGTGAAGACGAGAGCCAATAGGCAAGTGGACGAGTATGTTCCCAAGGTAGGTCGTACCTGGAAAGCAGAAAGGTATGGGCTCAAAAAATGTCTGTGGGTACAAACTAAAAGGCATTTGGGCATCTAGCGCAAAGCTTTACTATCCTGTTTACCTATTCTCTTCCTTAGCTATCCCACAAGGCGCAGGAGAAAATGGCTGATAGCGAGGTTTGACAGCAACTTGGCGACTAGTCCTAGAAAAAATTCAACATGCATATTTTCCAACAAAAACTTATAATATGTACAAACCTCTTCTGCCTCAAAAATGCAATCAGTACGAAAGCAAAGCCTAACGATGCCAGTATGGCAATGATTGCCAGTATCAACATGGTCGCAGGCACAAGATCTTGACCCAGCTGCATTAGGACTGAAGTCGAAAAGGCAGAGAGCTCTTCTGGCATCTGCAATATTCGAATTTTTTACAACTAGAAAGGCATTCATCGCGTTGGGACTGAACACAGGGGGGTGGGTAGTAATTTACCACCAAACTTGGGGTCGTAGTGGGTGACTAGTTAGGTTATTCTCAACCCACTGACGACGATGCCTAATGTTGCGTGGTGGTGCTGTGGTACGACGCGATTTTGCACAACACTTTCGGTGTGGGAGAGTTTCGTGATTTTAAACGACGAAACTGTTTTGTAAACAAGTACAGTCATCTACTTGGACGACGAAATCTACAGGTTCCAAAAGTGCAAAAAAAATTGGAAAAAATACTGAACTTTGGAAGAAATACTAGACCTGAAAAGGATATGGTTTTGCGAGGGGTGTGGCCACCGATGGTCCACATCGTCGTCAACGGGTTAATGATGCATACAAAGTAGCTAATGTTTTACAAGTGTGCGATGTGAGAGTGAGACTAATTAAGCATGAAGTTTCAAAAAAATCGAATTTTTTCATTACTTAGAGTCAAATACACAGGCTAAGCCCCGTAGATTTTTTGAAGTATATGATGCAACTGCGGTGGTGGCAACATTTGATCGTGAATTTGGGTAAGGGCGCAAATATGTTTATGCTGCCTATGACCATTTTATACGGGGAGACATCACGTCACCTCAAATTCACATGTATACGATTGCGCATGTTCAATTATATATTTTTGTTAAAAAAATATAATAAAATCACTGTCATGACAATTTCGCAACCCTAACTACCGCCGACACCCCGGAGGCGTTACATAAAATGTGGGGATTTGATAGGCTGCAGAAAAGCAAAGAATATTGTTACTCAGCGAATCTACGACAATTTATATGTAGAACTTCCTAAACTTACCCTTTGTTCAACGATGGTCACATCAGATGGATCAGGGCACCATGGACATCGATCCGTATGCTTCTGCACAGCCAAAGTGACGTTGAAGCATTTGGCTCGGATCTCTACCAACTTTTTACCCAACTCTTCTTCCGGCGTCGCAATGGTAGTCACGTCCTGATGGCGTCGAATCCGGCCCTGTAACTCTTGGTCATCGCACCATAACTTCCTCTACCAACAAAGGACTTCATTGCGCAAGGGCAGCTGCCGTGGATTACGGGTAACAGTGATTAATGGTCTGAGCAAAAACTCACATTTGTTTCCTCTTGGAAGACACGGATAGAAGCTGTCTGATCACATACACGCGGAAAGCCATAGGTGGGATCGGTGCCGACAACTTGGCACGAAAGTGCCAAATCTTCTGGTTTACCCTTTGCCCAGTGGGAAACGAACGAGCGCGAGGCTTCCTTGAAAAATTTCAATACGAGAAGAAAAGAACTCCATAAAATTCAAAAACATTTTTGTAAGACACTTACACCTGTTGTGTCCTAGAAAATGAGCTAAATTACAAAACAGTATCATGCTTTAATTGCTACTTTTTCAAGAAAATCTATATTTTTGGACGATATTGGTCGTTTGGTAATCTGGACTTTGTACGGTGCTTATCTATGACACTAGGACATATAATACTTACAGAAGTTCACTACTGTAGCAAAAAGAGTTCGGCTGCTTCTCATTTGACTTTTTTGCTACTTTTAGGTTGAAGCTCTCTCGTACCAAAACTTAAAATCTTGTTTGAAACTAATGAGGAAGCTGGTTCTGGTACATCGTAATACATTCTTTTATTTTGAGTAAGTTTCACATATATTTTGACTGGAAAATCATAAACTCAAATCGTGAATCTTCTTTATAGATTTTCTCCAATGGATCGTTTCTTCAAACTAGACCTTAAAAATAAAGTACTCAGTTTTCGCAACCTTCACGCATTTTTTAACCAAATAATGTATCTTCGTAATACGGCAACTACAATTTTCCATTAACCACCCCGAAAAATTGATTCCTTCTTTCAAAATTCGATCAAACTGAGTGACCTTATTGGAATTGGAGAATACCACATTTCCAGAAATTTTGTTCGACATAGGTTTCAGAGCAACTAACTAAATTCGTGCGTGAATAGCACAAAAGATCATGGATGCGCAGCAAAAAAATAGAACATTGGTCATCTCAGTAAGCGGGGAATACTGTGATGAAAAAATTAGTAAAATATCTTTTAGATCAGTTTACTATAGTCCAAGGCTTAGAAGACAGATTTGAAGGTAATTTTACCAGATGTAAGTTAATCAGAAGAGTTATAATGAAAAACTCACCTGAACAAAATGCTCGAAGACTGGCCAGCTGATAGAGATCCTTTCGTTTAGTGGAAGCATATCTTTCAAAACCTGAAGGCCCAAATTAAAGAAATTAAGAATTTTCTCGTATAATCACCTTGAATCTGGGTTGAGAGCAACCAGCCGTGGTCAAACATCCTTCTCTCCAATCCACTTGTAACAGCTCGGCGGTCATCCAGAATGAGTCCACCATAGACACAAGGAACAGAATCAGTATTGGCAACATCTGCAAATTGTAAATAGGAAAATGGATTGAACTGTTCTACGATGAGTAGCAAGCGGAAAGTAACAGAAATCATTCTTAATAGCTCAATCTGCAATCTACAAGGGGGTGGAGCCGTGACGAATGGCTTAGAGGCACCGCCCTCGCCGATGTTCTCTCACTTAATTATAGATGCACCAGACGCGGGAAAAGCTTAATCCGTGAATAATTATTGAGTCAGGTCAAAGGAAAACAGCATATTATTAATGAGTACAAAAGCGATACGGATCGATTTAATCCGGAGAGAACATTAATAATTTGGACCATCCAGGAGATTCATTGTAGCAAATTGCGCGATAGCTATCTTTAGCGATGTTCATTGAGCTCAAGAAACTTGCTTGAGCTCAAAAAATTTTCTACAAGAAAATGGTCGTACGAAATAATGCGATATTTCAGTTGTTTATATACGTTGGCGCAAAAGTGGTCAGCCCTATTTATTGGTAAGTACAATCTGTCAACTTTGTTACCGCAAAGACGAGTTTGAATTATTTGAAAATAAGCATTATCGAAGTTCCAAATGGGCAGCTGATTATTGCACTCCGCATTCATCGCTAGTAAGCACAACGAATTGGGGTGAAACTTTTATCGCAATTGGAAAATAGGCAGAATTATTGCGCAACCACAGAGAACGAGCTGACGGAGCTTCGCTTTGTGCTCACATTTGGATAAATATTCAAATAATTATATCTCGATACTTTGTTCTATAGGAGAAGAATTTTCAAGAGGCTGATTACTGGAAAATCAGCAAAATCTTCTATCTTGGTGCATGCGCATGATTGAGTATGAGAATTTGTCCTTATAAGGTTTTTTGGTGAAACAAACGATGAAAATATAACCAGCTACGCACATTCCCTGGGCACTGAACAGCGGAAAAACAGGAAAGAAAAAAGCTCCAAAACTAGAGCTTCAAAGCAGTATGGCTAGAAGAGAATTTCTTGAAAATAGTTTTACCGATAAGCTACTTAGATTGCAAGAAACTTTGAGATACACTAGACCATGGCTTAGCCGCGAAGAGGCACTTCACAGTGAGCTTTGCGCCACAAACAAATGCTCTGGATCAACAGATTTTCGAGAGCTCGTCCACTCCATCATTATTTTTTGGCTTCACCTGGCCAACAATTGAAAGGCTACTATCACTGCCTAACTACTTATGTAGAGATAGAGAAGGTCAAAGCGGCCTACCAAAAGCGACGCACACGACCGTAATCCGCAAGAATAACATTGCTCACATGCGATAACGACACTTGTGGGAATAACAAAGTTCATCAAAGCTGTTCCCAAGCTTAACTAATCTCTTATTTGCACACGTTTGCAAAGTAGCAAAGAATATATTTTGAGCAATTCGATTTAATTAAAGGCGTTCAAGTGCACCTAGATTGGTAAAAATAGAAGCATTCGCAATAAAATTATAAGACGCTGCAGACACACAACTGTGTAAAAAGGCTCGCTGAAAAAAATCAATTTTCATGGATTAAAAGTAAAAATTCACCGCTTACACTTTAGGCAAAAATGTAAATTTTGAAAAGTGTTGCTTCATTTTCCGGATTCAAAAGAGGATTTGGGAAAGAGTTGCGCCCAGCCGTTGACTAGAATATGATGCACATTGGCTCAAAAATTAACGTCAATTTTTCGGAATATTTACAAATTCAAAGGCCGCTGTCAAATGCTAGAGCTATAAAAATCTCGCAACAGATCGCCTGGACTGTTTAGATAAGACAATTTATTTCAGAGAGAAACAGATGCCTGTCGGCACTGCTTGCACTGGCTGTGCCATGTCGTTGTGGATGTTTTTCCTGATAAATGGTTTGTCGTAACTTTACATTGAATAAAAAAACCGAGGCCGTTTCTTTGCAAAGCAGGATGAGGACGTACAGAAACAAAGAATGGTGTCGCAAAAAATAAACTTGAGTTTGTAGAATTGAAGGCACACATATGCAAATTTAACATCAAATAATATTTGTGTAGCTCAATAAATGCCAGCCTTTTTTTTTTGAAGCCTCTATTGTTGAATATCAACACAGTCCAAATCGCACCAGGTTGGCAAGAATTCTGGACATGGTGTAAGCAGGAGTAAACGGTCTGCTGTGACATATTCAAAAGACCTAGCAGATTATTCACAAATACACAAAGTCTAAGATTCCTAAAACCTTCAAAAGAAGACAAAGTTCTAGTTTTCTGGAGTTTGCTTTTTCAGTTTTTTCAGTTCCACTCAAAGTTTTTTAGTGAGGACTCCAATAAAACTCTGACAATTTTTTCATCTTTGTCCAATGTAATTTTAATGTAAGGCAGGAGTTCTGCAGTTGCACTGCACTCGAGATCTTTCCAATGGGTGCGTGGCGTTAGGTACCCAGCCGAGTTGCGGGCGATAGGTACCCAGCTATTAGTAGTAAACACTAGGCCACGCCCCTTTTTCCAATTTCATTTCCAGCGCTTGAATTTTGCGCTGTGTTTTCGAGCTTACAAGAGAATGGTCAGAAATCGAAGTAGCCAAACCAGACAAGCTGCACACCGTTAGATGCAGCATTAAGCGCTGAGTCCAAATCTGTCTTCCTTATCTGCTTATCGCTTTTCTGAACGAAGCTATAAGTAATCAAATGCCATTATTTTGCTAAGAAATTATGCGTGGAAGTAAAGATTTGGCCGCACAGAGCCACGTTCGGCTGGGGGGCGGGCGTTAGGTACCCAGCCGAGGTTCGGGCGTTAGGTATCCAGCTATTAGTGGTATACACTAAGCCATGCCCCTTGGTTGCTTTAACAGCGGGTACCTAACGATACACCGAATCACAGCTGCTAGAACAGCTCAACTTGCTCGCCAAAGCGTTGGCACTTGTGACCCACAGAAAAAAAAATAGTTCGAGGAAATCAAAAAAAAATTGCGCGAATGAAAGCACAAGTTTGTATACAAAGTTTTTTCTAATGCTTCTTTTTTTAACCAACTTTAGAACACAGAATGTCGGTGATGAAAGTTAAAAACAGGGTTAAGCTTTCATGAGCACTTCATAAAATTTCAGAAATTGTGATAATATGATGTCAACGGGAATTTCAAAAAGTAAACTTTGCAGAATTTCAACAAACCAAAATTGTATGATTCCAATGAAGCAAAGCGCAATTTCGGAGATGCTCCTCGCAAATAAGTTGCAGGGAATATTTTTTATCTATATTGTCGTCGCCTCTTTTGAGGTATGGAAGTTAAGGGTCGTAACCTTTGCGTTAATACTGCCACAGGGACTGTGAAGTACATTATCGTAGATTATTAAGGCCATTACTTCGGTCACTGCTGGGGCCAACAGATTTATGGGACATTACATTGACACACATTTTTTCTTTATTTTGGGAGAATTTACATTCCGTATAAAAATTTCATTCAGCTACTATAGTCTATTATGCCTATGTTTTCTGTAGAGGACTTTTTTTGGAGGACTTTCATATTGCAATTGTTTCATATTCCTTCTCTTTTATAACAACCAAAGTATGATTAATTTGTCTAACTAAAGCTATGAGTTTTTTTGTAACTCGCTGAAAAGCGAAAGATTTCGTCAGTAACTGCTCTCAGTAAAGTTTCTTTATGCTTTCTGTTTCATTCTATTGTCACACACTCATCCGAAATTGGGATAGCTTTATAACGTAAAGTTTTCATTGATTTGAACAGATCTAGTGCCCTACCTATAAATTAATGGGTCACATACTCCTCCATAAAGTTCCGGACAAGTTCTCGTCGAAGCTTTTCTGCCAATCGGTTTCACTTCCCATTGTCAAAAATATATTTGAAGCAGTCACTTGAGGCTAAGGAATCTTTCTTGTAATTTGTTTGCCAGGGGCATCTCCGAAAGTGCGTTTTGCTTCATTAGAATTACTTTTGGTTTATTTGAAATCTGCAAAGTTAACTTTTTTGAAATTCGCGCTGACATTATCGGTTAGATCAGATTCACAAACTCTTTTGCAAAGCTTTATGAAGCGCTCATAAAAGCTTTACCCTTCTTTCAAATTTCATCACCAAATTTCTGTGATTCTAAAATTGTTTAAAAAACAAGCAATAAAAAACGCCTGTACAATGCGCTTTTATTCCCGCAATTTTTCTTTTTGGATATCCTCCAACAATCTTTTTTTATGTGGGTCGCGAGCGCCAGAGCTTTAGCGAGCAAGGTGAGCTGTTCCAGCAGCTGTGGTTTGGTGTATCATTAGGTACCCGCTGTTAAAGCAACCAAGGGGCGTGGCTTAGTGTATACCACTAATAGCTGGGTACCTAACGCCCGCACCTCGGCTGGGTACCTAACGCCCGCCCCCCTTTCCAATGCCATTAAAGTCTTAACGTGTTCTTTTCCCAACTAAGATTTATAAAAATTTTGTTTTGATGAGCATTTTGGCTCATCCGCAAGCAATATTTTCTTGAAATTTTGCCTGCTGCTCGTTGTTATCAAAAGTATAAAGTATGCGGAAGCGAGATATTTGGGTCTTGTACATATTAGTGAATGTGAGAATTATTGTTAGGAATGAACGAAGATTTGCGACAATGTATGTATTCAAGAGAACACCAAAGGAATTATTCAATGTGGAAAAACTCTTCAAAATATTGCTGTCGCCAGCACATTAGAGAGGAAGTATAAGAAACAGACTTCGCGATCCCCTAGTGATAGAACTGCTTGGTTAGATTTTAGGTTAGATTTTTAAGAAAGATTTCTGATGTTGTAATGCAGCCAAATAATGATGGCTGCTATCGACATACACTGTTTACTACTAGTATCATCTTACAAGTGTCAGTGCATGGCACTGCTGCCGCGAGCAACGCCTAATCATAGCCACATTTCGTCTTGGTTTGAAGGCTGTAAGGTCTCTCCTAAAAATGTTAGCAAAGGTTCTATTTTCTATTTAAAGAATTCTTAAAGAAAAGTTATTCAGTTATTAGAAAAAGTTATTAGAAGAGTTATTAAAAGCTATTAGAAGCGAAGTTATTCGATTTTAGCCGTCTAAAGCTGCGAAAGAGGACAATAGAAATCCAGAGATCCATTAAGGTGGAAGAAATTGCGGCCTTTGCATCAAAATAGAGGATGAAACCAGTCCGAGGAAATGAACGGAGGGCGAGCACGAGAAGTGGAATACTTTAGATAGGAGAACGAAAAGAAATTCTAATTGGAAATCCTACGCGTATAAGGCTGCCGATGTCTAAATCGCAAAGCAAAGTCGATGCTTACGAAAGTGCAATTGCTTTGTAGCTATTCTCCTTCTTCAAGAATGTGATTTCCCTTGAAAGGAGAGATGGCGTAAAGTTTTATGCAGATGATCCTCGCGAGCAACGAGTAAACTTGCAGTTTGGCTACTATGTGACACGTAAGAGTTTTCACAGAAATCAAAAGACGCAGGCATATCTTCAAAGAGAACATGCTAGCATACTGACAGTGTCTAGATAAGTGCTATGCCATTTGTCCATCAGTTTTTCTTAATCATTGTCTTCAAACGAGAGAAAACTGTAGCAAACTATTTTTAAAAAATAGAAAAGTCCGTTTTATTCTAAAGACAGACCAGCTATGCCCACTTCCTATTTTAAAGGCAGTACATCGGCAGAATGAGACCCGTGACAAAACAAGGTCACAGGATAGGAGCCCCCATATGGAACCTATGGGCCAAAGTTCGGTCTTTCTCTGCCACTTCTAACCCCCGAAATTTCAAAGCGAAAGCAGCGCTCATCTCCTCTCCTCTCCGAACCCGCCCACCCCATGGACGAGTGACTTCCGCGGTCAGAGCGCCAGCCGCAATGCTATAAGCATGAGGTCCCGCAACGACTCTGCGTCTTCGCCATGACGGGCTCCGCGTTCACTCGTCCATGGGGTGGGCGGGTTCGGAGAGGACAGGAGATGAGCGCTGCTTTCGCTATGAAATTTCAGGGGTTAGAAGTGGCAGAGAAAGACCGAACTTTGGCCCATAGGTTCCATATGGGGGCTCCTACCCTGTGACCTTGTTTTGCCACGGGTCTCATTCTGCCGATGTACTGCCTTTAAGCTCTTCAAACTCTGACAGACGGCGAAAATGACACCGGATTTAGTTGAGCATGTCGTCTGACTATTTTATTCCAAAGTTTTTCGCTGCCACTGAGCACATACCAACTAAGAATTACCTGTGCTCAATGGCGTACCCAAGATTTCGGCTCGGGGGGGGGCGACAAAAATTTTTTTCTAAAGAACGTGCGTGGCGTCAGCCACGCACCCCAAAAAATTTTTGGGGGTGCTTCCCAAAATTTTTTTGGGTCCCTGACCCCTAAAATCTGGGAAAAGGAATCTGGGAAATCTGGGAATCTGGGAAATCCGATAGTAATCTACCCTACCCGGTGGCATCATGGATGCCGGCAAGTTGGCACACATCGCGGAAAGATGCCAACTCCGCCGGCAGCTCGCGGAGTGATTGTAGGTTTCAATAATCCTATGTAACCTTGGCACGCAATCATTTCGCACATTAATTTTTGATGACGCAGACAGCCGCAAAATGCTACCTTGCGCGCGGTCGAACCTATGTGCGTTAGCTTGAAGTGCCACCACGTTAATCATTCGACCATTCGGTCAGCCATTGCCTTTTGCACCAGCAATAGGAGGAACGCACTGGTGAATGGCTGCCTATAAAAGGGATCGATACATTGCGTGAGAGACCTTGACCTGAAAGAACAGCTGATTGATATGAGCGAGAGAGGGGCGAAATCAGTGCAAACGAAATTTATAAGGGATTCCCAAACAAGATGATGTTCTTTATGATTCTAAGGCATTACTGGATTTTTTCTCTTTGAGAAAATTGTCGTTTTGAAAAAGAAAAACTCGTATAATGAAAAAAATGATAGTTTTTTCATGAAAAGTAGAATTTTTGATTTTTTCGCCTGACGTAAATTGTGTGATATCGCCGCAATTCGCAAACTCGCAGACGCCGTCGGCAAAGGTGCCACCACCTCGACGTGGTAGGGGCATGTCGAGATGCCGGCAGCTCGCTCTCTCAAAGGAGCACGCTATTTCCCGTGCTCTCTGACCTGCCGGCAGCTGCCATCTCGCGGATTCCGGCAACCTGCCGGCAGGTTGCCGGCAACTGACATCGCGAAGTTGCCGGCAGCTCCTCCTGGAATTCCAGATATTTTACTAAAGGAGGAGTTCTGGAGCCGCAGATTTTTATGAAGTTTTCTACAGAGTCGAGGCGGCAACTTTATCGAGAAAATTTTTTGAAAAAAAGGCCTGGGACGGCCTAAATTTCGGTTCTTAGTTTCTGGCCACCTCGCGGAAAGGTGCCAGCAACCTGCCGACGAGACCTGCCGCCAGGTCGGGGGAATTACTACCGGCCCAGAATTTCGGCTCGGGGGGGGGGGGGACAAAAAATTTTTTCTAAAGAAGTGCGTGGCGTCAGCCACGCACCCCAAAAAATTTTTGGGGGTGCTTCCCAAAATTTTTTTGGGTCCCTGACCCCTAAAATCTGGGAAAAGGGGGCGTGGCGTCAGCCACGCCCCCGAAAAAATTTTTTTACAAGGCTAATTTGAATTTTTAAAAATTTTTAAAAATTATTTTAATTATTTACAAAAATAAACAAGTCACTTACACATTTTTATAACCCAGATAAGTAACTTTCAAAAATTTCGCGACCCATTCTCGGGGGGGGGGGGCGCCCCCCCCCCCTCCGCCCCCCCTCGGTACGCCACTGCCTGTGCTATCTACTTTTCGGGAGGTTCGGTTAAAACATTGCTCAAGCGGCAGCTTAAACTTCATTCATAATGGAGAAATTCAACTTTGAAGTTCAGTATTCAACAGTGATATTTTTTGAGGGTAGCCTTCTTTTCTGTGGTAAGTACGGTTTAGCTGCGAGTCATGTGGTCCTTTGGAAATCGGCTTAGGTGTGGCTCTCACATCTAGCTTATAGAAAGGGTTATCCAGATTGCCTAAACGTTACTTTCGAAGAGACATATCCCAACATTTTGTGTGTGGTAAGCGTAGAAAAAATGAAGACATTACTAAATAAGTTTGTCATCACTATTCCACATTTTGATTGTGCGCAAGGGTACTATGCGAAGACATCGGGTTGCTGCGTCGTTGAACAGAACGCATTAAAAAATTAACCGAAGAGTCATTTCTGAGTTTGAAAATGGCAAAAATATTACTTACATGGATTCATATAAACCTATGGACGAGATCAGTGGACTTTGCGAGATTCCGCTGGCTTGGAATTTGCATGAGAATGGAAGAGGTTAGACGGTTAAGATGTCGATTAATTCATCATCTCCGCATGAATAAAGGGGTGCGCAACGGCGCACGCGTAACTTGAAACCTTGCGAGAGTTTGCGCACATGTGGTTCGCGAGGGATTACTGACGCTAATAAAGGAGCATTGCACAGCCGGTGAAGGTTGTGTGAAAGACAAACTGTAGGCGCCAGATTACGGTCATGCATAGGATTAGCGAAGGTTGACGGTTTTGCCTTTATTAGCACTTACGTAGACAGAAACATGCCCTCTTCACATGCATATATTTAGAAAAGGATAATAGCAAAGTTTGAAGTGATGATTGTCCAACATTTCGCATATATTTGATATTGAATTTTGTATCTTTTGGAAGTCAATGTTTCTATATGTGGTCAACAATGCACAGTCAGGTCATTAGATCGCCACATAAACTGTCAACTAAAGTTATTATTGTTCCTTCTCATTTTTCCTCCTTAGACGGATTTTTCCTAGACTAATCTCACATTATCAATGTTATACTACCAAAAACTCTAGTAGTGCAATGAACATTTCACCTTGCAGAATAAGGTTGTCTTCTAATTGCATCATTTCAATCTCTTACAAGCAAACTTTGCAAACGAGAAAAAGAAGGCTGCGGTTGGAAGTGTCTCTGCTTACAGAATACTAAAGCAGATTCTTCTTCAATATGACGAAAATGAAAACCTGAAACTTCTGTTTTGAGGGAAACCTTCTGCTGCATTGATTCATTACCAAAAAAAACTCATTAAACCTGATATACAAAATGAGACAAGATGGACTTAATATAGCCCGGAATATTACGATTACGTAATCGAAGTGCGCGAGCAACTCGTACACTACAAACCGAATTACTCTAATCGCGTGTAGTGTCTGGAATCCGATACGAAGCCGTTCATTAGAAGATTCATACTAACGACAGAGCGAGTGGAGTTATGCGATAGGAGTATATGAACAAGGGAAGCGCAATGGGCTGCTGGGAATTCGAACTCTGTAGCGTAATAGTCGTTAGACATCTGAACAACCATGGAAAGTGTGATGTTGTTAAATTCTTGAAAAATATGGTGGATGTGAAAATACCAAATCTGGTCAAATTATAGAGAAGTTCATGAATTGCTTTTATCATCATAAAGGAAGGGATAAACTGCCCTGTTTTATTTTTAGAAAAAGCCACATTCATCCCATTCAAAAATCCCACTAATCAATCGATTACGAGTTATCACCAATCACTGAGGTTATGCAAAAGAAAGTCCATTGAATTGTAAGCTTACTATCAATGTTAAGACTTCCATGTAAGACAGCAAAGCTAGACCGCTGCCCATGTAAACATAATTTGATTTAAAGTACTGAAAAACGCTAATAACATGATAGATTGAAGTCGTACTAGAATGACGACTCCAAGCTCAAAGTGTTTAGTTTCATTTAGCAAGGGTTTGCCCGGGTACGAGCAGTATCTACATGAGAATCAAAGTTTTTGCATTCTTAGGCTAACGGCTTCAAGAAATGGGGGAAATAAATGCTCTGCGCAATTTTGTGCCCTTGATAGAAGCTGGCTTTTGTTCAGTGCTGCCTCTCAATAGTCGTTTGAGTCGAAAAACAAAAGGAGATTCGAAAATGGGAGCGAGGCTGTGGTGCATTCCAACAAGTCTTCATAGCCTAATTGGGCTTGTTTGAGACTTGAAAAGAAATAGCTAGAACTTTATAAGTGTCCTAAGCTTGAAAGTTCTAGCCTTTTGTTTTTTTACTTGAGGATAACCGTTTGCAAATGGAGGCTAATTATCATTTGTGGGATTTTTGGGATATATGGGCGATATGTAGCAACATTTTTGGCTGATGACGCGTATGTAAAAGAAAACAACCTACATTGTTGTTAAAGTTTATTTTATCAAGAGGGTTTGCGACAAGCTTCCGTCAGCATAGACAGATACCAAAAAGATGGGCGATGTTAGAAACAAGTAAGCGGATACTTGCTGGATTTTACGAGCACAAGGGAAAGCATGGGAATGATAGAACTATCAGATGCGTGCTCATTAATCATGTGATTGAATAGTCGGATTGTTATCTGCTGCAATTGCACCAAATTTATGACTTGCCGAAATGGGGCTGTGAGGGGCAGTGGCTTGGATGGTTTGAATACATCCACAACTTGAACTAATAAGCGTAGCGGATCATTTGATCAAATCCTAGAAGGGCGAAATCAACTACAAATAGTAAGTTTCTATTTTTGTTTTGATGATTCGCTACCATATTAGATTACCTGCGTAGGAAGTCAGTTTTATCGTTTGTCAAATTTGTATAACAATTTTTGGAAATGGGAAAGGGAGAACTTAGAGGCAAAGATGTATGAAATAGATTTCGTGAACCCTTCAGATCATTTGTTCCGAAGAAAAATCCTTTGGTAACTACCAAAGTTATGCATTATTCAAAATTTTGAGCGCATGTGCAGATTTTACCAAATGCTCAACAAAACCTTGAGGAAAAACTAAAACAAAAAATGCGAACGAACCCATCATTATACAAGCTAATAAACTAGTTTCAGCTTGAAGTCTACCGCTCATGATCTTTGATATTTTCGGAACCTATCGCTTGTGTGACATATACTCCAATAGACATGGAGATCTCGATGCGAGACAAACTACTATAGCAGCTTAGACCAAAGCAAAGTCATGCCTTGTGAATTTGAACAAAAGAGCATCGCTGCCACCGAATAGAACATCCAATGCAAAACTAAGAGCACACCGTTTGATTTATGCATGGATAGGCACATCCAACAGCAAAACAACTATGTCCAAACACATAATGTCACGGTTCGCTCTTGATTATATTAAGGGTAGTGAACAGATTGTGAGCTCACACAGGGTAGATGAAGTAACAAAGCGATGAGGGGTTATTTTACAAGATACGATTCAAAATAGCTGTAGAATGGGCTGCTAGATTCGATGCCTGCAATAAGACTTCATTTGGTTACCAGATTTAGGCTAGATTGTGTGGAGCAAGCCTTTTTAGGCAGCTCGGGTTTTGCTCGACGAAGTGCTGAAAAACTTGTGCCATTTGAGCTCCTTTCAAGAAGTTTATATACCTATATCCAGTGTACTAAATCTGCAAACAAATAGTAAACTCGCTCGCAGAGATAGAGCAATTGGATGACTAGCTCCAATGTAGTAGAGCTTGCACAGCCCACACTTATAGGAAGGTGTGGGTGGTTGATGCCCAATTTTCGAATTAAGCCAAGGCTCACTGCGCATAGTGGAAGTGTGTTTAGTTCTAGAACAAAGAATTGCGATCATTGCAGGCAGAAAATCCCGCCGATGTGGCCAAAGGAATTTTTGGACGAAAACTCATATCTGCGTGCCCGGATTTTTGGAAGTCACATCGACAAAATTATGCTTTGAATTGTTCTCTTCCACTATCTATACCTAAACCGTCTAAGAATTTAGGTAGAGAGCAACCAGCCGTGGTCAAACATCTTTCTCTCCAATCCACTTGTAACAACTCGGTGGTCATCCAGAACGAATCCACCGTAGACACAAGAAACAGAATCAGTACCGGCAACATCTGCAAAATGTATTTATATGAAAGAATAGGTTGAACTACTTGAATAACGATGAGTAGCAAGCGGAATGTAATAGAAATTAGATCTTAATAGTTCAATCTGCAATCTACAAAGGGGTGGAGCTATGACGAATGGCACAGTGGCGCCGCCCTCGCCGATGTTCTCTCATCTACTCATATGTAGATGCACTAGACGCGGGAAAAGCTTAACCCGTGTATAATTATTGAGTCAGATCAAAGGAAAACAGCATATTATTAATGAGTACAAAAGCGATACGGATGCTATGAAAGTCTTGCGTATGTTCAAAAATTTAGGAAGTGCTTGAGAAAATTCAGCATTCAAACGTGGCCATCAACGCTAGTGCAGGCTCTCTTCTACGGATATTGTTTGTATTTTTTGCATTCCATTAGAAATTGAGGTTTCTTGGCGTTCGAATAAGCTAGGATAAAGAGCGTGTTAAAAATGAAAATTACAAAATTTGAAAGAATCTCTAAAATATCCATAAAAGGAAAAAGCAGTTTTGAAACTGTTTGGAATTTGCCCGAAAGATACAAAAGCAATCGCTTAATTCTATGGGATTTGACAATTAACTCCAAAAGAGAATAAATGGAGATAGTTCACGAAGCTAATCAAATTATCACCTTGTTGGTAAGCCCCCTAAAGATACTGTCTCTCTTTATTTACCATCTTTGCATCAATGAACAGTATTATTCAAGCCCTTCCAGTATTGTTGTTGTCGCTGACAGTTTTCAGTTAAATCCTACACTTCTATACACATTTTAAAATGTAAAATTAGCGCCAAAAGATGAGATTATATCCGCATTGCACACTTTCAAGGTTCTCAAAAACATTGTGAACATCCTCCGGGAAGCGGGAAGAGCAACAGCTTCAATATGGAATTCACAAAAGAAGCCCAAGAGAACGGATTTCCTGTAGACGGATCTTTCAGCAAACTTATTCTAGTAAAGAACTTCACAACAATCTATTAGACTAAGAATTAACCGCGAAGAGGCACTTCCGCAGTGAGCTTAGCGCCACAAACAAATGCTGCTGGATCAACAGATTTTCGAGAGCTCGTCCACTCCATCGTTATTTTCTTTGGCTCCACCTGGCCGCTAATTGAAAGGTTATCACTGCTTAACTACTTATATAGAGATAGAGGGGGTCAAAGCGGCCCACCAAAAGCGACGCACACGACCGTAATCCGCAAGAATAACATTGCTCATATGCTAAACAAGCGCGATAACGACACTTGTGGGAATAACAAAGTTCATCGAAGTTGTTCCAAACTCAGGTTCTAATCTCGTATTTGCACACGTCTGCAAGATAGCAAAGAATATATTTTGAGCAATTCGGTTCAATTAAAGACCTTCATGTATACTTAGATTGGCAAGGAAGCATTTGCAATAAAGGGTTTATAAGATGCTGCAGACACATAACTATGTAAAAAAGCTGGCTGAAAAAATTCATTTTTCCTGGATTAATAAGCAAAAAATGTACTGCTCACACTTCTGGCGAATGCCAATTTTTAAAAGTGTTGCTTCATTTTTCCGGATTCAAAGGGGGAATTTGGAAAAGACTTGCCCCCAGCCGTTGACTAGAATGTATAAATCTCGTAACAGATCGCCTGAGATGTTTATATAGGACAATTTCTTTCAGAGAGAAACAGATGCCCGTCGGCACCTGCTTGCACTGCTAGTGCCATGTTGTTGAGGATGTTTTTCTTGATTAATGCTTAGTCGTAACTTTGCACTGGATGGGACAATCCTTTGCAAACGAGAATGAGGGCAAGAGAGCAAGGATTTTGAAGATAACATGAAGGGCCATCCATATTTTTTCAGATATCGGTTTATTGAAAGAGCGTAAGTCAACCTGAAAGATGATTAGCTAAGGTTTTTTACATCATGTAAGGCGACGTACACTCATGTTTCACTCGTTTTCCTCAAGAATTTGTTCCCAAAAAATCTGCCAACCTTTCCGAGGAAACCAACCAGCTCGTAGCTAACAGCGATTATTTTGAATCATATTATATATCGGAACCATTTCGTAGCACAACTCTTCCGCAAAGTTATACAGTTTTTAGAAAGCTCTGCTTGTTGCCTGTGGCAAAATGTGAGAGAGAAAATTTCAGATTTTGTACATGTTGAAGGATTAGAATTTTTGAAATGAAGGAGATTTGCAACGCGTGCATGAAAAATTTGAGAGACGGGGAGAGGATCTCCGAATGTCAGAGTTCTGCGAAATTACTTTTTCAAGACCAGCACTTCAAGGAAGTAAAAGAAACCGCATTTTATGAACCACACCAAAAATACAGCTACATGAGTATTTATTTTTCTAGGCCAGTTTAGTTTAGCGATGCAGTAATCCAGCGACATAATAACGACTGCTTCCGACATAACATACACTATCATAATGAGTGCAAACCGTATTATTACAGTGTTTAGTTCTTTCACCTCAATTAGTTTGATGTTTGTAGAACCTGACTCGGAAAATATCCAACGAAAGATTCTGTTTGAGAAGAACTCAGAGAAACTGAAGCGGGGTGTTTGATTCTGGCCGTCCATGGCTACAAAGGACAATAGAAAGCCCAGAGATCCATTAAAGTGGAATAATTAGCTTCTTTGCCGCAAAATAGAAGACGAAACCAGTCCGAGGCAATCAAAGGGGGGCGAACACAGAAGGGGACGAGATTGTTGATTTCCAATTCTTCAGATGAGGGGGAGAAAGTTCAGTCCGGGCAAAGTACACCATAAAGCCACCGATTGCCTAAATCAAAGCAAGGCGATGACCACGGGTATGAGGAAGCCAACTTGCCACTAGTTTCTCAGCTTTTTGTTCAACCAGGATTATAAATCGTGCCTCGCTACACAAAAGAGCCCGAAAGTGAAAAGAAAAGTCACATTCGAGTTCGAAATGGCAAAAATATTATTCCCATGGCCTTATACAACTCGTGGACAAGCTTTGTGGGGACTTTTGGGATTCCACCACACTGATGGGATTATGAGTGAGAACGGGAGAGGCTAGGTACCACGATGTCGATTAATTCATCATCTCCGCATAAATAAAGGGGTACGCAATGGCGCAGGCGTAACGTAAAACCTTGCGAGAGTTTGCGCACATCTGGTTCGCGGGAAGATTACTGACGCTAATAAAGGAGCATTGCATAGCGGGTGAAGGTTGTGTGAAAGGCAAACTGTAAGCGCAGAGATGATGGTCGTGAATAGGATTAGCCAGGGTTGAACAATTTTGTTTTGTTAGCACCCTAGTCATACCGTAATACGCCGACAGTTGTTACATGAGGCTTGAAAAGGCGAAAACAGTTTTCTAAGCGCAACCACTCGCAGTTTGTTTTGCTAGTACGCGTTTTCAAAAAAGTTCTTGAAATCTTGCGAATTTGTTTACTTACAAAAGAAAAATACGGCCCGAATATCTATCGTGATCTCAAAAAATACTCTTTTGTTTGAAAATTGTTACAAAAAGCGTTTGATGCACTTATCAGTGATTATACCAATCTTCTGTTCAATATAAAAACTGGTAAACTCAAAACCGTAATTCAACAAGTCCTATAATGAAATGGGATTTGGTACGACCACCAGCATGAACGCGAATTATTACGATTACGTAAACGAAATGCGCGAGCAACTCGTATACTACAAATCGAATTACTCTAATCGCGATACGAAGCCGTTCATTGGAAGATTCATACTAACCACAAAGTGGAGTCATGGAGTGGAGTCATGCGATAAGCGTAATTGAACAAGGGAAGCGCAAGGGGCTGGCAAATTCGAACCTGTAACTTAATTGTAGGTAGGCATATGTGCAACCATGGAGGGAGGACGTAAATTCATGAAAACATGGTGGATGTATATATACCAAATATGGTCAAATTATAGAGGAGTTCATAAAGTGTTTTAATCATCATGAACTGAAGGAATGAAGATAGAAAGTTAAAGAAGGATATATTTTTTATAGAAGGTTATATTTTCAAAAAATAGCTACACACCAAAAAAATCCCATTAATCAATCGAATACGAGTTCACCATACACCGAGATGAAGAAAAAGAGAAGTTCTTTAAATTGTTAGCTTACTAAAATCAGTGTTATTTCGTACAAGACAGTAAGCTGTTTAATTTCATTTAGGGTAGGCTTGCCCGATACGAGCAGTAACTAGATTAGAATCAAAGAATTCGCATTCCTAGGCTAACAGCTTCAAGAACTGCGAGGAAACAAATGCTACGCGCAATTTTGTGCCCTATTAGGAGCTGGCCTTTTGTTCCAGCGCTGCCTCTTGATAGTCGTTTGAGTCGAAAAACAAAAGAAGATTCGAAAATAGGCGCGAAGCTATGGCGCATTTCAACAAGCCTTTATAGTCTGGTTGGGCTTGTTTAAGGCGCGAAAAGAAATAGCTAGACTTTTCAAGTTCCTTTACAGCTTGGAAAGTTTCAGCTGCTTGTTTTGTAGGCGAGGATAACCACTGTTTGCAAGTGGAGACTAATTGTCATTTGTAGGATTTTCGGGATGTATGGACGATATGTAGCTAATTTAGCATTTTTGGCTGATAGCGCGTATGTAAAAAAAACAGCATATGTTGTTATTAAGAATATATTGTAAACATGCGAGCGAATTCTCGCTGGGTTTTACGAGCATTTGGGAAAGCATGGGAATGATTGAACAATCAGATAGCGTGCTAATTAATCAAGTGAGTGAATGGCCAGATTGTTATCTGTCTGTTGTAACTGCACCAAATTTATGACTTCCAGGATTGGGGATGTAAAAGCAGTGGCTAGGATGATTTGAGCTCACCCCGAATTTGATCTAACATGGTAGCGGATCATTCGATCGAACCGCAGAGAAAGGAAGAATTTGACAATAAAGAGAGTAACAATCTACTAAGTAGTCAATTCATTGCTTTGTTCATTCAACAAATTTTATCAATGTCGAGATTTTTGAATTTGTGCCACACCAGATTTTTTGTAAGAAGAAAACTTTCAAGCTTACTTGAATTTAGGAATGATGCACTAATTGTCAAGCAGATTTAAAGCTTTCAAGCATGTCTTCCAGGGTTGGGGAATCACTTTGCATTAGTCTGAGCTGCTTTTACCAAATGGTCAAAATATTGAGGAAAAACTAAAAC
Organism: Cylicocyclus nassatus; assembly: GCA_958299035.1. NCBI lineage: Eukaryota > Metazoa > Nematoda > Chromadorea > Rhabditida > Strongylidae > Cylicocyclus > Cylicocyclus nassatus. Next base: position 25,088,326 of record CATQJL010000223.1, read on the forward strand.
AAAAAATGCGAACGAGCCTATTATAAGAAGCTATAAAAATTGGTTCAGTTCTACAGTCATCTTTGATTTCTTTGCCGAAATCTATCGCTCAGTATGAGATGTATTAGGTTGTCTCGAAAGTTTTGTCGGCTTTTTTCGTCGATCACTGAAACTCACAGAAGACCAATCCATGGACAGTCTAGGTACCATTTGATTCAGATTTTTATCCTCTTTCTTACTGCTGTAATTGGTCTCTGATCTGCCCTCTCTTTGCGACACTATCGCCATGGCTTTTTGAGCAGCTCAGCAGTAACGCCAAATCTTTACTAGATTTTAAAATTTTTTATCCTGAAGTTTTCAAAGAGCGCTAATAACTGCCATGTAGAGCAAACCTTTGGCTACATTTCTTCCATTTTAAATTGCATGGGCCAGGTTTACCAAGTCCGTTATAATTATTTATTCAATGAAAATCGCGGCTTTTTGTTTACGTTTACAACGTAAAAGTACCGAAAATTCCAAAAAGCTGCTTTTTCAAAGCAATCAAGCTTGGTCATGTTGCATAAATATCGTTTGAATAGAATCATTTTACAAATCGCAGAAACTTTGAAAGTTTCGCGTGTTTGCTGCAGTTGCGTGTTGCATGATTTTGCCAAAAATCAAGACCTCTTAAGAAATAATTTTTCAAGCTAAAGACAGCAGATTAGGGAGACCCAAAAACAGCTCCTTGTAGTCCGAGAATTGCTCTATTGGACCTATACTGAACTTTTCTCGATTCTTGCAGTGAAATTTTTAAAATTAGCCGAACTTTGAGCACATAAAATTGGGGGATGGAGAATTTTGGCAAATATTAAAAAAAAGCATACAAGGTTGTGGTTCGAAAATGTATCCATAGGAAAGAGAAGGAAAAGTTGCATCGAATGCATGTTGAAACTCATTCAAGTCTTCATTGCCTGCGGTTTTATAGTGATTTGAAAAAAACCGACAAAACTTTTGGGACAACCTAATACTCTGAAGATAATTGCGATAAATTTGGAAATCTTGACTACGACACAAACTACTACAGCAGCTCAGAGTAATGCAAAGTAATTCCTTGTGAATTTCAACAGCAAAGCATCACACCTACCGACTAGAACATCCAATGTAAAAATAAGAGCGCCGTTCGATTTATGCATGGATAGGCACATCCAATAGCAAAACAACTATGTTCGAACACATAATGTCACGGTTCGCTCTTGACTATGATAACTGAGGGAAGTGAACAGATTGGTAGCTCACACAAGGTAGATGAAGTACATAGAGATGAGGGAACACAATGCTCATAAAATTCAGCTGCCACAATCCTCAAGCACTTTTTTACCTTAAAAGCTATGTGATTGAAGGACTAACGAACTGCTGAAAAACCTGTGTCATGTGAGCTTCTTCCAAAAAGTCAATATCTATATTCAGTGTACTAAATCTGCAAACAAATAGTAAACTCGCTCGCAAAAATAGAGCAATTAGATGACTAGTTCTGATGTGGTTGAGCTTGCACAGCCCACACTTAAAGGAAAGGTGGAGTGGTGGATGCCCAATTTTCGAATTAAGCCAAGGTTCACTGCACGTAATGGAAGTGTGAGTAGTTACAGAACAAAGAATTGTGATCATTGCATGCAGAGAGTATCGGCTGATGTGGCCAGAGGAATTTTTGGATTAAAAATTCATATCTACGTGCCCGGAATTTCGGAAGTCACATCGAAACAAAATTATATTTTGCAATTGTTCTCTTCCAATATCTATACGTAAACGCGTCTAAGAATCTAGGTTGAGAGCAAACGGCCGTTGCCGAACATCTTTCTCCCAATCCAATTGCAACAGCTCGGCGGTCATCGATGAGTCCACCATAACCACAAGAAATAGAATCAGTAGCGGCAACACCTGCAAAATGTAAATAGGAAAATGGGTTGAACTATTCAAATACGACGAATAGCAAACGGCGGCAGAAATTATTCAATGGCTCAATGTGCAAGCTACAAAGGAGTGGAGACGTGACGAATGGCTCAGAGGCCGCCCTCGTAGATGTTCTTCCACCTAATTATAGAAGCACCAGACACGGGAAAAGCTTAACTCCGTGAATAATTATTGAGTCAGGTCAAAGAGAACAGCGTGTCATTGATAGCCGCAAAAGGCACGCATTGGTCCAATGTAGGAGGACCATAATTAGAATGAAGACTATCCAAGAGATATTATGGTAGACTTGGTTATGAGGTTGCTATCTTTAGCGATGCTTGTGGAGGATTTCTGGATCCAATGTATTTTTCAGTGAAAATGGCATTATAGCAGTTAATAGTGATCAACAAATACAACAAGATATGTTGAACATTAATATGCAGAGGGAAATACTCAAACGCAATCAATGTAAAGTTAGACAACCCGGAATCAATTGAGAAAAAGCAGCATCTCCCTGTGATTTGTGACTAAGTCCACTATTCATGAACACATGTGTAAAGCTAGAAGGACTTTGAGTTTGCGCTCGAATAGGATTGAAACTGAGAAAAAATTGAGAGAATTTGAATGGAATCGAAATTATCTGTAATGTTTAATATAGATGTACCAGGAAGTGTTTCATATGGCCAGCTCGACTGTCACTTTTTGTTGAAACACTCTCCAAATTTAGTGATCCGCAAGTTTCATGGCAAATCAGTTTCCAGGAAGTAAAAGTTTATTTGCACCCACTAAATTGTAGCAACATCGCTTACAACACTTTATTCGAAATCCTCGTTTGTTTGAAAATAAGAGTAGAAGAATTTTCGGCTAGGGCTACTATCCCGGTTTATCAGCAAAGGATTGTTGAGATTATCATCACAAAGACATTTTATCTTGAGGAAATTTGTGCTGTTTCTGTCGCCTCTACCTGAATGAGCAGACATTACTCTCTGCAGATACTTCTATACGAATAGTCTGCCAAAGCCAAAAATGCATCACAATTCTCAGCTGATCGATTACCCTCAGTTAATACCAGCAGTAGGAATTTCTAGTTCTTGAAAGGTACTGCGAAGAAAGCAACTGGAAAGAAGAATTTCCAAAATGAACATAACGAAAATAAGTCTGAGACAGTAGTAACCCCCTGGTAACTGATCCAATCTGATGTCCTCAAAGCAAAAGAAATGTCGAGATGATCCAGAGTCAGCCGCGAAAAGCCACTTGACACAGGGCTTTGCGCTTACAAACTGTTGTAGAGCCGTCCCTTATATTGGAACTTGCTCACTATTGATAGCTAATGCTGAGGCGGCCTATGTGGCTGCGGCGTACCCGCCACACCGTGCTGTATTTACGTGTTGTTATTGCATTGATCCTAGTGAACCCGCGGCATATACGCCTATGTGTATAAGGGGAATCTTTGTGTTTTTCTAATAAATTGTCAACGGCTCAACGCGTTCCACAACAACTGGCGATCAGGATCAAGGACAAGAAGACCTCCACCGACCAAGGACCAGAAGAAGCTCCACCGACCGAGGACCAGCAGCCCGACCAAGGACCAGCAGCCTTCCAATCAAGGACAAGAAGAAGCGCTGCAGCTCATCCAAGCCGGGAGGAAGCTGTTACCGGTCGAGGTCAGCCAGACAAGTAAGCGCTGCTAGGAATTCGATTCAGCAGAAGAACTCGTCGACTCCGAAGAGTTCTACCATGCCGAAAGCCAGTGAAGAGCGGCATGGCCATGACTCTTTGGAGAAGGTCCTGTCGGTCATGGTCGATCAAATGCGAATTCAGCAGGAACAAATGCAAATGCAGGCGCAAGCTCTACAGGAGCAAATGCAAGTACATTTGCAACTTCAACAGGAGCAGCAGACGCAATTGCAAGCTCAGCAGGAGCAGATGAAGGAGCTGATCATCACCTTAGCCAGTAAGCAGGGAGCCGTCCAGGATGCCAGCAAACATCAATACGATCAGCTGAGCAAGGAAGTGCAACGATTTGTCTCGGACGAGGAGACAGGTAACACGTTTGCATACTGGTACGGCAGGTATGGACCTATCATTCGCGACGCCCAGCTGCCGGATCACAAGAAGCGCGACTTAATCCTCATGAAGCTGGACGAAGAAGCCTACCGGAAGTATGCGGATGAGGTCTTACCTGCGCAACCGCACGACTTGGACTTCGACACCACCATCGCGAATCTTCAGAAGCTATTCGCCTCTAAGAAGACCCTGATTAGGAGGAGGTACGAGTGCCTGAGGATAGCCTGTCCACCGCTTACACCAACGTGCGTACCATTTCGCGAGTACGCTAACACCATCAAGCGGATGGACGAAGACGCTCGACTCAAGGAGCTGGATTACACGGCGATGAAGACGCTGCAATTTGTAGCAGGTCTTCAAGATCCCTCACTCAGGGAAGTTCGCCTTCGGATGATTCGTCGACTGGACGCTTACAAGGACGAAGCACCATTAACAATCGAAGACCTAGTCACGGATTGCGAAAATTTCACTGCTTTGAAAGTGGATAACACGGACATGGAAGGCACTCGCGACGTCCATGCTGTATGGAAGAAAAAGGTAAATTGCTTCATATGCGGAGGACCACACTTCAGAAGAGACTGTCCACAATCTGACAATAGTCGGAAGAAGCGGAGGAAGACGGGGGCCCATGTGAGCCGCAGGCGACAGTGCAAAAATGTGGTCGTTTTCGACGCCGAAAAGGCGCGGACTTATATCGACGTCGTAATCAGAGGATGTTCCCTCAAGCTACAGCTGGACACAGGTGCGGATATAACCCTGATTTCGCGAAGAGCCTGGAAGAGGATGGGATCCCCTGCTCTGGAACCCTATGTGTTGCCCGTGAAAACTGCCGACGGGACGCCGATGCAGATCGACGGTAAATTTTCGACCGATTTTGAGGTCAAAGATCGAGTTACAGGGAAAACCGTTCATGGAAACGGAATTTGCTACGTCACCGAAGGCTCTAATCTATTGGGATTGGAATGGTGTATCCAATTGCCGGCGTACAAGAAGCTGAAGGACAACTACAACTGCAGAAAGGTGACTAGCGAGGAGAAATTTCGAGCCGAAGTCGTCGCCGATTTGAAGAGGAAATATGCGGAAGTCTTCAATAGCGACTTGGGAAAGTGCACGAAGAGCAAGGTCAAGTTAATCTTGAAGAGCGATGCTGTGCCAGTCTTCAAGAAGAAGAGGCCAGTTCCGTACGCCACGGCACCGGAACTGGAAGCAGAAATTGATCGGCTGGTAGCCGAAGGAGTTATTTCTGCTGTAGAACACTCAGAGTGGGCCGCGCCAATAGTCGCCGTCAAGAAGAAAAATGGCAGGATCCGTCTATGCGCCGACTTCTCGACAGGACTTAACGATGCATTGCAGCTGCATCAGCATCCATTGCCCACAGCGGAGGATGTGTTCACCAAGCTCAATGGAGGCCAGCTCTTCACTCAACTCGACCTAGCGGAAGCGTATTTACAAGTGGAAGTCGAGGAAACGTCAAAGGAGATGCTGACTATCAACACACATAAGGGATTATATCGCTATAATCGTTTGCCATTCGGAGTGAAATCGGCACCCGGTATATTCCAGCAGATCATGGATTCCATGATAAGCGGACTTGATGGAGTAGCCGCTTATCTTGATGACATCATCATCACAGGGAGGAGTTACGAAGAACACCGCCAGAATTTGGAAGCCTTGTTTAAGAGAATCAAGGACTACGGATTCCACGTCAGGTTGGAAAAATGCAACTTTCTCATGCCAGAGATCTGTTACCTAGGCTGCATCATCGACAAAAGAGGACGCCGGCCGGATCCAAAGAAGATTGAAGTCATCCAGCAAATGCCAGCGCCGAAGAACATAGCGGATGTTCGGTCATTCCTCGGCATGATCAACTATTATGGATTATTCGTGGCCGAGATGCGCCAGCTTAGAGCACCCCTGGACGCATTGCTCAAGAAGGACGCAAAGTTCGAATGGACAGAGGAATGCCAAAACGCATTCAAGCGTGCCAAAGAAGTCTTAGCCTCCGATCTACTCCTTACACATTTCGATCCTGACTTACAGATAGTGGTAGCTGCGGATGCGTCAGACTACGGAATCGGTGCTGTGATTCTGCACAAGATGCCGGATGGTACAGAGAAGGCCATTTGCCATGCAAGCAGGAGCCTCACAGCAGCAGAACGGAACTACGGACAAATTGAGAAAGAAGGACTAGCATTGGTGTTCGCAGTTCGTAAGTTCCATCGGTATATATACGGACGACTTTTCAGATTGCTTACCGATCACAAGCCGCTGCTACACATTTTTGGACCCAAGAAGATGGTACCTGTGTACACAGCGAACAGGTTACAACGATGGAAGCTCATTTTACTCGCATACGACTTCGACCTGGAGTACCGCAAGACGACCGAATTCGGACAAGCCGATGCGCTGTCTCGACTGATCCCTCCAAGGCCATTCCAGACCGAAGACGTCGTCATAGCGAAAATAGAAGAAGATGTGCGAGCCGTCCAAGCTGCTGCTGTACGAGCGTTACCAGTGACCCGAAGAAAGATAGAAGAAGAATCCCGCAAGGACGAAACAATTGCGCAAGTCATACGAATGCTGCAATCAGGAGCATGGCCGTCCAAGCCGAAAGAAGAAGTCCGAAATTGGAGAGCACTGAGGGAGAATTTATCAGTGCAAAACGGATGTTTGTACTTCGCCCACAGAATAGTCATTCCAGCTTCGCTGAGACAGGCGGTTCTGAAGCAGTTACACGAGGGACACCCTGGAATGACAAGGATGAAGATGCTCGCAAGAGGATTCGCATACTGGATGGGCATCAACAGAGAAATTGAAGACTCAGTGCGCCGCTGTAGGGATTGTCAAGAAGCCTCCAAAATGCCAGTGAAGACGATGCTGCATTCATGGAAAGTGGAAGACAAACCATGGAATCGACTTCACATTGACTATGCAGGACCGCTGAATGGCAAGATGTATCTCGTCGTAGTTGACGCTTACTCGAAATGGCCAGAAGTATTTGAGATGCCTTCATCGTCAACTACAGCTACCCTGAGAGAACTCAGATCTCTATTCGCTCGATTTGGAAATCCGCAAGTGATCGTGTCGGATAATGGGACGCAGTTCACAGCAAACGAGTTCCAAGATTTCTGTGAAGAGCGAGGAATCAAGCATATGCGTTCACCCCCATTCCATCCACAATCAAATGGACAAGCAGAAAGGTTTGTGGATATCTTCAAAAGGACCTTCCAGAAAATTAAGGAGGGAGGAACGGCAGAGAGGCTTGCGGAGTTTCTACAGTCTTATCGACGAACGCCTTGTACAACTGCTCCGGGACAACGTTCGCCTGCCGAGCTGCTCCTGGGACGTCAGATAAGAACACCGCTGTCGCTGCTGAATGAAGACTCCAAAGAAGAAGGAATGGGCAATGAAAACATGGAGAAGCAGTTTAACCGCCACCATGGAGCACGAATGAGAGCGTACCAGCCACAAGAAGCCGTGTGGGTACGTGATTTTCGCTCTGGATGTGAAAAATGGATTCCAGCTAGAGTGAAGAAACGCTACGGAGAAGCACTATATGGCGTGCTTACTGAAGACGGCCAGTTATGGAGACGACATGCGAACCAGGTGCGCCGCGCAGCAAGTATGGATCGCCATCATGACTCGACACAGTCCACTTCCGACGAAGACCGACTTAACAGTGGTTTCGCTGCTGAACACCAAGCCACCTCGTCTACTTCACCGACATCAACCAGACCAAGTCGCCATCGTCGCCCACCAGAACGTCTACAGGTAGATCCTTATTGATGTACCGTTGTTCATCTTAGGAGGGAGGTGTTGTAGAGCCGTCCCTTATATTGGAACTTGCTCACTATTGATAGCTAATGCTGAGGCGGCCTATGTGGCTGCGGCGTACCCGCCACACCTTGCTGTATTTACGTGTTGTTATTGCATTGATTCTAGTGAACCCGCGGCATATACGCCTATGTGTATAAGGGGAATCTTTGTGTTTTTCTAATAAATTGTCAACGGCTCAACGCGTTCCACAACACAAACAAATGCTGATGGATCAACAGATTTTCAAGAGCTCGTCCATTTCATCACTATTTTCTTTGGCTTCACCTAGCCACTAATTGGAAGGCTATCACTGCTTAACTACTTATGTAGAGATAGAAGAGGTCAAAAGCGGCCCACCAAAAGCGACGCACACGACCGTAATCCGCAAGAATAACATTGCTCATACGCTAAACAAGTGCGATAACGACACTTGTGGGAACAACAAAGTTCATCAAAGCTGTTCCCAAGCTTAAGTTCTAGTCTCGTATTTGCACACGTTTGCAAGGTAGCAAAGAATATATTTTGAGCGATTCTGTTTAATTAAAGACCTTCATGTGTACTTAGATTGGCAAGAATAGAAGCATTTGCAATAAAGGGTTTATAAGACGCTGCAAGCACACAACTATGTAAAAAAGCTGGCTGAAAAATTCAATTTTCCTGGATTTACAAGCAAAATGTATTGCTCACACTTTAGGCAAAAATGTCATTTTCTAAAAGTGTTGCTTCATTTTTCCGGATTCAAAGGAGGAATTTGGAAAAGACTTGCCCCCAGCCGTTGACTAGAATATGATGCACTGACTCAAAAATTATCGTCAACTATTCATATTATTTACAAGTTCAAAGGCAGCTATCGAATGCTGGAGCTGTATAAATCTTATATATAAAGCTGAATGTCTGTTTGTCTGTCTGTCTGTATGTCTGTCTGTCTGTCTGTCTGTATGTATGTCTGTACGTATGTTCCGAATAGAAAATTCCATTTCTGAACCGATCTGGACCAAACTTGGCACACATACACTACGGGCCCCGGCGGGTGTCATAGGCTACTTTTCGTCATCGATCGATATCGATTTTATCGATTTTTATCGATTTTTTGTAAATTTTGACATGTGAGGCTGGGATTTTGCACAGGGGGTAATCGAGCATGCTGATTACGAACACAATATTAGTTTTCAGGATCGTCCCTTACTTTTATCGATTTTATCGATTTTTTGCAAAGTTTGAGCTAGGGGGCTGGGAGTTGGCACAGGGGGGTAATCGAGCATGCTGATCATCCCCAAGGGGGGTGATCAGCATGCTCGATTACACCCCTGTGCCAAATTCCAGCCCCCTAGCTCAAATTTTCAAAAAATCGATAAAATCTATAAAAGTAATGGACGATCTTGAAAACTAATATTGTATTCGGAATCCCCATGCTCGATTACCCCCTGTGCAAACTCCCAGCCCCGCAGGTCAAACTTTACAAAAAAAATCGATAAAATCGATAAAAGTAAGGGACGATCCTGAAAACTAATATTGTGTTCGTAATCAGCATGCTCGATTACCCCCTGTGCAAAATCCCAGCCTCGCATGTCAAAATTTACAAAAAATCGATAAAATCAATAAAAGTAATCGATAATCCTGAAAACCAATAATGTGTTCGTAATCCCCATGCTCACTTCCCCCCCCCCTGTGCCAACTCCTAGCCCTGTAGGTGAACTCTGCAAAAAAATCGATAAAAATCGATAAAATCGACATCGATCGATAACGAAAAGTGGACTGTGACACCCGCCGGGGCCCGAAGTGTATGTGTGCCAAGTTTGGTCCGGATACGGCGGAGCCGGGTAAGCCAGCTAGTCTAAACATATACCGCCTGAAATGCTGAGATAAGGGACATTTATTTCAAAGAGAAACAGATGCCCGTCGGCACTGCTTGCACTGCCGGTGCCATAACGTTCAGATGTTTTTGCTGATAAATGGTTAGTCGTGATTTTACATCGGATAGAAACACAAAGCTTTTTTTTTTGAAAATGAGTTTACCAAGTTATAGAACCAAAGCTTTGCAGTCGTTCGCTCAAACTCAGCACAAAAGCTCATAGAGATATGTTTGAGTTGAAGTTCTCAGTCAGGAAATACTTCGTGGAAATTTCATTTTGAAACATTTTAGCACGACTGTCTCGCAAACACTATGCACGATTCTTTCAAAATTTTTGCCTGTTGCTTGTTAGTTCAACAGAACGAAAGGGAGTAAGTTTAAGGCCCGTATGCACGTACATCCCTGCTAGGGAGGGGAGGGGATCTGAGAGGGGATGCGTCAAATCTCGCCACTCTACGTATCTTTCTTCTTCCTTCTCTATCTTGCTTATGAAGGTTTTCATAACATTATACCTGCACATAATTGCTGCCAGGTTACTGGCGTGATTATTTAGATTTTCAATATTTTGTGTGATCCCCTGGGGATCCCCTGCTGATCCCCAGGGGATCACCTCTCATTTTCAAAGTGATTTATCTTCCTGAAAACTCAGAGAAAACGCTGTAAAATTGTACTTTGGATATACTACGGCACTGCTAAAGATGTTTTTAGTAGAAATAAGTGAAATCTCAGGATATCGAAATCTTCGGTACTCCTTGGCTCGAAAGCTATGGATCATCGAAAAATTCACAATCTTCAGATCCCATTTCTTCTGTCGAAAACATGCTTAGCAGTGCCGTAGTTTATCCTCAGTACAATTTTGCGGCGTTTCCATTGACTTCTCAGGAAGATAAATGGCACTGAAATTGAAAATTGATCCCATGGGGATCCACTGGGGGTCCCCAGGGGATCACACAAAATAGTAAAAATATAATCGGTTATATCAGTAACCTGGCATCATTATGCGTAGGTATTACGGTACGAGAACCTTCATAAGCAAGGTAGAAAAGGAAGAAGAAAGATACGTAGAGTAGCGAGATATGATGCATCCCCTCTCAGATCCCCTCCCCTCCCCAGCGGGGATGTACGTGCATACGGGCCTAAGTCTTGTACATATTAAAAGATGTGAAGTTTCTGAAATGATCGGCTGGAAGAGGACTCTGAATATCGGTATCTGCAAAATTACTACTTCGAAACCAGCACCTCAAGGAAGTAAAGGAAGCTCGCATTTTATGAACCACATCGATAGTACAGCTAAACGAAGGATTTACTTCTTTAAGCCAGGATAGTGATGCTGTACTAATATTCCAACAATAACGACAGCTTTCAACATCTATCATGATTGAAAGCCATATTACAAATACAAATGTTAATGCATTCATTGCTGGCTAGCGCACTCAAGCATACAGCACCAAATCTTAGTCATTCCTTCCTCTATCAAGGTTTGTGGAACCTAATTCGAAAAATAATGAAAAGGCTTCTTTTTGGAAAGATCTTAGAAAAAGAACCGATGTTAGATCCTGGCCGTCTGAGCCTGCAAAGAGGACAATAGAAAGCCTAGAGGTTCATTAAGGTGGAATAATTTGCATCCTTTGCAGCAAAATAGAAAACGAAACCAATCCGAAGCAATGAAAGGAGGGCGAACACACATGAGGGTGAAATTGTGAAATCCTTCAGATTTAATACAGAGAAGGTTCAATCCGGTTGAAGTACACCACCGATTGCCACCGATTGCCCTGATCAAAGCAAAGGCAATGACCACGGGGACGAAGAAGCAAACTTGCCATCACTTTCTCAGCTTCTTGTTTAAGCAGGATTATAACTCGTGCCTCGCTACACAGTAGAGTCCGAAAGGGAAAAGAAAAGTCATATTCGAGTTTGAAATGGCAAAAATATTATTCCCATGGCCTGATACAACTCGTGGACAAGCGTTGTGGGTACTTGTAGGATTCCACACTGATGGGATTATGTGTGAGAACGGGGAGATTAGACGGTTACTATGTCGATTAATTCATCATCTCCGCATAAATAAAGGGGTACGCGGAGCACACGTAACGTAAAATCTTCCGAGAGTTTGCGCACATCTGGTTGCGAGAAGATTAGTGACGCTAATAAAGGAGCATTGCGCAGCGGGTGAAGGTTGTGTGAAAGGCAAACTGTAAGCGCAGAGATTATGGTCGTAAATGGGATTAGACAGGGTCGAACGATTCTGTCTTTTTAACACCCTAGTTATACTGTAATAATACACTGACAATGTCATATGAGGCTCATGCTTGAAAAGACGTAAACAAAGTTTTCTAAGCGCGACCACTTGTAACTTGTTTTGCTAACTGTTTTGAAAAAGTTTTTTGAGATCTTGCGAGTTCGCTTTCTGAGGAATGTACACCCTAAATATTTATCCCGATCTCAAAAAATGCTCTTCTGTATAAAATGTTACAAAAAGCGTTTGGTGCACTTATCAGTGGTTATACCAATTTCCTGTTCAATATGAAAACTAGCAAACTCAAAAGCGAGATTCAACAAACCCTGTAATGAAATGGAATTTGGTACAAGCTCAGTATGAACTCGGAATATTACGATTGCGTAATCGAAATGCGCGAGCAACTCATATAACAAACCGAATTACTCTAATCGCGTGTAGTGTCTGGAATCCGATACGAAGCCGTTCATTAGAAGATCCATACTAACGACAGAGCGAGTGGAGTCATGCGATAAGAGTAAATGAAATGGAAGAGCAGTGAGCTTGCGGGAACAACGTATTGACAGTACATAGGTGAGGGCCCAAGCTGATGAGGAGAAATACCAAGTTGGGCAGTGTATGGCAGTTATGAAAAATATACTCAATTTTCTGCAAGGGATAGAATTTGTCATCATTGCTTTATAGGAAGTTGATCTTTTTGAAAAAATCAGCCTTATTTTGAAAGTATCATCAAGTAGCAAAATGCAGACAGATTCCTGCAAGTGATTATAGGACTGCAATTGATAAAATCGTAATTTCACCTTGTTAAACGATCTATAAGCCTAAATCTCATCGCTTGAAGAGTGCAAGCTCAAAAAGTTTGCTTTCATTTACAGTCAGTTTGACGGAATCGATGCAGTGGGTTAGAATGAGTTCGCTTTCCAGAAGCCAAAGGCTTCTTGCATCTGAAAGAAGCAAAGGTTCAGCGCAATTTTGTGCCTCTAAATGGTAGGTGGCTTTTGTTCTATTGCAACCCTGAATGGTCGGTGAGTCGAAAAACAAAAGAAGATCCGGAAATGGGTGCGAAAGAGGTGGTGCATTCCAGCAATAGCCTCTAGAGTTCTAGTTGGGCTTGTTTGAGTTTGACACTTGAACTTAAGGCATGAAAAAAATTTAGCTAGAAATTTACAAGTCTTCTCTACAACCTGTACTCCAGGATATCCATATTTTCAATTCGAATTGTGTTTGAAAGTCCCACAGAACAAAACGCGATTTCTTTCATAGAAACTTAATTATGCTATTTGTGCTGCGAGAGTTTGCGACAAGCTCAAAGCTGTCGGAGTAAAGGGCCGGGCATCCTGCGATTTCAGTCGCGACGCGATTTGGCAATTCGCCAGAAGTCTTCAGATTCAATACTAGCACATGCACAGTGTGTATAAATTACGTGGATCAATGAAATAACCTATCTTCTGTACATTTAAAATGTACTTACAATGAGTTAGACAGTTGGAATATTGCCAAATCGCGTCGCGACTGAAATCGCGTGAAGTATGCCCGGCCCTTTAGGTATTATACAAATAAGCGATGTTGGAAATATGCGAGCAAATTCTTCCTGAATTTTACGAGCACATGCGAAAGCATGAGAATGATAGAGCAATTAGATAGCGTGCTCATTAATCAAGTAAGTGAATAGTTAGATTGTTATCCGCTGCAATTGCATAAATTTTATATCTTTATTGACGGGTAATAAAGAAAGTGGCTTGGCTGATTCGAAAGAGGATCATTTGATCAGACTCTTGTGAAAGCGTGAGATCCACCATGAAGAGTTAACACAACCTACACGAGTGGTCCGTTCATTTGTTTGTTGTCAAATTTATTCAACAATTCTCGTTAGTGAGCAACGGGATATTAGAGACAGAAAGTCGAAAATGAATTTTTGCCCTTTCAGATTTTTTCCTTCTGAAACCTTCAGTTTTATAATGATTAGGAATGATCCAACATTGGTTTATAGCAGGCTTAATTTTTTCGAGGCATACAATGTGTACATTTTAGCGAATACTCAACAAAAAAGTGGAACGAACTAAAAACAAAAGATACAAAAGAATCATTCATGAGAGCTCATAAGTTTGGTTTTCGTTCTAGGATCACAGCTCATAATCAGTTCAACAACCGAAATTTGATACTTATGTAAAAAGTCGCTGCGAAGAACATGGAAATCTCGACTGCGAGACAAACTACCCAGAGCGTTCTTCGTGGACTAGAACAGATCATCAAGGCCCATGATATACATATAACCAAAAATAGCAGCATTCTATTTCATGCACGAATAACCACATTCAATAGCAAAACAACAATGTGCCTATGCGCATACGTCGCAGTTTGCTCTTGATTATGATAATTGACGGGTAGTGAACAAAGAAGGTAGCTCGACTGAGGATAAAAAACGAAGACCAAACACAACACAAAATAGCTGTAGAATGGAGAATGAGGCGAGAATAGCTACAGCAAGATCATTTGTATCATTCAAAACACCTAATCGAAGAGAGAATTTTGGGTGCATCTTTCCAAAATCTTCCTCATTTTGTGATTGTCTCAATCACTACCAAGCAATATTTTCCTCTACACAATTGACGTGTACTGATGAACTGCTGAAAAAGTATGCCAGCTGATCCAGCTTTCTCTCATTACTGATGTTGGGTAAGATAGAATTGAAAGAATTTGCGTGTATTTTTAGTGACAGCACAATCAGTCTTACTGATATTGGCATAGTGAAGCTGCCGTATTAGCTGCGCAAATATGGAATCAAACGTCCCCAAATGGGTGGAAAGTTTCAGGAAAAAACTACATAAAATTCGAGATTTTTTAGGCAAGTCTAGAAAGCATATGCCGCAACATCTATAGAAAAGAGAAGCAATAATAAGATCTTGATGATCTCGATGCGAGACAAACTACTTTAGCAGCTCAGACTAAAGCAAAGTCATTCCTTGTGAACTTGAACAGCGGAGCATCGCGGCCACCGAATAGAACATCCATCGCAAAACTGGCAGCACCGTTCAATTTATGCATGGATAGGCATAACCAATAGCAAAACAACTATGTCCAAACACATAATGTCACGGTTCGCTCTTGATTATGATAATTGAAGTGAACAGATTGGTAGCTCACACAGGGTAGATGATTTGAAAAGCGATGATGATCACAATGCTCATAAAATTCAGCTGCCTCAATCTTGTCAAGCAGTTTTTTACCTCAAAAGCTATGTAAGTGAGGGGCACTAACGAAATGCTGAAAAATTTGTGCCATCTAAGCTCCTTTCAAGACTCACACACTTATATTCAGTGTATCAAATCTGCAAAGAAACAGCAAACTTGCTTCCAGGGATAGAGCGATTAGATGACTTAATGTAGTAGAGCTTGAACAGCCCACACTTGAAGGAAGGTAGAGGTGGTTGATGCCCGATTTTCAAATAAACCCAAGGTTCACTGCAACATAGTGGAAGTGTGAGTAGTTATAGAACAAAGAATTGTGATTTTTGCGAGCAGAGAATATTGCAGATGTGGCCAAAAAAATTTTTGGATGAAAACTCATATCTAGCCCGGATTTTCGGAAGTCACATCGAAACAAAATTATGTTCTGCAATTGTTCTCTTCCATTATCTAGCGTAAACGCGTCTAAGAATCTAGGTTGAGAGCAACCAGCCGTGATCAAATATCTTTCTTTCCAATCCACTTGTAACAGCTCGACGGTCATCGAATGAGTCCACCATAACCACAAGAAATAGAATCAGTAGTGGCAACACCTGCAACCTGTAAATAGGAAAATGGGTTGAACTATTCAAATACGATGAGTAGCAAGCGGATAATGACAGAAATCACTTAATGGCTCAATGTGCAATCTAATAAAAGGATGGAGAAGTGACGAATGGCTTAGAGGCACCGCCCTCGCCGATGTTCTCCCACCTAATTATAGATGCAACAAACGCGGGAAGCGCATAATCTGTGAATAATTATGGAGTTAGGTCAAAGGAGAATAGCGTATTATTAATAGCCGCAAAACGATACGGGTTGGTCCAATGCGGGAAGACCATTATTAATTTGGAGCCCAACCAGGAGATTTCATAGTGGAATTAATTGCGAGATTGCTATCCTTAAAGAGCAACAGCTTAAATGTGGAAGTCACAAAAGAAGCCCAAGAGAACGGATCTGCTGTAGGCGGATCTTTCAGCAAGCCTATTTTAGCAAGGGGCTTCACAACAATCGACCAAGATTTTTAACCGCGAAGAGCCACTTCTCATTGAGCTTTGCGCCCACAAACAAATGCTGCTGGATCAACAGATTTTCGAGAGCTCGTCCACTCAAACGTTATTTTCTTTGGCTTCACCTGGCCACTAATTGACAGGCTATCACTGCTTAGCTACTTACTAGCGGCCCAATGGCTAGCAGGTGTGAGAAATGTTGTATTGAGTCACCAAAGCGTCGTATAACACTTTTTCAATGCCGTAAAAGCTAATAAACTTCATCTAGTGATGTTTTGATTGAAAAGCTCTGCTGGGAAGGCATGGTGCGCATATAGTTTTAGTGACGAAAGTACGACTGCTTGCAGAAGAATGTTTGGAGTCAAGAAAGATGTCGCGTTTGTGAAGCTCATTCTCCAGAACGTACGCCGGGTCCTGCGGTTTGGGCACGAAAGATGAGGGGGACGCTGTGAGCACACTGACTAGAAGTACATTGAAGGAGGAGGAGGATACTGTGACTTTCTTCAGTAAGCTTTTGAAAAAAGGGGGTTTTGCAGACGGGACGTTTCTTGAATAACGGAGAAAAAGTGGACAACTTCACTGTGAAGTTTTAGAGGGAAAAACTTGGTGCATTTTCGCTAAGAAATTGGGAAAGAAGAACTGATATTTTAAGGCTAGAGTGATGAGAAAATTAAGCTCTTGTGGAAGACAGTCTTTTCACCGGCGGTCTCTAGCGCTATTCTGATTTTGACTTGTCTTAACACGTCAGCACGCCGCAAATCTTTCTTCCGCCGGCTTTGCTTAGGCAAAAGCCATCGCAGAGTGTTCCGCGCGCGACAGTGGTCCTGTGTGGAAAGCAGTATGGACGCGAATCGTCCACTTTCCTCCAATGCTTTGACGGAAAAAGCTGCTAAGGCTTTGAGAAAATTTTACACCGAAAAGAACGTACAATATATCAGCTACTAGCTGGCTTACCCGGCTCCGCCTGGCCCTGTCAAAAACGATAAAGGTTCCATTTCTATCCCTGTACACCTTTACCTGTGCCCACTTCTACATTCCCTATTCCCGCTGCCTGAGTAATCAATATGCTCACCTACCTTCCCCACCAACCCCCAACCCCGTAGCTCAAACTTCGCACAAAAAAAACAATAAAATCGATAAAAGTAAGGATAATTCTAAAAACTGATGGCGTTATTCGGCTATACGGGCCCCAAAATGTTTTTGTGAAGGATCTTGCTCAAACTCGGTTTATGGGGGTTATTTGAGCCGCTGATGACAATATCATAGTCATCGCGTGGCAGCGGGTAAAAATCATAAACCTGCCTGAAACCTTGGCAGGGAATTACCTAAAGTGCTGTACAAGGAATATCGTGCTCAATCCCCGCGATAAAGGCAATTCGTGTGGTATGAAAGTTTCCCACGACCGTGATGCTTTCCTTATAGGACCACTGCCGCGCGCGATACATCCTTCGGCGGCTTTTGCCTAAGCAGAAATAGGGGGAGGGAGATTTGTCGCGTGCGATACACCCTTCGGCGGCTTTTGCCTAAGCAAATCAGGGAGAGGGAGATTTGCCGCGTGTGTTACACGTTGGGACAGGTTATCAGGATGGCGCTGGAGACCGCCTTGCAAAACGACCGTTTCCCCATTTCATGTATATCTGGGATCTAAATTGGCCCTGTCCATTCAAATTCTGCAACTCACCATAATTCCACTAATGCGTTATGACAGCGAGCAAGTTTCATATTCATAAGCAGTATACTTGTGAACCGTTACAGGTAAGGTTTTGAGCAAATCGTGGAACTTCGACCCATCTACACCCACCGTAACCCAAGAAAATGCATCATCCTGCGAAATCAACATGATATTTATGTTCAGCGCGCTAAATGACCACCCTAGATGAAGTTTGAAGCAAATCTGTGTTTTCGACCCCACACCGTATATAACCACCCTAACTCTATGAAGAGGTCCTAATATGCAGAGAGAGTATGAAATTCGTAATCAGCATGTCGAATAAGTTCTCTGGACCGAACTCCAGCCAAATTCAAAATTTTGACTTCATACCTACACCTATCGTAACCAGATGGGGAGAGTTTCTGCGACGAAAGTGTGATATCTGTAATCAGCATGTAAGATAACCCTTATACACAAATCTGAGCAAGCTCTACGACAAAAAAATTTTGGGGCCCGGTTAGCCGGATAGCGCCAAACTAATATCAAACTTGTAATCAGCATGCATGATTACCCCCCTGTGCAAACTCCCAGCCCCGTAGCTCAAACTTTGCAAAAAAATCAATAAAATCGATAAAAGTAATCGATAATCCTGAAAACTAATATTGTATTCGGAATCCCCATGCTCGATTACCCCCTGTGCAAACTCCCAGCCCCGTAGTTCAAACTTTGCAAAAAAATCGATAAAATCGATAAAAGTAATCGATAATCCTGAAAACTAATATTGTATTCGGAATCCCCATGCTCGATTACCCCCTGTGCAAACTCCCAGCCCCGTAGTTCAAACTTTGCAGAAAAATCGATAAAATCGATAAAAGTAATCGATAATCCTGAAAACTAATATTGTATTCGGAATCCCCATGCTCGATTACCCCCCTGTGCCAACTCCCAGTCCCGTAGGTGAACTCTGCAAAAAATCGATAAAAATCGATAAAATCGATATCGATCGATACGAAAAGTAGCCTATGACACCCGCCGGGGCCCGAAGTGTATGGCCAAGTTTGGTCCGGATCGGTTCAATGGAATTTTCCGGAACATACGTACAGACAGACATACAGACAGACATACAGACAGACAGACATACAGACAGACAAACAGCATTCAGCTTTTTATATAAAAGATTAAGCCCTCCGCAGAATGCAGAAAGAATATGGTATTCGTGATTAGCACCTCAGACCCCCAGACCAAATTTCATCCAAAACTGAATTGACTCTTCTACTTATACCCACCGTTGCCCTACCAAATGACGTTTTTGTGAAAAAAGAATGTAATATTTGTGATCCCCATTGACCATATCTCAGCCAAATTCACGACTTTGAAATTTTGGGCCGCGGACACAAGGATAGCACCGTTCGAACTTCCCCGCAAGCACTCAGATAATCGCCGGCGCAGGCGGTCCGCAAACTCGCGCTTTTCTGCAAGCGGTCAGCAGAATTTTGAGGCGTGGTCAAACCTTCAGGGGCGGCACTTCCTTTACGGTCACATATTCTGCCAGCGAGCAGCAATACAGCATTTTCTGCAAGCGCTTGGCAAATAATTTCTTTCAGCGAGTGCTGGCCAAACTTTCAGCAAGCGCTCGGAATCTTTTTACGCAGTTCCGGGCGTACGCCGAGAAAAGGTGAGACTCTATTTAGCAGAGGTGTCATCGATGGTTTGATTAGCTAAGCTTGGGGTACCTTCTTCCAATGGAAGGCACCCTGGGCAGTGCGGTCCTCCACAAAGGACCGTGCGACCCCAACAATTTTGCATATTCTCGCGGAGATCGCGAGAATGCGGCTACTGTGCCGCAACTTATCCACGGAAAGACCGCGATAGTTCTCCGAGCGTTCGTCCAAAAATTCGCTAAAATTATCCCAAATTTCTGCAAGCGGACCGGAAGAAATCAGCAAACTATTTTTCCGGTGCCCGCTTGCTTAAAATTCGCATAGCCGCCTGCTCCGGCAAACATCTGAGCAAATCCAATCCAAGTAAACACCTTATTTTCCAAAGTTCTTATGCCAAAGCGCGAGTCTCCTTTTTTTCTGGAATTTCTCTCTATCTTTATTCGAAGCATGCTATGCTGCAGCCGATAAGTAACAAATGGGTAATGCGCGCGGCGATCGCTTTTACGCGCAGTTCGCGCTCATCTCGTAGATGCACAAGTCGGGGATCTTCATGGCGCGCTTCTGTGGCTCTTTTAACCTGAGCGAAGGCGTAAAAGTTATCTACTATTGAGGCGCGTTTGATCTGACCCATTCTCCTTGCTTTTTCTCATCCAGTTAATGGCGGTTTACGAATAGGTGTGTGATCGCTGAAGTTCAGTGAAGGAAGAAGTGAATGTTGGAATTTAACCCTAGTGTCAAACTACTCATTTTTAATATAATATGATTTCCTACAGTATTTTCTTTTCTTTATCGCCCACGCTGTTCGATGAAATTGCGATTAAGTTGGCGCACTTGAAATGAACATAGTTTATAATTGTCGTGGAGCACGCCACATGTATGGCGCAATTAGCCTAAGCAAAAGAAGGAAACGAAACCTTTTTTGCTTGTAAAGTTAGAGTAATGCGATTCGTCCACGATACGTGCTCCTGGCATTTTATCCATAGCCTATTCCAATAGTCGTCGCTCTGCAGCTGCCCTTTGGGAAAATTCTAGACTGTACTTTGATTACTTCCACAACGACTTATAATACCAAATGACTGGAAGCATCTATATAGGCTTCTAGCGTTTTGTGAATACTCAAAGCTGCAGAAAACTTCATAAGTGTGTTATCAGAACCAGGAATAAATATCATTCAAGAAGCAGCAGCTTTTTAACCGATACGTTAGCTTTGAGCGCTCATAACTCACGAACCATCGAAGATGGGTCGAAGAGAATGGTACCAGTAAAAAGAAGACAACAAGCTCTTAAGCGAAACTGCTCTAAGATTTTTATATTTCATTCATTTTCAGGGCGAAATATGGCCTTAAAGTGGAGGTACCTTTGAATTTTGAGACACAGATTCTTTTTATATATAAGGATCCGTGGAGAAATCAGCTGTTTTTTGGAGCCAACGTTAGTGGCAAAAAGGAATTCCTGAGTGGGGAATCGAACCCGAGTCTGGCAGTTGAGAGTCGCACACCTTAGCCACTAGACCATGGCGACTACGTATACGCATCAATCGCCTTTATTTCATCAAACTCGAAAGGGAATGGGGTACGGTGTCCAGGCTCTCGCAACAAAAACGGGCGGTGCAAAAAAAGTTCACTTTTCCGTTGCTATTCTTTTATATTAGGTTGGTGCAAAAGTAATGCGCGTTTTGCGAGTTCTCACTTTGACGTGCTATAAATTCCTAAAGAATCTATATTTTTCAATGCGGTAAAAATTTTTAGAAGCACCAACCCTTCTGCAATACAGCGCACATCTCCCTATACTCATATCGCCAATGGGCTAAAAAACTCGTTTTCAACTGGTCATAACTCCCTCCAAAATTTGTTAGTGTAAATGATAAGTAGCCTGCCTTGTAGCCGTAAGTCAACAGTACAAATAAAGCTGGAGAAGGCTCGGACGAGAAAGGTTTGCAGAAAGAAAAAAAAATCAAATTTCAAAATTGTCCGCTTTTTTGGACATTTTCTCGCAAGCTTAAAATTCCCAAAATATGGAGTTTTTTTTATCTCCTGCGCAATGAACAGCTATGCAATTTTGTAAAACTGTCAGTAGGAGGCCCACTCTTACGCTTACAGAAATGAGCAAAGCTTTGGCGATTGCTCTCTTCAAAGGAAATTTATGGGACATAGAGTGATCAAAACGACTGCTTATGTTGAGGCGCCGAAATCTCAGTCTAGGTAATTTCTCAGAAAATAGTAAAATGCGCATAACGTAGACAATTTCCATCAAATACTGTAGTTAGAGTTTCAAAAATTTGCCTTTATTAGGGCTTGATTTCCGGCCAGAAAGTAAATGCAATGAAATTCTGGTTTCGAGTGCGATTGTGTGAAGCTCTATTTTCTTTTAACTAATGAAGCTAGAAGCCCATTTCAACCATCAATGGATAGAGGATGAAATGTGCTTCTTGACGATTTGCTAAATTGTTTCCGAAGAAGGAAGTTTGATGGAGAAAAGTTGTCCTAAAACATAGGCTAGAAA
Organism: Cylicocyclus nassatus; assembly: GCA_958299035.1. Classification (NCBI taxonomy): domain Eukaryota; kingdom Metazoa; phylum Nematoda; class Chromadorea; order Rhabditida; family Strongylidae; genus Cylicocyclus; species Cylicocyclus nassatus. The sequence goes on from CATQJL010000223.1 coordinate 25,110,250, forward strand.
AACGCGCACTACTTTTGCACCAACCTAATAATAGGGTGTTTGTGGAGAAATCAGCTGTTTTTTGGAGCCAACGTTAGTGGCAAAAAGGAATTCCTGAGTGGGGAATCGAACCCGAGTCTGGCAGCTGAGAGTCGCACACCTTAGCCACTAGACCATGGAGACTACGTATGCGCGCAAATCGCCTTTATTTCATCAAACTAGAAAGGGAATGGGGTACGGTGTCCAGGCTCACGCAACGAAAACGGGCGGTGCAAAAAAAGTTCACTTTTCCGTTGCTATTCTTTTACAATAGAGTGATGTAGAGATAGAGGAGGTCAAAGCGGCCCACCAAAAGCGACGCACACGACCGTAATCCGCAAGAATAACATTGCTTATATGCTAAACAAGCGCGATAACGACACTTGTGGGAATAACAAAGTTCATCAAAGCTGTTCCCAAGCTCAAGTTTTTAATCTCGTATTTGCACACGTTTGCAAAATAGCAAAGAATATATTTTGAGCAATATGGTTTAATTAAAGACGTTCAAGTGCACTTAGATTGGCAAGAATAGAAGCATTTGCAATAAAGGGTTTATAAGATGCTGCAGACACACAACTAAGTAAAAAAGCTCGCTGAAAAAATTCAATTTTCCTGGATTATAAGCAAAAAATGTACTGCTCGCACTTTAGGCAAATGTCGATTTTCAAAAATGTTGCTTCATTTTTCCGGATTCAAAAGAGGAATTTGGGAAAGACTTGCCCTCAGCAGTTGACTAGAATATGATGCACTGACTCAACAATTATCTCAACTATTCATAATATTTGAAATACAAAGACCGCTGTCAAATGATGGAGCTGTATAAATCTCGTAACAGATCGCCTGAAATGCTGAAATAGAGGAAATTTATTTCAAAGAGAAACAGATGCTCGTCGGCACTGCTTGCACTGGCGGTGCCATGTCGTTCGGATGTTTTTGCTGATAAATGGTTAATCGTAACTTTACATTGGATAGAAACACAAAGCTTTTTTGAAGATGATTTTACCAAGTTATAGAACTAAAATTTTACAGTCGTTCGCTAAATTCAACGAGCACAAAAGATCACAGAGATATGTTTGAGTTGAAATTTCTCATTCAAGAATTAGTTTGTGAAAATCATATCTTGGTAAGCATTTTAGCACATTTAGCACAACTCTCTCGCAAGCATTATGCAAGCTTCCCTCAAAATTTTTGCTCGATGCTTGTTAGTTTTGACAGAAAGAAAGGGAGTAAGTTTAAGTCTTGTACATATCGAAGGATGTAAAGTTTCTGAAATGACCTGGAAGAGGTCTCGGAATATCGGAGTTGTTGGAAAATTACTTCTTCAGGACCAGCACCCCAAGGAAGTAAAGGAAAGTGGTATTTTATAGACCACATCAGTAGTACAGCTACATGAAGCATTTACTTCTTTGAGCCAGGATAGTAATGCTGTAATACTCCAACAATAACGACCGCTTTCAACATCTATCATGATTACTGCAAGCCATATTACAAACAAAAATGCTAATGCATTCAACTCGCTACCGCACTCAAGCATACAACACTAAATGTTAGTCATTCTTTCCTCTTAAATCAAGGCTTGTGGAACCTAACTCGAAAAATATTGAAAAGGCTTCTTTCTGGAAAGATCTTAGAAAAAGAGCCGATGTTAGATCCTGGCCATCTGAGGCTGCAAAGAAGACAATAGAAAGCCTAGAGATCCATTAAAATGGAATAATTTGAGTCCTTTGACGCAAAATAAAAGATGAAACCAGTCGGAGGCAATGAAAGGAGGGGAACACAGAAGAGGGCAAAATTGTGGAATCCTTCAGATTTAATTGAGAGAAGGTTCAATCCGGTTGAAGTACACCACCGATTGCCACCGATTGATCTAAGCAAAGGCAATGACCACGGGTACGATGAAGCAAACTTGCCATCACTTTCTCAGTTTCTTGTTTAAGCAGGATTATAAATCGTGCCTCGCTACTCAGAAGAGCCCGAAAGGGAAAAGAAAAGTCATATTTGAGTTTGAAATGGCAAAAAAATTATTGCCATGGCCTGATACAACTCGTGGACAAGCGTAGTGGTACTTGTAGGTTCCACACTGACGATTATGTGTGAGAACGGGGGAGATTAGATGGTTACTATGTCGATTAATGGCATAAATAAAAGGAGTACGCAATGGCGCACACGTAACGTAAAACTCTGCGAGAGTTTGCGCACATCTGGTTCGCGAGAAGATTAGGGACGCTAATAAAGAAGTATTGTATAACGGGTGAAGGTTGTGTGAAAGGCAAACTGTAAAAGAGATTATGATCGTGAATAGAATTAGCCAGGGTTGAACGACTCTTTCTTGTTAGCACCCTAGTCATACTGAAGGATACGCCGACAATTATTTCATTCCAGTAGCTTTTCTGCTAGTACCGGTTCTCAAATAGACTTTGAAATCTTGCGTAATTGCTTTGCAAAAGACAAGGGTCTTAGATATCTATCGCAATCTCAAAGAATGCCCTGTTTCGAAAAATGTGATACAAAAAAAAGCAAGGCGCTTGATGCACTTGCAATAGCAAATTTGTAACTTGTAACTTGTAATTTGTTTGTAATAGCAATCTTTTGTTCGATATGAAAATCAGCAAATAAACTCTTATTGATTCAACAAACCTTCTAATGAAATAGAATTTGGTACTAGGGCTCTAGTATGGACCCAAAATATTATGATTACGTAATCGAAATGCGCGAGCAACTCGTATACAAACCGAATTACTCTAATCATGTGTAGTGTCTAGAATCCGATACGAAGCCGTTCATTAGAAGATTCTACTAACCACAGAGCGAGTGGAGACACGCGATAAGAGTGAATGAACGATGGAAGCGCAGTGACATCTAGGGAATTGCTTCGCTACCGTAGCTTGTTTCCAATGAAGAGTGTTTCGCCAGAAAAAATGTCAGGTTTGAAATGATGTACCTACGTGTCAGGTTGGAGAGGAAAATTACTTGAATGATGGACGTACGAGTGCCAATTATGGTAAATTTACTCAAGAGTATCTGCCATGCTGTGTACTTTACTCTACCTTGAAGGGATGGGATTAGTCACCTAAGAGTTGCTTTGTAGAAACATTCATTTGTTTTCATGTTTTTAGACAAGGCAGTAAACGATTAGAATCGCAATTTTGAATTATATCTTCATATATTGATGAACCATCGATACTAAGCATCGTATAAAAGTACGAAATGATGAGCTTGAGCACAAAATGTCTTGTTACACCCAGGGTAAATTTGTCTGGGGAGCAGTGAAAACGAATCTTAAAGAAAGCAAATGTTCAGTGTAATTTTGGTCCCAAACTGAGAGCTGGCTTTTGTTCAAACTGTTGCCCTCCCAAAGCCCATTTGAGTCGAAAAACAAAAGAGGAATCGGAAATTGGCGCAAAAGCGGTGGTGCCTTGTTTGGGATTTAAACGACAAATAGCTAGTCTTCAGATCTCCTCGAAAACTTGTTAAGGATATCCTTTGTTTGAATGTGGGTGAAAGTTTCACAACTTTCACAAAGATGAAACATTGCTGTTCGATAGGAACATGATATTATAAGGTCTGTACCGAGAAAGTTTGCAGTAAGTTTGAACCTTCTCTAGCAGACAGATACGTGACCCAAATGGGCAATATTAGAAACGTGTGGGCGGATACTAGCTGGATTTTACGAGCACAAAGCATGAGAATGATAGAGGAGTCAGTAGCGTACTCATTTTCAAGTAAGTGAACAATCAGATTGTTATCCGCTGCAGTGGCACAAATTTTATGGCTTTATCGATGGGTAGTAGAGATAGTAACTTGACTGATTTGAACTCATACACAATTTGATCTAATATAGTAGCGGATCATTTAATCCAACTACCATCTATCTTGCTTTCAGTCAGCATGCCCAATGGAAAAGATACCTCTACTATGTTGTGCGGATAGCCATTCCTCATTGGCACCTTAAATTTCGTTGATATGGAGATGTAGAGACTACGACTTAGAAGTTCGCTGAGAAGCAAATAACTTCAGTTAGACTAGAGAAGAGTCATTCTTCTTAAATTATGTATAATCACACAGCATCAAGGTCAAAAAGGCATCACCGTTCCATTTCATGCCTGAATAGGCACAAAACAACAATGTCCAAACACATCATGTCACGGTTCGCTCTTGATTATGATAATTGAGGGTGATGAACAAAGCCAGTAGCGTATACTGGGTAGATGAAGTAACAAAACGAAGACTGAACACAAAACAAAATAGATGGAGAAGGAGATGTTAGAGGTGGAAACGGCCATAGCAAAACTTTGTTTGTGTCATCCAAAACTGAACCCGCATATTTCAAGTAAAAGTTTTTTGAGCGCACTTTCTTACGCACTTTCTTTGCTCATTAAGAGGCTTGATCACCGCCAAGCGATTTTTTACCTCAAAATATGCAACGGACGAGGCACTAATGAGCTGCTGAAAATAGTGTGCCAGCTGAGCCAGCTTCATAAATTTCCCTAATTGGCTGAGATAAAAATATGGAATGTGCATATGTTCAGTGACAGCACAACCAGTTTAGTAGAATGGGCATGGTAAAGCTGAAGCACTAATTGCTCAAACAAGAAATCAAACGAATGATCAGGCAGAGCAGAACTGTCCGGAGTAGCATGGCTGTTGCGAGTGGATGGAAACTCTCAGTCGAAAGCGAAGATCTAGCTAGGTAGTCCCGAGAATACATAGTTTGTGCTCCATAGAAGGCATTTATCGCAACACTATTAGAAAAAAGAAGCGCAGATATATGCTGATGCAAAGACTTTTAGAAAAGTCTCTGCCATTCCTTCTGATTAGTACGTCATAATCAAGTTTCAAAGCAAAGTATCACTGCTAGCTGTGCCTGAAACAAGGTTTGAAAAATATTTCGGATAACGAGCATTCATAGATTTATTTCCTAAAGGGACTGGTGCTTTGATTATAGGTTTGGGGATGAGCGACATAGTAGTATAAAGCATCGATAAAGTAGGTAAAAATGAAATTTCTACTGCCTTCAAGTCAAGCAGCCCTACACTATTCGCAAACGGTAGATTAGTGTCGTAATAAATGGAAAGACTGGGGTCAGTCAACTGAGAAGGAAATGGTTCCTCAGACTAATTTATATATCATTGTCAGCCAAGCACTTGGTAGCTCTTTCGAAAAGTTGAAGGAAAGCAAAGATTGAGACGATTACTTTATCTTCGGAAACTTTTTTTTGCATCTACCCTTTTCGTTATTCCCAGAAGCACGAGTAATTCATGAATTTTTGGCGCCTCAGCAGAACTAGTGGAATCAAATGTGCTGTTGCCGAATAAATGCAAAAGCTCAACATATGTATAGCCCCGTTTTGATAGTAGAAGGCTACGTGCAGCAAATCTCACAAAAAACAATTTTGATTTTTTTCAACAGGAACTTTGACAAACTACACACTTTCGATATGGGTGCGATGTTAACAGTAGTTAGCCAACAGAAATGTGTTTTTATCAAAACTATAATTTCAGTGGTTGGTCCAAACCTTCGATTGAGCTCCTTATCAAGTAAGTTCCCGCGCGGAACTTGAAAGATGGACTTTTGTACTGCTGACGTGCCAGAAAAAATTAGAATAAATCCTCTGAGTTCAGAATAATGCAGAATTTGTATGTGTATAATTGTCAGGGTATGCCTACGCCATCTTCAAGCAAATGCTTATTAGCAGAAATGTAGCAATTAGATGACCAACAATACAGTAAAGCTTTCGAACCACCTACACATAAGGAAGCTGAGGAGTGGCTGATGCCCGATTTTCGAATCAGCCATGGTTCGTTGCGCATCGTGGAAATAGTGTAGTTATGAAAGAAAGAATTGAGATCACTGTAATAGGTAAAGAAATAAGAGTGATTATAGGATCGCATTAAAATAGAACTGTAATTTCGTCTCTACAAACAAGCTGATAAGCTTAAATTCATTTTCTAAGAAGCGCAAGCACAGAATTTTCGATTTCATTTAGAGTAAGCTTGTCGGAACTGAAGCACTGGATAAGAACAAGTTCGCATTCCAATCAAAGGATTCTTGCACCTTAAAGAAGCAAACATTCAGCGCGATCTTGTGCCCCGAAGCTGTAGCTGGCTCTTGTTCTATTGCAGCCCTGAATGATCATTGAAACGAAAAACAAAAGAAGATTCCGAAATGGGCGCGAAAGCGCTGGTGCATTCTAGCAATAGCCTCTAGACTTCTGGTTAGGCTTGTTTGCGTGTGAAACCTTAAACTTGAGGCTTGAAGAAAATAGCTGGAACTATGTATACAAGTCCTCCCTACAACCTGTACTCAAGGATATCCTTTTTTCAACTCGAATCGTGTGAGGAAGTTTCACAATACAAAAAGCGATGTTAGAAACATGTGGGCGAATTCTTGCTGGATCTTAAGAGCACATACGAACATGGGAATAATATAAGCACCAGATAGACTTAAAACCCCCTTACTTTCGCAACCTTTCGGAGTGACAGTTCAGTGATTGATGAGGTGAGTCATCAAAATCTCACTGTTAGCCACCTATGTTTGGCTGAAAAAGGAAAAATTGAAAGCTATTTCTGTCCTTTTTGCAGAATGAGGCCGAAACATTGACTTCAGACTCTAGCAATGTGCTTTAAGAATATATATGGGAGAGCGAAACTGGTGAGTGTTTTCGTCTAAACAAGCTCCTTCAGATTCGGAGTCGCTGGACGAAACGATAATCCCTTGCAAATCCTCTAATGGCAGTAAAGTAGTATTCCAGCTACAAACACGCCGAAAAACAGATCGACGTCTTACCCTAATCCAGAGTGTATATTCAAGTCCAAGCACAGTTGAAAACTGAATTTGCTGAAAAAATCAAACAAGCAATGCTAAAGCCAAAAGTTTTTCTCACTTGTGCATGTCCACTCTCAAAAGCATGCTGTCAATCTATTTCACAACTGGGATTGCAAGTATAAAATTCTACAAAGATAAGGTGAAATTTGGTGCAACATAAATATAACTTTTTGTTCTTCTCAAAGACGACTGGCATGCTTGTAAGATAGATTTGGAGGTATTTGATTTGAAGAAGAAAAGGAAGTTGATTTTGTTACCAACTTTCAATTCACTGCGATGTGCTTTAGTAAAGGGTAGGTCACTTATGAAAAGATCGAGACCAGCGAAGTCAGTCGTTAATCGAAGTTTTTTTTCAGTTGCCTCAATAACTATCTTCCAATATATCAACGACAAGTAAGGCCGTTCGTCTAAATGCGCCATGAATAGATTAAGTGGATAAAACTAGAGAAACCAGGCTGAGTTTGTAACCGGAAGTGAGTAAAATTATATTCGGGAAAGCGAAAAAATCTTATTTTATTTTCAAAATCTAGTATTTGCGTTTACAACCTAAGAGACCTAATTAGTATACAATAATCATCCATTGAATTTATAAATACATAGTTAGCAGTTTGTGAATAGTTACTGAGTGAGGCTGTTTTCAAAGCTGTTTCGTGAAGCTACGAAGCCTTGTATTATGTAATGATCAAGTTCAAAATGTCTATTCGTTGACCGAGCAATCGGTGTTAGTACGGAATCCAGGAAACATTTACGATGACTGATGAATACTGTTATGTGTCGGTGTACATAATTCGTCAACCTCAATAGCTGCCAAAGTAGTTAAGAACTTTCGGAAAACAAGCAATATGGTCCACTTTGGATGGGTCACTAAATAGGTTGCCATTTTCATCTGTTTATAAGATAACGCATGAACGATTTTTTATCACAATCCGAGAAAAGCAAAATCAAGTAAGCATCCGCGCGGAATGGGATGATGACTCATTGCATTTTGTGCACGGTCAGATAGGTGGACTTTTCGCTAAAAATCCCACAAGTTCTTTTATTTGTAATCTGCCATATCCGCAAAAAATATATTTTTCTTAAATATTTACTAATAAGTACAAATCATATAACGTCAGTGGGCACAGGACAGCCGCGAAAAGCACTCGCATTGAGTTTTGCGCTTAGAAACAAACGCTGCGGAGAACAAAACAAACGCTCGTTCACTTAAGCCTTGATTTCTTCGGTTTCACCTGGCCACCTGATTGGGAAGTTATCACCAACTACTTATGTAGATATAGAAGAGGTCAAAGCGGCCCACCAAAAGCGACGCACACGACCGTAATCCGCGAGAACAACATTGCTCATATGCTAAACGAGCGATAACGACACTTGTGGGAATAACAAAGTTCATCGAAGCTGTCAAGCTTCAGTTTAATCTGGTATTTGCACACGTTTGCAAGGTTGCAAGCATATTTTCACTCGATTCGCTTTGATTGAAGAATGTCAGAGTGCACTTTGATTGTAGGAATAGAAGCATTCGCATTGAAGTGCTCATCAGCCAGAAAGATTGGGTGGAAAAAATCATACATCATGGATCATAAGCGAAATATGTGCTGCTCATCCTTTATGTGAAAAATGTTCTTAATAAGTGTAAAAGATAGATAGTTTAGAGTAGACATGCTTCAGCTTTTGACGAAAATGTGTTGCGCTCAACTCACAATATTTGAACTACAAATGAAAATCTCCTTGACAAATGCTAGAACTTGCAGATCTCGTAGAAACATCGCAAATCTTTAGATTAGACAATTTATTTCAAAGAGAAACAGATACCCGTCGGTACATGCTTGTGCTGGTATTGCCATGTCATTGCGGATGTTTTTGCTAATAAGTGGTCAGTCGTGACTTTACATTGGTTAAGAGAACACAAGGCCGTTTCTTTGCAGAGTAGGACAGAAGGACAAGAGTTTGACAGAAGTAAAATGGAGTAAAGCAAAAAAGTAACTCTGTTTGAAAAGTTAGCATACCAAGTTAGCATACCATCATTCGATGAATATTCTGCCGCAGTGAAGGCCATTCTCATTTTTTTTTGAAAAAGTTCTCCAATGTAAGAGCGTAGGTCTATCTAAAATGTAATACATTAGCAAGAAATTTATTCATTATGTAAGCAACGGTAGGATGTGCATTAATGCTTCACTTGTTTCCATCAAAGAAATTTTGCAAAAAACCTGCTACACTAATCTCCAAAATTTCTGTATTTTTGCCACTCGAGAGCTGCCTCTCCTCAAACGTTCTGGTATCGAGCCAGTTTCTACACTATGTTTTAGAAATGTTTTAAAAATATTGTCTGTTGCTTGTCGGTCTCAAAATGTGAGCGAAGTGGAGGTCAAATCTTGCACATATCGAAGGATGTAGGAATTTTAAAATTTGGAATATTTTTCGAAACCAACACTTCAAGAGTGTAAAAGATGCTCGTACTGTGTGAATCACATTGATAACACAGCTACATAAGGAGAGTCAGTCTCTTTGAGCAAATCTGTGATATTCCAGCGTATTAATAACGCTATCATGATTAGTATAAATCCTGTCAATGCATTCACCACTGGCTACCGCAATCAAGCGCTCAAAACTGACTATTAGTCATTTTTCTTAGCTTAAGGTTTGTAGGAGCTAAATACCCATCGATCGAAGATTCTTTCTGAAAAAGCCTCAAAGATGAAGCGCGGTGAATTCAGGCCGTCTGAAACTGAGAGGACAATAGAAAGCCAGAGATCCATTAAAATGGAATAATTTGCGTCCTTTGCCGCAAAATAGAGGATGAAACCAGTCTGAGGCAATGAAGGAGGGCGATCACACAAGGCGAAATTCTGTACTTCGGATATGAGGACGAAACGAGAATCGAATCCGAGTGACGTATATAAATGAAGCCAGCGATAGTCCAAACCCGAATGTAGATTCATGAAAGTACATTTTTGTTAGATTGCAACGTTTATCAGAAACCTTAATCATTGTCCTCACTACACCGTATGTCTAACAAGCAGGGGCAAATCCCAGCCAAAGTAAGCTTTCTCATGGTAAGACTTCTCTAGCCTTCATGGTTTTGTATCGATGATGGAAATGAGTTTTTTGGCAGCTTAGATCAGTTATGATACTCTTTACTGTACTCTATCTAGCCCCGTAGGTAGTGAGAGCTTTTACAAGATCTGCCTACGGTAGAATATACCAAGTGAACCTATCTGGCAATTTTGGTGAGGGTGGTTGTCAAAAGGATCGACGAGTAAATCTATAGGTGCGATCAACACTTCCTGTCTTTTGGCATTTGTCCTTACAAGGAGAGGACCCGAAGTCGAAATCGGCTTTTCACAAGAGTTCTATACCAATTTGAAGAGCATTAAACGCTGATTCCAAAACTGTCTTTGCTATCTGCCAAGAGCCTCTAGACGCTGAGTTATGAGTGTTTTTGGCTCAAAAAATTGAACGTGGTGTTACAAATTCGTCCAAGATAGCGCAATTGGTCTAGGGTTGGTATCAGACCACTTTACGCATGAGATAACTTTTTTCAGTATAATCGTGCTCAACATTTCTTTATTCAAGCGCTCGAAGTACCATAACCATTATTTACCTAGGTTCTGCTGCCATTTTTCGCTCTATACAACATTCATAACTCAGCGTCTAGAGGCTCTTGGCAAAAAAACAGAAACAGTTTTGGAATCAACGTTCGATGCTCTTCAAAATTTTTTAAATTTCATTTGAAAAGGCTATTTTGACTTTGGGTCCTTCCCTGGTTAGTACGAAAATGCAAATCTAAAGCACGGCAAAAATTTGGCGAGTAAATATGATTACTACTTTGAGGGCAATGTTCAAGCAATTTTGAACTGACTCTCTCATTTAAATCCTAGGGCAACGCAGCTCATGCAACTTTGAGACCGAGAAATTTGACTTTAAACATTGATCCAAGTCGTAATCTCTCAGATTGTCTCTAGGTAGGGCTGGAGTTTGAATCTAATGTTTTTCTCACGAATGAATATTCTGAGCTGCCTCTTGGGCAACCACTAAGCTAACAATCCTCGATAAGAAAAACATATCTGTCCGAAAACCGTGTTTCAAGTGACGCACTATGATCTTTTGCGAATGGTGACGAGTAAAGAAAATGATGGCTCTAATCTTAGTAAAAAAATAATTGCCATTACTTTTCTTTTTTGTTTGGTAACAAGTTACAAATATGTAGACCCTTGCTGCACAGAAAAGCCCAAAGTGAAAAGAAAAGTTACAGTTTGATGTAGCAAAAATATTGTTTGTTAGACCTAACACTCGTGGCTAAGCTTAGTGGGTGCTTGTCGGATTCCACCACAGTGATGGGAACATGTGTGAGACCGGGGAAGAATAGATGGTTAATATGTCGACATCAATTAAGGTTGACGATTTTGCAATGTTAAAGCCTAGCCGTACTGTAGAAAGTGATTTAGTTTAGTAGTTTTTCTGCTAACACCCGTTCTTAAATACTTAAAGACTTTGAAATTTTGCGTATTCGCTTTAGGAGACGGTCTTAAAAATCTATCGCAAAAGAATGTCCTATTCGAAAATTGATATAAAAGCGCTTGATGCACTTATGGCTTGTAATAGCAATCTTCTGTTCGATATGAAAACTAGCAAATAAGTTCCTATTGACTCTATAAACTCTATATTGAAATGAAATTTGGTACAAGCTCCAGTATGAACCCAGAATATTACGATTACGTAATCGAAATGCGCGAGCAATTCGTACACTACAAACCGAATTACTCTAATTGTGTGTAGTGTCTGCAATCTGATACGAAGCCGTTCATTAGAAGATTTATACTAACGAAAGAGCAAGTGGAGTCATGCGCTAAGAGTAAACGAACGAGAAGCGCAAAGGACTCAAATACTGTAACCTGATCATAGTAGAATAATCTAGCAAAAAAGGGTGCCAACTTGAAGACAAAATAATTGTATAGCGAATGTACAAACGAGCTCACCCAAGAGTTCCTGCCATGCACTCTGCTCTAATTAATTTGATGGGACCCTTTATCTCAGAAGCTTAGCATATATTTCAATTTCTATGAATTACAACATCCACGGCCATTCAAAAGTAATCGAAAGCCAAATTTAATTTCTTACTGAGATAGATGAAAACGAGATTTCTTTGGATTGGCCGCAAAATGCTGAAGATATATACATTTATCACAATTTCAAAATATGCTACAAGTCAGTAAAAGATTAGAATTGCACTTTGCTCACGTTATCATCTTGTGGAACAAGCCAACCCATTCACTTCCTTATCAAAAAAAGCCTTGAAGAAGAACACGGAATTACGAGTACAGCTTAGAGCATTTGTTCCATGATGTAGGGCAAATTTGCCTGGTCATTCGTGAGTGGAAATGAAAAAGTTCGCATTTCTGATGCAACAGCTACTTGCATTCCTGCAGCAATCGCTCAGCGCAATTTTGTGCTCTAAAATGGGAGCTGGCTTTTGTTCTATTGCTAACCCTCAATGGTCGTTTGAGTCGAAAAACAAAAGAAGATTCGGATGGGCGCGAAGCTGTGGTGCATTTCAACAAGCCTTTATAGTCTGGTTGGACTTGTGAGACTTGAAAAGAAATGCTAAAACTTTTCGAGTTTCTTCTACAGATTGAAAAGTTTTAGCCATTTGTTTTTTACTCAGGCTAATTGTCATTTGTGGGATTTTCGGGATATATGGACGGTATTTAGCGAATTTAGCATTTTTGGCTGATAACGCGTGGTTAAAGAAAACAGCTTACAATGCTCTTAAAAGTATATTGTGTCAAGAGAGTTTGCGACAATTTTCAATCAGCATATAGATAAATACCAAAGAGATGGGCCATGTTAAAAACATGTGAGCGGATACTGCTGGATTTTACGAGCACATGAGAAAGCATAGGAGTGATAGAAGAACCAGATAGCTTGCTCTAATCAAGTAAATGAATAGTCATATTGTTATCAGCTGCATCAGCTGGGGTTATGTCAAAAGGAGCAATTTTTATGGCCAGCTGGGCACCAAATAGCACATAATAAGTGTTTTACAACTTTTCAAGAGTATATGAAATTTAGAAGAAGATATATTAGATGACTGCATGGGTTGCTCAATTTTATTACTCTGGAAGAAATTCAAAACAGCAATTTTGAAGGTCAAAAACCCATGAAAATGCACTTAAGAACAAATTCGTAAATAATTCAGTCCATTTTACAGCAAAGACCATGGAACTCAGCAAGTGATGACTTCAGAGGGGTAGTGAGCTAATGCACTTTATCTGGTACTTCTTGAAGACTTGCATAGCACTAAATTGGAGTTTTGAGTTAATGACAGCCGGAGAAATTGCTCCTCTTGACCGTCTCCCCATCAGCAGTTGCAAAAATTTACGGCTTTATTGAAGGGTAATGAAGATATTGGCTTGGCTGGTTTGAACTCATTCACAATTTGATCTAATATGGTAGCTGATCATTCGACCAAACTACCATCCATCTTGCTTTATTTCAACATGCCCAGTGGAAAAGAAACTTCTCTTACGTTCTGCCGTTACGCCTATCCTCATTAGCACCTGAAAGTTCGTTGATATAGAGATGTAAAGATATTTGCGATTTTGAAGTTCGCTGAGATGCAAATTACTTCAGCTAGACTGAAGCAGAGCCATTTTTTTAAAATTATATATAACAAGAGAGCATCAAGGGCTGCAAAAAGGCAGCACCGCTCCATCTCATGCCTGGATAGACACATTCAATAGCAAAACAGCAATGTCCAAACACATCATGCCACGGTTCGTTCTTGATTATGATAACTGAGGGCAGTGAACAAAGCCGGTAGCGCACACAGGACAGATGAGTAACCGAGCAATGAGGGATCAGAAATAACATTTCAAAGTAACATTTGAGTGATTTCCAAGTAATCCATTCAGAAACGCATGTTCAAGGTGATTGCATACGAACCAGCTTTCGCTTACAAAAATCGAACGCCTCACTCCGTCAACTAATTCTTAAGTTTACAGCTATGTAGCTGCCGGGGCACTAATGAGCCGTTTACGGACTTGTGTCATCTGAGCTTCTATGTAAATAGTTCGTGTACCTACGCTTGTCAGAGTATTGAGTCTGCAAACAAATAGCAAATACTTGAAAATGGAGCAATTATTAGGTTGTAAAGAAAGTTCCCGGGCACTTTTGGAAATTTCATTTTCAACCGCCCTTTTTCGGCGATCGGTCGGACTTGGCACCAAGTTTTTTATACTGTTCAGTGGAGGGAAGCCTGAAGCTTTCAGTACCGCTTCTGATTTCTATCGAAGCCAAGACATGTTTGACCTGCACATCAGAAAAGGAAATCTTTCCAATCATGAAAATTTCGCAATTTTTCATTTTGCGCCCATTTTTCGTGCAGTTCAAAGAATTTCGTCCAAGTTATGAGTGATCTGATTGAGAAACCTGTAACTTCTTACCCGCAGCTGCACTCGAGTTTTGCGATTTGTGCTCAGAGATTACAAGCTGTCGAACTTGCCTTTGACTGCAACTCTTTTCACAGCTGGCCTCGCTTCTGCAGGGATCGCCACGCCTGGACGATGGGTTCAAAAGATGTGTAAGACATTACCCCAACAATATTCGCCGCAATCAAAGGTTTGATCCTTTCTGTGCAGAACTAGAAGACTCCGAAGCCACTTATTCGAAAAATGGTGCATTTTTATGGGCAAAAAATGGTCGATTTTTCAAACTTTACGCGGAAAATTTTTGTGCAGGTGGTCCTTCAAAAACATGAATGGTTCCCATAACAGCCCCAGCAGAACTCTATATAACTACAGCATCTGGACTCTCCAGCTTTCATCGTGCCTGAGATAATCCTGCACAAATAGACCACTTTTCGCGACGACCTTTTTCCCTTCTGCGCATGCTGGTGGACCGCACTGAGGTGCTGAGAAGCCAGCAAGACAAATATATGTTGTGAACAGAATTGTCTTTGCAATGAAGTTTGCAGCTTCAAAAAAGAATCAATCTGCTTGAAGTTACAGCGATTTGAAAAAAATTTTCGCAAGTGCCCGGGAACTTTCTTTGCAACCTAATAGATGGCTAGTTGTAATGTAGTGGAACTTGCGCACCACACACATAAAGAAAGAGGTGGTTGGTGTCAGATTTTCGAATCAAACCACGTCTCCCTGCGCATATAGTGGAAGTTTGAGTAGTTATAGGTAATCTCTACCTACAGATTTGAGATCTTTGTAGGTAGAGAATATCGAGGATATGGCTAAAGGAATTTTCAGGTTGAAAACTCATCTCTAGGCACGCAATTCACATCGGAGAAAAAATGTTAGGGATTGATGCGATTTATATGTTTTCGGTATGTTTTGCAACGTTTTTCCATCTTATGCCAGTGAAGGACAGATGGGGAGGGATATTGAAAGTTATGTATGAGTTCAAAAATGTGCATATAACTTGCTTACTAGTGAATAACTAGAAAAACATTTGAAATAAAAATTCAGCACTTGAAAAGGCTTTTCATCGGGGGTTTCGACGCCAACTTTTTCCGAATCTTCGGGGTTATCGACCAGCAAAAATTTTGCGAAGCGTCCATATAACGATTAGGAGTCTGCGGCTAACACTAGGCACCTCTAGACAAAAAGTTTCTTGCTCCACCCCTCCCCCCCCCCGTCCCACAATTGATATATGCGTTTGAGTCATCAAAACCTCACTGTACGCAAGATTTGGGTACTGAAAAGAACGTAGAAATCGATTTGTGCGTTTTTTTTTACAAAATATGGTCAAAAACCAGACAATTTAGTTCAGCCGACGCAATAAAACTAGATTCTTATTTCCGTCTAGATAAAGTTTTTCAGCCACACGGAGTCGCTTGACGAACACGATAAACCTTTACAAATCCTTTAATGGAAGAAAAGCTGTCTTGTTTTCCAGCCACGAACATGGCTAAAGACAGATCCACGTCTTAAGCTAATCCGCGGCGTGTGGTGAAATCCAAGCGCAGCTGAAAACTAACTTCTATTGTTCGATTTATATGAGCAATGTCACTGGGAGATAGTTTTACTCAGTTGTTCTCTTCAAGCAGGACAAGCATGTTCTTAGGCTAGATTTGTTGTTCATTTGTTCAGGTGTTCATTCAATTCCAAAAAGGAAAAGGAAGTTGATTCTGTTGCGATCTTCAAGGCATTACGTTGTGCTCTAGCACAGAAGATACGGCAGCTCCTATAGGAAATCGAGTCGTTGCAGACATCCTTCGAGAGAAGGCCGAGGTCAAAGAAGTCAGTCGACGTTTTCCACAGTTGCTACAGTGGCTTTCTTGCAATATATAATGACCGCTAAAAAGTTTCGGAAAGCCGATCTTCTTTCCTCGTCGCTCATTTTTAGATGAAAAGCAAGGATCAAAAATGGTTAGATAGCATGAGATAGTAGAGCTCTTCAAGATCTACAGCCCACAATTCTAGGAATTGAAAATTTCTTCCTTACCAAAAAAAAAGTTCAAGAATGGTCGCGTTACAAAGTCGCTTACAACAATTCTTCGAACGTTAAGAATATTTTAGGTTCATTTTTGAAGCGAAAACACAAGCCATCCGAGCAGATAAGCATACTATCATACAGAGCTCATGGACTATAGTCTGAACATGGCTTCTTCCCAAAAAAATCACATACTAGAATTTTATTTTGCAATTTCTAAAAACTAAGCTCTAATTCCCCTCTTATAAACCAAATCTTTTCACATAAAAGCCGATGCAAACACTTTAACAGAACTTTCGGGTAAAATCGATGCTCTTTACGTTCTATGCATCGGTTGTGGCCAGTGAGTTTCTTTGCTGCAAGTTACCAATGATTTGTACCGCTAATACGAACTTGTAGCTCGGCCGCCACTCGCTCTACAACCTGCCTTTGGGCTCATTCGATAGAGCGAGACTTTCTAGATACGATGATATGCAAGTGGATGAATTCATGAAAACCCGGAAGTTTCCAGGGTGGGTTGAAAAAGGGCATCAGTGGTAGGCTAAAGATTTGTTAACTTTGTTAATCTGGATCAGCCATTGTGAAGAATAAACGGTCTCTTGATCTTTTGTTGATAAACAAAAATCAATTAACGTCAAAGCTTGGCAGTTCGGCAGACGTGGAGCCACAGATACAATTGCCTTCTCTCTCATTTCGTATTTTATGATTAATCTGCACAAAAGAAGGAGTGGTCTTATGTTTACATCACCTATAGGGTAAGAAGGGGAGGATGGTGCAAAGTGCGTTTTCAACTGGAAACGTGCAAAATCTTGCACGTTCTTTTTTCTTCTTCTTTTTTCTCAAAATTGCTCAAGGTTAGCCCTTCAGTGGAGAGTGGTAGAGCAAATGAAAACAACTTGATATAGCCTTTTCCGAATCTACTACAACAGTAAATTTGGTAAGATGCGATAATAATCTTATATCTAAAGCTGAATGTCTGTTTGTCTGTATGTATGTCTGTCTGTCTGTGTGTACGTATGTTCCGAATAGAAAGTTCCATTTCTGAACCGATCGGGACTTGGCACACATACACCTCGGGCCCCGGCGGGTGTCATAGGCTACTTTTCGTCATCGATCGATATCGATTTTATCGATTTTTTGCAAAATTTGAGCTACGGGACTGGGAGGTGGACTGTGACACCCGCGGGGGCCCGAAGTGTATGTGTGCCAAGTTTGGTTCGAATCGGTTAAGAAATGGAATTTTCTATTCGGAACAGACGCCGGAGCCGGGTAAGCCAGCTAGTTTAGAATAAAGACCAAAGCTCAACCGCGAAGAGGCACTCGTAATGAGCTCTGCGCCTACAAAAATGTTGCTGGATCAACAGATTATCGAGGTTTCGTCCACTCAAACGTTCCTTTGATTTTACCTGGCAACTAACAGAAAGGCTATCAGCGCCCAATTACTTTTGTAGAGATAGAAGGGGTCAAAGGGCCCACCAAAAGCGAAGCACACGAACGTAATCCGCAAGAATAACATTGCTCATACGCTAAACAAGCGCTATAACGACACCTGTGGGAATAACAAAGTTCACCGGAGCTGTTCCCAAGCTTATGTCTCTAATCTCGTATTTCACACGTTTGCAAAGTAGCAAAGACTTTTATTTCTGGGTGCCCCCCTGGTTCAATCAAAGGCGTCGAGATGCGGTTGGTAAGAATAGAAGCATTTGCAATAAAGGGTTCAGACGCTGAAGGCATACACTTGGAAAATTAGGTGAAAAAATTTTACTGATAGATTATAAGCGATATACTGCTCATTATGTGAAAGATTTTAACTTTTCATAAGCGTTGCTTTATTTTCCGGATTTAGAAAATTGGCAAAGACTTGCTCCTCATATGCATTAACTCAAAAAATTAAGGCAGTTTTTTCATAATCTTTTGAATACAGATGCAAATACCGCTGTCAAAATTTGAAGCTATATGAATCCCGCAAAAACAAATCGTTTGGAATCTTCAGATAGGACCTTTATCTCAAAGAGAAACAGGCTTGCTTGGCGCTTGCTTGCACTGGTAGTGCCATGTCATATGTTCCTCTGATGAATGCTTCGCCAAAATTATACAGGGTGTCCCAAAAAAATGTTAACACTGTTTGATCGTTAATAACTCCCTTGCTTTCATGTTTTCCGCCAAGCTTGAGGCACCATTTTGTAGAGCGAGGATCAACTTAGATTTACAGTATCGAGCAAATCATCTAACTCTCCTCGTTATGTAGAATTACGGTAGGAAATTTGACAAGGATTTTAAGTTATTAAAGCCCGTTTTCTGCTTTGAAACAGAGCCAAACAAGCCAAAATCTCTTGTACTATGGTAATGAAAGCCGCTGATTTCGGATATGAAATTTTAGTTTCATTATGATGTTTCTTCTCAAAGTTATCCTAGGTAAAGTGTAATAACTGACTTCCCAGCATGTGCCAAAAATGTGATTACACCATCAAAAAAGCTGAAAACACTCACAAAAAGTTATGTAGTAAAATCAGCGTGCGCGAAAACCCTAGTACACGATTTTTCAGATTTTTTGAAAAAAAATTTTGTCAGAGGGCACATTTCATGAAGGTTCCACATTTTGGAATTTCCTACCGTAATTCTACAGTAACGAGGAGAGTTAGATGATTCGCTCGATACTGTAAATGTAAGTTTATCCTCGCTCTACAGAATGGTACCTAAAGCTCGGCGAAAGACTTGAAAGCAAGGGAGTTATTAACGATCAAACAGTGTTAACATTTTTTTGGGACACCCTGTACATTGGGAACACAGGGCCGTCGTTTGCAAACGAGGAGGAATGTGGAGAGATTTACAAAAAACAAAGAGGTAAGGTATAAATAATAAGTTCGTCATCTGGGAAGGGGTTTGCTGCAAATTTACATAGGGTCCGATAAAAACTTTTTGAATCAATTGGCGAATCCTTAGCAACTCTACTCCAAAAAAGTGTAGGTAGATTTGAGGTGCGGTAAATCAAATTAAATTTTTCATGTGTAAGCTATGCTCGGACAAGCACTATTCTTATACGGATATCTCATATTCCACTCCATCTTTGAAATCTTCGAAAATCAAGAAGCCGCCTTTTTATATTATCTGTTTCTTTTTTTTTTTTGAAAAGCGGAATGTAAGTTCTGCTTTGTTTTTCATTGACCAAGGTTCATGATAAAACCGGAGTTTTGGAAGATACCGCTCGAAATCTGTGTAAACGCAAAGGATCATCTATGTTTTCTATTTTCCAAACATTCATTATCTTTGCAAATTCTTCGAATTTTCTTCATGTTTCGATGAGTATTTGTAGCGCTGCTCTTCCGCGAACAACATATACTTTCTTGAAAATTTTGCATAGTATCATGTAAGCGGCAGCGAGTTCTCAAGTCGCGCACATAACGGATTTTGCGGTTTTGAAAGAACGGAAATTTGCAATACAGCAATCTGAGAGTTTCAAGCCAGAAAATGCTTTCGGAAAATGGAAAAGCTCTGCAAAATTACCTTTCTGAGATCAGCATCTTAGTGGATCAAAGGAAATACGTGTCTATGAATAACACTAATGATACAGTTATGGAATTGATTTAACTTCAAGCAAACTGAGCCTTTTTGAAAGCTGCAAAGGCAATGTTTTTTACAAGTTATGCTCAATTTGTTGGGTCCTCAGCACTCCATTTTCGGGCCACCAGCATGCGCAGTAAGGAAAAAGGTTTACTTGAAATTCGGCCTATTAGTGCAGGGATTCTTATGCTTGAAGAGAGCTTTTTTCTCGAAAATTAAAAAATGGCCACCTTTGCACTTGAATGTCAGTCATTTCTTCTTACTAGTTGAAAGTTTGAAACTTTGGAAAATATCCATTGAAAGATTCTGTTCAGAAAAGCTCAAATTGAAGAGGGACATCCGATTCTGGCTGTAAAGCTGCGAAAGGGACTATAGAAAGCCTGGAGATCCATTAATGTGGAATAATTTGCGTTTTTGCTTCAAAATAAAGGAAGAAACCAGTCTGCGGCAATGAAAGGAGGGCGAGCACATAATGGGAAATTGTGGGATACTTTGAATATGAGGGACAAGAAAAAATGGATGAGGTGAAGGAGACGCTTATGAAAGTACGATTGCTAACTCATTGCAGCAAAGTTTCCTGAAACTGGCTGTTTTGACTTTGTTGTAGAACTAATGTGGAAGAGGGAGGAAAGGGCAGGGGTGGGGGGGGGGGAAGCCTAGCCATGCTGTTTCCAGTGAAGGAAGAGTGGTGATTTAGCCCACTTGTGTGTTTTCTTATGATGTCAGCCGTATTGTGAGTGCATATTTCGATATGATTACAAGAACCACACTTCAAAAAATTCTTGTTTTTTGTGAATTTTGTAGCAAAAGTTTGATACGACGATAAGGTTTTCTTTGCTAAGTTTGTTTTGCTTCAGCAAACACTCTAAGTGCTAATACTTGTCGTTATTCATTTTGTTGTTACCACGGTAATATTCTCAAAATTACAGGGGGTCCCAAAAAGATACGCCTACTGTATAATCTTATATATAAAGCTGAATGTCTGTTTGTATGTATGTATGTATGTATGTATGTATGTCTGTATGTCTGTCTGTGTGTACGTATGTTCCGAATAGAAAATTCCATTTCTGAACCGATCCGGACCAAACTTGGCACACATACACTTCGGGCCCCGGCGCGTGTCATAGGCTACTTTTCGTCATCGATCGATATCGATTTTATCGATTTTTATCGATTTTTTTGCTGAGTTCACCTACGGGGCTGGGAGTTGGCACAGGGGGGTAATCGAGCATGGGGATTCCGAATACAATATTGGTTTTCAGGATTATCGATTACTTTTATCGATTTTATCGATTTTTTTGCAAAGTTTGAGCTACGGGGCTGGGAGTTGGCACAGGGGGGTAATCGAGCATGGGGATTCCGAATACAATATTGGTTTTCAGGATTATCGATTACTTTTATCGATTTTATCGATTTTTTTGCAAAGTTTGAGCTACGGGGCTGGGAGTTCGCACAGGGGGGTAATCGAGCATGGGGATTCCGAATACAATATTGGTTTTCAGGATTATCGATTACTTTTATCGATTTTATCGATTTTTTTGCAAAGTTTGAGCTAGGGGGCTGGGAGTTGGCACAGGGGGGTAATCGAGCATGCTGATCATCCCCAAGGGGGGTGATCAGCATGCTCGAACACCCCTGTGCCAAATTCCAGCCCCTAGCTCAAATTTTCAAAAAATCGATAAAATCGATAAAAGTAATGGACGATCTTGAAAACTAATATTGTATTCGTAATCTGCATGCTCGATTACCCTCTGTGCAAACTCCCAGCCCCGCAGGTCAAACTTTGCAAAAAAATCGATAAAATCGATAAAAGTAATGGACGATCCTGAAAACTAATATTGTATTCGGAATCCCCATGCTCACTTCCCCCCTGTGCCAACTCCTAGCCCTGTAGGTGAACTCTGCCAAAAAATCGATAAAATCAATAAAAGCAATCGATAATTCTGAAAACTAATATTGTATTCGGAATCCCCATGCTCACTTCCCCCTGTGCCAACTCCTAGCCCTGTAGGTGAACTCTGCCAAAAAATCGATAAAAATCGGTAAAATCGACATCGATCGATAACGAAAAGTGGACTGTGACACCCGCCGGGGCCCGAAGTGTATGTGTGCCAAGTTTGGTCCGGATACGGCGGAGCCGGGTAAGCCAGCTAGTCTTATATATAAAGCTGAATGTCTGTTTGTCTGTATGTCTGTATGTATGTACGTATGTTCCGAATAGAAAATTCCATTTCTCAACCGATCGGGACCAAACTTGGCACACATACACTTCGGGCCCCGGCGGGTGTCATAGGCTACTTTTCGTATCGACCGACATCGATTTTATCGATTTTTTGCAAAATTTGAGCTACGGATCTGGGAGTTGGCACAGGGGGGTAAGTGAGCATGGGGATTCCGAATACAATATTAGTTTTTAAAATCGTGCATTACTTTTATCGATTTTATCGAT
This sequence comes from Cylicocyclus nassatus, assembly GCA_958299035.1. Lineage (NCBI taxonomy): Eukaryota > Metazoa > Nematoda > Chromadorea > Rhabditida > Strongylidae > Cylicocyclus > Cylicocyclus nassatus. The sequence continues at coordinate 25,132,541 of CATQJL010000223.1, forward strand.
TTTTTTGCAAAGTTTGAGCTACGGGGCTGGGATTTGACACAGGGGGGTAATCGAGCGTGCTGATCACCACCGGGGGGTGATCAGCATGCTCGATTACACCCCTCTGCCAAATTCCGGCCCCCTAGCTCATATTTTGCAAAAAATCGATAAAATCGATAAAAGTAGTGCACGGTTTCGAAAACTAATATTGTATTCGTAATCGGCATGCTCGATTACACCCCTCTGCCAACTCCCAGCCCCGTAGCTCAAATTTTGCAAAAAATCGATAAAATCGACATCGATCGATAACGAAAAGTGGACTGTGACACCCGCCGGGGCCCGAAGGGTATGTGTGCCAAGTTTGGTCCAGATCGGTTAAGAAATGGAATTTTCTATTCGGAACATACGGCGGAGCCGGGTAAGCCAGCTAGTTGTTAATAATTAAGCTCCAATGAAGTCTTCGAGAATCCTTAGGCACCATTTTGTAGAGCTGGCTTCAACGTAGATTTGCGATTTGGAGCGGAATTCCGAGCTCTCCATTACTCTAAGATTACGATAGGAACTTTGAAGGATTCTGGACCATGAAAGGCCATATTTTGCCTCAATGAGGAAACAAAACAATGTGAAAACTCTCACAATGTTCTAATTAGAATTGCTAAACCTAAGTGTGAAGTTTGCAATTCGTAATGTTTCATGAAAAAGTTATGCGAGGTAAGCAATAGCGGCCATTTTTTTGGATGTTTTCAAAAAGTGCGGTTATACCGTTTCGAAAGCTTCGTAATTTTGTACAAAGTGGAGTACTGAGCTCCCTAGTACACAAGTTTCCACTTTTTTTGAAAATTTTCGAAACAGCACTTTTTTCCACAGTGACACCATATGACTGAAGTGGAAGACGGCCCTTCTGAACCCACGGTAAGTTACAGTAATGAGAAACTAGGGCGCGAGCGTCTGCGCTGCGTGTGACGCCGGACGACTCGCCTTCTACAACGGACGAGTTTCCTGTCATTATCGAAAACCGTTAACTGCTGTGCACTACTGCACACTATGCACATTTCCATCTTATTCTGTTTCCCTGCTGTTAGTATTTTCCAAAAGGGTCTACTTGTATTAGACCATCTTATATTCCAACTATGCTATTGCTATATATTCTAACTATGCCACCGCTACAGAGATCTGCTGCTCATCGTGAAGATGACATGATAATCTATCAACAGTGGTTCAGGTAAGGCATACCTTGTACATTCCTGCTGTTTTATCTGATATTTTACTTTGAACTTACTTATTCTTTTGTATATCTAGTACTTGTGTTGTGTCATTCGTTTCATCTATTCATGGTATTCGCTGCTGATTGATCAGAATCTGCACATACCTACTCATTCTCTCCACTTATCACTTGGATAGAGATCTAGACCTTTAGACCGGTTTTCATGAGTTTATGAAATATGAACCCAGTGTAGAAGGCTAGATAATCCAGGTCTCGTTACTCATTGAGACAGTCAAGGTGATCCAGATGACTTATTTGTGAGTTTTCTTACCTTCATCTGTTGTTTTATTACGATTTAGCTTTGTATGTAACAGTCCACTGCTGCTTACAGAAGCAGGCAATAGTTGTACGATATTTAATCTGTTTTTGTATAAAAATATGTTTCGATTTCATTGTGGTTCCATGCATCATTGCCTTGCGAAGCTCATGAACTCAACCAGACGTTCATTGTGTAAGAGTTACACTAGCTTTATAAGCTAAAATGCTAAGCTATTCGACATGATACATCGTTGTAGGTGGCCAGCTACCGTATCCCTGACCTTTCATGCTTGGAAGTGAGAATAATTCCCTAAGGCCTTTGCTGAACGGGTATAAAAGGATGGCGAGCTTGTAGTATTCACCCTTGTTACGTTTACGTTTACAAGCTTTCCAATGTCATTCCATCGTGTTCCAAACAGTTCTCATAAGAACTACAGAGTTACTTCTGCAACTCAATCTTCAACTCCGCGACCGCTTCTACCGCGCCCATCTCTAGCTCATCCGGACACCCGCTCCCTGCCTTTATTCTCGCGTTCATCAGCTTCTGTCATGTCCGTTCGTCTTGTTTCCGCTTCTCCTATGCCGGTCCGCCTTGTTTCCGCTTCTCCTATTGCCGTTTCTGTCTCTGCGTCTTTTGCTTCCGCTCCTTCTTCCACTCGTATGCGTCCAACTGCTTCTGCTTCTTTGCCGGCACAATTAGTTTCTGCTCCTCCTCCGCCTTTCCGCCTACTTTCTGCGCCTGCTAACCCCTCCAGTTCCGCAGCTTCCACACCAACACACCTTGTTTCAGCTTCTCCTATTGCTACTGCTACTGCTTCTTTGCGTACAGTTTCTTTCTGCTCCTGCTCCACCTGTTCACCTAGTTTCCGCGCCGGCCAACCTGTCCAGTTCCGCAGCTTCTTCTACACCAGCACGCCTTGTTTCTGTTTCTCTTGCCCGAAAACGCCCTGACTGTGCAAATCCTGAGCTTCGTAAACTCTTGACAAACTCTAAAGCTCCTAATTCTCTGCAGCCATGCCCTTTTCCTTCAAAGCTAGCGCGTCTTGTTCAACTACCTCGTAAACAAGCTAATCCATGTCCTCTTTCACCTGCACTTCCCTGTTGCACTGCTCGCGCAACGTCCCCTACGCCTTCTCCTCAATCGCTCGTGTTGAACGGCTACTCTTCTGCGCCAACTCGCGAAGCTTCACCCACGTCGCCTTCTCTTTTGCCTCCTACTTTAGACGACTACTCTTCTGCGCCAACTCGCGAAGCTTCACCCATGTCGCCTTCTCCTTTGCCTGCTACTTTAGACGACTATTCTTCTGCGCCAACTCGCGAAGCTTCACCCATGTCGCCTTCTCCTTTGCCTCCTACTTTAGACGACTACTCTTCTGCGCCAACTCGCGAAGCTTCACCCACGTCGCCTTCTCCTTTGCCTCCTACTTTAGACGACTACTTTTCTGTGCCAACTCGTGAAGTTTCTCCTGCGACTCCTCCTCGTTTGCCGCCTAGATTATATTGCGATGCTTCCGCATCAGCTCCAGCTTCACCCAATTCGCCTTCGCCTTCTCCTTCGCCTCCTAGGTTAGGAAGCCATCCTTCTGCGTCCACTCGCGAAGCTTCTCCTGCGCCCCCTCCCATAAGCCAATTTTCTTCATTGTTATCCACTAACACATCATCTATTTCAGGAGTCCAGAGGTTCCAAGGACAGTACCAGGTAGTAAGTATGGGAGACTCCGTGTATTGACTTACAAAATTCCAGGTAGAAGGCTTGCTATGCTTTTGCATTCCACAAGCGAAAGCAAGGCTGTTTGGTCTACGAGTGCATCTCCTGTTGCAAGGCAAGACGGCATGTGCAGATAGATGTAAGCCATAACAACAACGACGCCTCCCATTGTAAGGATGCAATTTAGGTTATTGGTGACGATTTTCTGGAGGATCCCTGCGCCCTACCACACAACTGCCTGCCAAAAAAGGCTAAGAAAAATTTTGTTGAACGATTCATGTATAAAAAATTACAAGAAATCAGAAACGATCCCAATTTTGCAGATGCGGTGGTATGGAAGGTGTGGCAAGATATCCTCGACGCTTTTTCACATATGCCCAATTTTAGTAAGTAGGCTTAGCGGAGAAGACAACGCATGAGAATATCATTTTTAGGTTTAGAGGAAGTGCGCGAGATAATGGACGAATACCACCAAGAAGGTTACTGCAAGCGCAAGAACTATATTGAAGTCAGTTGCCTTTGCTTGCCATGGTCAAGTAAAGAAGAAAGAATTGTGTTCAGGAGTGTTCAGATGCACGATCGCCCGATGGCTTCTCTTGATGATGTACCAAATTTGAGAACGCTTAAAGACAGAACAACTTTTCTTCAAGTCTCCTCTCCTGGACTGTATATATACTACTCGAAAACGACTATTCAGGTCTGCTTGCACCTTCGCAACATCCCCTTGACATGTTCTTTTCAGAAAGTCGTCGAGAACGGGCTGACCGCCCTGATAGCGGATGGTATCCACAAGCTACCACCGAAAGCTTTTGAAGATGATGGACAACTTTGCATTGTCCATGGAGTGTGTAACGGAGGAATTGGTAAGACACTTTGATTGACTCGGGACTGCCAAACACTCGTAAGCCGTTTAGATGTTCCTCTAGTGCATGTATTGACAAGAAGAAAGAACGAATCAGTGCACGACAAAGTTTTCGGAATGATCAAGCAGGAGCTAACAGAATTACGTGTAGACTGCAGAAGACTAAGAATTATAATTGATTTTGAGAGAGCCGCTTTGGTTGGAATAAAAGTGAGAATTTTCACAATTAACTTGTAATCCTCTCTGACAGCCATCTACTCTAGAACCACTTTCCGGAAGGCTGCGTAGAAGGGCGCAGCTTCCACCTGGTACAGGCTGGAATCGCAAGGCGCTGTCATTAGGACTGCGTTCGGAAATGAAAGAACATCTAGTGAGGGATTGGTGGATGACTCTCAAGGGCCTCATTTTCCTTCCCCCACGTCTCCATCGTAGAGTACCAGCGCTACACGGGCCACCAGTACCACCAACGCATTCAGCTTATCACAAACGCGTGAGCTTTCTAGCTTACTTGCAGGAAAACTGGTATGCTGGGCCCTTCAAGAACATCTGGTACAAGTGGGGGAAGTTTGAACTTAGAACAAGCAATATAGCTGAATCGTACCACCGGTTAGTTCGCTTGCAGATTTGCAGAATCTTCCAAAAGCTAACCGTTGCTTTCAGAGTCCTCCGCGTTCTAATCCACGCCCCTGTCCGGAAAACCCTGAAGTGCTTGCACGGGGCCAACAATCGTGCCATGTGCACCCTTCGAAACCTAGAGAGGGTGAGTAGGTAGCAGTTAGAAATGTATTCACTAAAAGCCGTTTTAAGGGTATCGCTCGAAAACTTCGACAAAAGGACATTGTAAGGAGAGAGAAAATTGACAGGTGCATGCGAGAATACCGCGCACGCCTAGAAGACTTTCCCCTCAATTGAGCCAATAGTGAATTTTTGCAGACATATATCTCGCTTTGTATCTAACAAAGTCATTTGATGTTCACTTGTGTTCAAAGCATACTCACAATTGTTTTTTCCTACATTAATTTCTTCGTACACCACCTTACCTACAGGGTGTCTCAAAAGTCTTTAAGGCTAATATTTCCTCAGGTGCAACTGTACGAAGCAACATTGTCACATGAAATTGAACAGCAATCTTGTGAAGAACCTACAAAATCATAAGGTACACTCAGTTTTCGGAAAACCCTTATTTGGCCTTCACAGAAGCCCTCATACTCTTGCGGAACGCACGCACCGTGGCAGACAGATAGTTGACGTCGAGAATGTTTCACACCTTCTGAAGCGTTCCAGACCGCCTGAAATTTAGTGTGGAACTAAGCAAGCCTTGTTTTCCTTGACTGATCGCAAAGAAAACTCAAAGGCTGTTGAGCCGACGATTGAAAGCAGGTTGATCGAATCACGCCTGTGAGATTCAACAAAAGTGTCAAAATGTAGCAATCAGGTTTTGAAGAAATCGAGAAAACAGCAATTTTGGTGTGCATGGAATGTCTTGAAAACGATGTTTCAGTATCAAATGCAGAGCCTACAGCTAGAATTAGTGACTCAAACTGAGTTGATGTTGGAGTTTTCAGCTTTCTCAGATTTTTGTTTCCGAGTTCTTTTTCTTCTCATTGGCACGGCACTACTTTTGGTGTTTGTATCTTAATCCTGCATTAATGAATAGAGACTTGATTAGTTTTGCACTGTAAACGTAGAGTGAAGCTGGCTTTACAATGTGCAAATCTAGATTCCACAAAAACTTCAAAGGCAAAAGAGCTACTATAGATGTTTGAGTAAAGGGTACGTTAACATTGGGTCGTCCTCAAAATCATAGTATTGTTTGCTCCAAAAACAATATTTTGAGAAGGTAAAGCGCAAACGGTAAGATTTTCTTAAGGATTACTAAAAACTAGACGAAGTACTTATACGCAAAATTTGACTGAAAAGCGAGGAATACTAACAAAGTTACTACGTTGGGAAGTTAGGTTCAAAGACTTTTGAGACACCCTGTCTGATAAGTCCCTACCCCCTTGCGAAGTTTTGCCGAAATTCTGAGGTTATAGATTTATGGGCTTTATAAAAGTAGAACAGTGCCACTCCTTCTTTCAGAGTCATGTCGCCTAAACACTTCCTCGTCTAGTGATGGTACCATTCATCACATGCACACCCACACGTGCTTTTTTCTACATCAATTTTTTTATTACACTACCTAACGGTCGACTTTTCTTCACCAAATAAGAGAAAGAAAACTTTATTAGAAAGTCCAGAATGCGACCCCGGGCAATCGCATTCTGGACCGTAATAATAATGTGATGATACAAAGCATAACATTAATAAACATAAACAAGAACAACAACAAAATTAGTTGATGAAGTGCAACAAATGTTAAAATTTACTTTTGCGGAGTTGAGCTTCTGTCCATCCTTTTCTTCGAAAATTCCAAAAATCCCCAAATTGTTAGACCCAGTCATGTTAGCAGAAAAGATTGCGCCATTCAAGCTTCAGTTTCGACTTTAACAAGTTAGATCAATTGCTTCGACAATTCTACATTCTAACGTCGTCTTAAGAGTTCTTCAAAAAGGTATGGACAGAACTCTCGACCCAGTGACACAACATTGAAAAATAAAAGACCACTGACATAGTTAGTTTGAACAGATTACAATATAAAACTTACAGAAAAAGTTAACAACATAACATTGAATTAGTAGTCGAAAGAATACTATAACAACAAAATAACAAAAAAGACAAAAAAAAAACAACATTGCATCAAGAGTCATAAAGAACTAAAACAAGGATAAGTTAGGGAACAAAACATATCAAAATACTAACGAGATAATAATAAGTATCAATAACAAAAAAACAAAACACAACAAACCAACTATTAGAAATAATGCAAAAACAAAACAATAACAATAAAAAATTAGTCAAGAACATAAAATAAAAGAAACCAAGTGGTGGATTGTTAGTACGGCGACGTGGCGCGGCCAGTAGCTTCGCCCTTAAAAGAAAAACTGGAGAAACATAGCACTGGAAATGAAAATTCAAAACATAATCGTTGAACATGAAAACATAATACATAAACAACAAACAAATAATAAAATCCTCACCTATTTGGAATTGGTTTGTCTCATATCAAAATCTCCTAACCATTTAAGAAAAAGGTTATGTTAGTGTGGAGTTGTGATGAGAAAGTCAATTTCATCACAACTCTACGTTAACATAACCTTTTTATGTTATGTTAGTAACATAACGTAAAAAGGTTATGCCACTAACATAACAGTGTCACTGTCATAGTATAAATCATAAAAATCACAAACATTACAACACCTTATAAGAATAAAGAAATTAAACAAAAGGACAACAAAATGAAAACACGAGAGTATGGAACCTAGCGAAAAAAGTAGGGCTCCCGCTTCGGTCTTCCAAAAATGTCGCTCTTTGTCTTCCAAAATCGACCTGCCTAAAATGTCAAAGTTGATGTGTATCAACGACAAACAAACAGCGAGCTAAACCGCGTTAAAAACAGGCATTATCAACGATAAATGAGCACAAGGTTAAAAATAACAGAAGAAACGCGATTAGAACGAAAAAATGATAAAACACAACAATTACAGTAAATAAAAAATAGTAAGTGTGATTGTCAATTCTGATTTCAGGCCCAAAAACTTGTTCTACGTGTGGCGTTATTAAAGGGCCGAGCTGATTGTACGCAACACGCCGAATGAGTAACTCGTCCGCATCCGCGAGGCGCGTTGTCAGGTCAGTCGCCCGCTGCAGCGGAACGGCCAATCACGGTGTGACCTCCCGCGCGCGGTGACCTATCACGCTTGTCATTACTGTAGAGGGTTCAGAAAGGCCTACACCCACTGAAGTTTCTACTGCAATACTACAGTAGTGAAGAGGTCGGTGATTCGCTCTATACTGTATATCTAAGTTGAAGCCAGCTTTACAAAACGGCACCTAAAGCTTTTCGGAAGATTTCATTACAAGAAAGTTATTTACAATCAAACAGAAGGCACATCTTTTTGGGACACCCTGTATATACAGTAATTATTGCATAGTAGAAGATCCTCGCGCAGCATATGAGTGAAATTGCAATAAGTTTGGGCTTCTTGGGTTATCGATAAAAATTGGGGAAAGATTCATACGTGATGTTCTCTCCATATTGAAAGATCATTTCGGGACAAACCTATGCTATTCGACCTTTGACTGATCGACTGAGCGGAGAAGAAATGCAGCAATATTGTTGTGAAGTAAAAATGGTTTATTTTTAAGACAGACCTAATAAGCTATGCTCTGTCCCACTTAGATATCTCACCGCCATATCTTCCTTCAAATTGGACATATTCTGAATCTAAGGGCAACGCTTGACTCAACTCGGCGACGCACAAGTCTATTTTACAGAAATGCCCGTTCAAATGCGATAAGCGGTCAAATTTCACTAAGTTTCTAAATTTTGCTTGAAGACAGTGTCTAGGCAAATTCGGGCGCATGCATTTCTCAAGTGGAAACTGATGAGTGGATACTAACTAAAACACTGCCAAAGCACAAATGATTTATTCACGGCTGGGAAATCTAGCCTCAAACACTCCACTCCTGAGCCGTGACCGTAACTCGCGACAGAGTTAAGATGGATCCGAGCGCGAAATACTGTGAATGTGAGCGAAGTCATTTTCTGGTCCCGGTCACGGCGCTGGCACGAGGTTGGGGACGGGTTTCTCCGCCGAGAATGCATTCGCGCTGCCGCTTGGGCGCCTTAATTAAGCCTTAATCTTACGATAGCTCGGGCGAGTACGAGATGCATGCAAGATAGAAACGCGGATTCGTTGCGGGACCCTGCGCTCATGACGGTGTGCGCTATGCGTGCTCTGGCCTTGCAGATCGAAACTGCTGTGCGGGCGGAATTCGGGCTTATCGTAAGATCCGGGCCATTTTTAGAAAAAAAAATTCTTCTTGGTAGACCCCCTTCTTCGCTCCGAACTTCAGACATCGCTTAGGTAGGGGATCTACTTTGAGATCACCACGAAAACCGGCATCATTTTTTTGCTGGGACGCTGCCTTTAAGGTAGATTGCTCAGTGTGCAACAAATAGGCACGGAGTAATCTAAGCATAAATTCAAAAACGTGGAACAGGACAGCCTACCGCATTTGAGCGGGCACTTCTATGTATCACAAATGCGCCTCACCCAGCTGATTGGAACGGTGCTCTTGAATTCAGGAGTCCTCTACTCTGAAGTAAAATAGGCGATGCGAAGCTGTTGAGGGATAAAGAAAATGATGGCTCTAATCTTAAAAAAATAATTGCCATTACTTTTCTTTTTTGTTTGGTAACAAGTTACAAATAGACCCTCGCTGCACAGAAGAGCCCGAAAGTGAAAAGAAAAATTACATTCGAAGTTTGATGTAGCAAAAATATTGTTGGTAGGCTTAACTCGTGGCCAAGCTTAGTGGGTGCTTGTCGGATTCCACCACAGTGATGGGAATATATGTGGGACCGGGGGAGATTAGATGGTTAATATGTCAATTAATTCATCAACTCCGCATAAATAAAGGGTACGCAACGGCGCACCGTAAAACCTTGCGAGAGTCTGCGCACATCTGGTTCGCGAGAAGATTACTGACGCTAATAAAGGAGCATTGCATAGCGGGTGAAGGTTGTGTGAAAGGCAAACTGTAAGCGTCGGATTACGGATAAATAGGATTAGCGAAGGTTGACCATTTTGCCATGTAAAAGCCTAGCCGTACTGTAAAAATTAATTCAATTTAGTAGTTTTTCTGCTAACACCCGTTCTTAAATACTCAAAGACTTTGAAACTTCGCGTATTCTCTATAAGAGACGGTCTTGAATTCTATCGCAAAAGAATTTCCTATTCGAAAAATGTGATATACATGCGCTTGATGCACTTATAGTTTTTTTTTAATAGCAATCTTCTGTTCGATATGAAAACTAGCAAATAAGTTCCTATTGACTCTATAAACCCTATAATGATGGAATTTGGTACGACCACCAGTATGAACCCGAATTATTACGATTAGGTAATCGAAATGTGCGAGCATCTCGTACACTACAAACCGAATTACTCTAATCGCGTGTAGTGTCTGGAATCCGATACGAAGCCGTTCATTAGAAGATTCATACTATCGACAGAGCGAGTGGAGTCATGCGCTAAGAGTAAACGAACGTGGGAAGCGCAATAGGCTCAAATACTGTAACCTGATCATAGTAGAATAATGTAGCAAAAAAAGGTGCCAACTTGAAGACAAAATAATTGTATAGCGAATGTACAAATGAGCTCACCCAAGAGTTCCTGCCATGTACTCTGCTCTATCTTAATTTGATGGGACTCTTTTTCTCAGAATAGCATATATTGTAATTTCTATAAATTGCAACATCCACGGCCATTCAAAAGTAATCAAAAGCCAAAATTAATTTCTTACTGAGATAGGTGAAAACGAGATTTCTTTGGATTGGCTGCAAAATGCTGAAGATATATACATTTATCACAATTTCAAAATATGCTACAAGTCAGTAAAAGATTAGAATTGCACTTTGCTCACGTTATCATCTTGTGGAACAAGCCAAACCATTCACTTCCCTATCAAAAAAAGCCTTGAAGAAGAACACGGAATTACGAGTACAGCTTAGAGCATTTGTTCCATGATATAGGGCAAATTTGCCTAGGTTATTCGTGGGTGGAAATGAAAAAGTTCGCATTTCCGAAGCAACAACTATTTGCATGCCTGCAGCAATCGCTCAGCCTAATTTTGTGGTCCAAATGGAAGCAGGCTCTTGTTCTATTGTTACTCCTTAATGGTCGTTTGAGTCGAAAAACAAAAGAAGATTCCTAAATGGGCCCGAAGCTGTGGTGCATTTCAACAAGACTTTATAGTCTGGTTGGACTTGTTTGAGACTTGAAAAGAAATGCTAAAACTTTTTCGAGTTTCCTCTACAGATTGAAAAGTTTCAGCTATTTGTTTTTTATTCAGGCTAATTGTCATTTGTGGGATTTTCGGGATATATGAACATTTAGCGAATTTAGCATATTTGGCTGATAACGCGTAGTTAAAGAGAACAGCTTACAATGTTGTTAAAAGTATATTGTGTCAAGAGAGTTTGCGACAAGTTTCAATCAGCATATAGATAAATACCAAAGAGAAGGGCGATGTTAGAAACATGTGAGCGGATACTTGCTGGATTTTACGAGCACATGAGAAAGCATAGGAGTGATAGAAGAACCAGATAGCTTGCTCTAATCAAGTAAATGAATAGTCATATTGTTATCAGCTGCATCAGCTGGGGTTATGTCAAAAGGAGCAATTTTTATGGCCAGCTGGGCACCAAATAGCACATAATAAGTGTTTTACAACTTTTCAAGAGTATATGAAATTTAGAAGAAGATATATTAGATGACTGCATGGGTTGCTCAATTTTATTACTCTGGAAGAAATTCAAAACAGCAATTTTGAAGGTCAAAAACCCATGAAAATGCACTTAAGAACAAATTCGTAAATAATTCAGTCCATTTTACAGCAAAGACCATGGAACTCAGCAAGTGATGACTTCAGAGGGGTAGTGAGCTAATGCACTTTATCTGGTACTTCTTGAAGACTTGCATAGCACTAAATTGGAGTTTTGAGTTAATGACAGCCGGAGAAATTGCTCCTCTTGACCGTCTCCCCATCAGCAGTTGCAAAAATTTACGGCTTTATTGAAGGGTAATGAAGATATTGGCTTGGCTGGTTTGAACTCATTCACAATTTGATCTAATATGGTAGCTGATCATTCGACCAAACTACCATCCATCTTGCTTTATTTCAACATGCCCAGTGGAAAAGAAACTTCTCTTACGTTCTGCCGTTACGCCTATCCTCATTAGCACCTGAAAGTTCGTTGATATAGAGATGTAAAGATATTTGCGATTTTGAAGTTCGCTGAGATGCAAATTACTTCAGCTAGACTGAAGCAGAGCCATTTTTTTAAAATTATATATAACAAGAGAGCATCAAGGGCTGCAAAAAGGCAGCACCGCTCCATCTCATGCCTGGATAGACACATTCAATAGCAAAACAACAATGTCCAAACACATCATGCCACGGTTCGTTCTTGATTATGATAATTGACGGGCAGTGAACAAAGCCGGTAGCGCACACAGGACAGATGAAATAACAGAGCAATGACGGTTCAGAAATAACATTTCAAAGTAACATTTGAGTGATTTCCAAGTAATCCGTTCAGGAACGCATGTTTAAGGTGATTGCATACGAACCAGCGTTTGCTTACAAAAATCGAACGCCTCACTCCCTTAACTAATTTTTAACTTTAAAGCTATATAGCTGCCGGGGCACTAGTGAGCCGTTTACAAACTTGTGGCATCTGAGCCCCTATGTGAATAGTTTGTGTACCTACGCTTGTCAGAGTATTGAGTCTGCAAACAAATAGCAAACACTCGAAAATGGAGCAATTAGATGGCTAGTTGTAATGTAGTAGAACTTGCGCACCACGCACATAAAGAAAGAGGTGGTTGGTGCCAGATTTTCGAATCAAACCGCGGCTCACTGCGCATATAGTGGAAGTATGAGTAGTTATAGGTGTTCTCTACCTACAGATATTTGAGATCTTTGTAGGTAGAGAATATCGAGGATATGGCTAAAGGAATTTTCAGGTTGAAAACTCATCTCTACGCACGCAATTCACATCGGAGGAAAAATGTTAGGGATTGATGCGATTTATATGTTTTCGGTATGTTTTGCAACGTTTTTCCATCTTATGCCAGTGAAGGACAGATGGGGAGGGATATTGAAAGTTATGTATGAGTTCAAAAATGTGCATATAACTTGCTTACTAGTGAATAACTAGAAAAACATTTGAAATAAAAATTCAGCATTTGAAAAGGTTTTTTTTTCGGGAGTAGCCACGCCACCTTTTTCTGAAACTTCGAGGTTATCGACCAGCAAAAATTTTGCGAAGCATCTGTATAACGATTCGGAGTCCGCGGCTAAAACTAGACACCTCTAGACAAAAAGTTTCCTCCCCCCCCCCCATCCCACAACTGATGTATGCGTTTGAGTCATCAAAACCTCACTGTACGCAAGATTTGAGTACTAAAGAGAACGTAGAAATCGATTTGTGCCTTTTTTTACAAAATATAGTGAAAAAAACCAGACACTTTAGAGAGGTCGACGCAATAAAACTAAATTCTTATTTCCGTCTAGATAAAGTTTTTCAGCCACACGGAGTCGCTTGACGAACACGATAAACCTTTACAAATCCTTTAATGGAAGAAAAGTCTTGTTTTCCAGCCACGAACATGGCCAAAGACAGATTCACGTCTTAAGCTAATCCGCGGCGTGTAGTGAAATCCAAGCGCAGCTAAAACTAACTTCTATTGCTCGATTTATGTGAGCAATGTAACTGGGAGATAGTTTTACTCAGTTGTTCTCTTCAAGCAGGACAGACATGTTTTTAGGCTAGATTTGTAGGTGTTCATTCAATTCCAAAAAGGAAAGGGAAGTTGATTCTGTTGCGATCTTCAAGGCATTACGTTGTGCTCTAGCACAGAAGATACGGCAGCTCCTATAGGAAATCGAGTCGTTGCAGACATTCTTCGAGAGAAGGCCGAGGTCAAAGAAGTCAGTCGACGTTTTCCACAGTTGCTACAGTGGCTTTCTTGCAATATACAATGACCGCTAAAAAGTTTCGGAAAGCCGATCTTCTTTCCTCGTCGCTCATTTTTAGACGAAAAGCAAGGATCAAAAATGGTTAGATAGCATGAGATAGTAGAGCTCTTCAAGATCTACAGCCCACAATTCTAGGAATTGAAAATTTCTTCCTTACCAAAAAAAAGTTCAAGAATGGTCGCGTTACAAAGTCGCTTACAACAATTCTTCGAACGTTAAGAATATTTTAGGTTCATTTTTGAAGCGAAAACACAAGCCATCCGAGCAGATAAGCATACTATCATACAGAGCTCATGGACTATAGTCTGAACATGGCTTCTTCCCAAAAAAATCACATACTAGAATTTTATTTTGCAATTTCTAAAAACTAAGCTCTAATTCCCCTCTTATAAACCAAATCTTTTCACATAAAAGCCGATGCAAACACTTTAACAGAACTTTCGGGTAAAATCGATGCTCTTTACGTTCTATGCATCGGTTGTGGCCAGTGAGTTTCTTTGCTGCAAGTTACCAATGATTTGTACCGCTAATACGAACTTGTAGCTCGGCCGCCACTCGCTCTACAACCTGCCTTTGGGCTCATTCGATAGAGCGAGACTTTCTAGATACGATGATATGCAAGTGGATGAATTCATGAAAACCCGGAAGTTTCCAGGGTGGGTTGAAAAAGGGCATCAGTGGTAGGCTAAAGATTTGTTAACTTTGTTAATCTGGATCAGCCATTGTGAAGAATAAACGGTCTCTTGATCTTTTGTTGATAAACAAAAATCAATTAACGTCAAAGCTTGGCAGTTCGGCAGACGTGGAGCCACAGATACAATTGCCTTCTCTCTCATTTCGTATTTTATGATTAATCTGCACAAAAGAAGGAGTGGTCTTATGTTTACATCACCTATAGGGTAAGAAGGGGAGGATGGTGCAAAGTGCGTTTTCAACTGGAAACGTGCAAAATCTTGCACGTTCTTTTTTCTTCTTCTTTTTTCTCAAAATTGCTCAAGGTTAGCCCTTCAGTGGAGAGTGGTAGAGCAAATGAAAACAACTTGATATAGCCTTTTCCGAATCTACTACAACAGTAAATTTGGTAAGATGCGATAATAATCTTATATATAAAGCTGAATGTCTGTTTGTCTGTATGTATGTCTGTCTGTCTGTGTGTACGTATGTTCCGAATAGAAAGTTCCATTTCTGAACCGATCGGGACTTGGCACACATACACCTCGGGCCCCGGCGGGTGTCATAGGCTACTTTTCGTCATCGATCGATATCGATTTTATCGATTTTTTGCAAAATTTGAGCTACGGGACTGGGAGGTGGACTGTGACACCCGCCGGGGCCCGAAGTGTATGTGTGCCAAGTTTGGTTCGGATCGGTTAAGAAATGGAATTTTCTATTCGGAACAGACGGCGGAGCCGGGTAAGCCAGCTAGTTTAGAATAAAGACCAAAGCTCAACCGCGAAGAGGCACTCGTAATGAGCTCTGCGCCTACAAAAATGTTGCTGGATCAACAGATTATCGAGGTTTCGTCCACTCAAACGCTCCTTTGATTTTACCTGGCAACTAACAGAAAGGCTATCAGCGCCCAATTACTTTTGTAGAGATAGAAGGGGTCAAAGGGCCCACCAAAAGCGAAGCACACGAACGTAATCCGCAAGAATAACATTGCTCATACGCTAAACAAGCGCTATAACGACACCTGTGGGAATAACAAAGTTCACCGGAGCTGTTCCCAAGCTTATGTCTCTAATCTCGTATTTCACACGTTTGCAAAGTAGCAAAGACTTTTATTTCTGGGTGCCCCCCTGGTTCAATCAAAGGCGTCGAGATGCGGTTGGATTGGTAAGAATAGAAGCATTTGCAATAAAGGGTTCATAAGACGCCGAAGGCATACACTTGGAAAATTAGGTGAAAAAATTTCACTGATAGATTATAAGCGATATACTGCTCATTACGTGAAAGATTTTAACTTTTCATAAGCGTTGCTTTATTTTTTCGGATTTAGAAAATTGGCAACGACTTGCTCCTCATATGCATTAACTCAAAAAATTAAGGCAGTTTTTTCATAATCTTTTGAATACAGATGCAAATACCGCTGTCAAAATTTGAAGCTATATGAATCCCGCAAAAACAAATCGTTTGGAATCTTCAGATAGGACCTTTATCTCAAGGAGAAACAGGCTTGCTTGGCGCTTGCTTGCACTGGTAGTGCCATGTCATATGTTCCTCTGATGAATGCTTCGCCAAAATTATACAGGGTGTCCCAAAAAAATGTTAACACTGTTTGATCGTTAATAACTCCCTTGCTTTCATGTTTTCCGCCAAGCTTGAGGCACCATTTTGTAGAGCGAGGATCAACTTAGATTTACAGTATCGAGCAAATCATCTAACTCTCCTCGTTATGTAGAATTACGGTAGGAAATTTGACAAGGATTTTAAGTTATTAAAGCCCGTTTTCTGCTTTGAAACAGAGCCAAACAAGCCAAAATCTCTTGTACTATGGTAATGAAAGCCGCTGATTTCGGATATGAAATTTTAGTTTCATTATGATGTTTCTTCTCAAAGTTATCCTAGGTAAAGTGTAATAACTGACTTCCCAGCATGTGCCAAAAATGTGATTACACCATCAAAAAAGCTGAAAACACTCACAAAAAGTTATGTAGTAAAATCAGCGTGCGCGAAAACCCTAGTACACGATTTTTCAGATTTTTTGAAAAAAATTTTGTCAGAGGGCATATTTCATGAAGGTTCCACATTTTGGAATTTCCTACCGTAATTCTACAGTAACGAGGAGAGTTAGATGATTCGCTCGATACTGTAAATCTAAGTTTATCCTCGCTCTACAGAATGGTACCTAAAGCTCGGCGAAAGACTTGAAAGCAAGGGAGTTATTAACGATCAAACAGTGTTAACATTTTTTTGGGACATTCTGTACATTGGGAACACAGGGCCGTCGTTTGCAAACAAGGAGGAATGTGGAGAGATTTACAAAAAACAAAGAGGTAAGGTATAAATAATAAGTTCGTCATCTGGGAAGGGGTTTGCTGCAAATTTACATAGGGTCCGATAAAAACTTTTTGAATCAATTGGCGAATCCTTAGCAACTCTACTTCAAAAAAGTGTAGGTAGATTTGAGGTGCGGTAAATCAAATTAAATTTTTCATGTGTAAGCTATGCTCGGACAAGCACTATTCTTATACGGATATCTCATATTCCACTCCATCTTTGAAATCTTCGAAAATCAAGAAGCCGCCTTTTTATAATATCTGTTTCTTTTTTTTTGAAAAGCGGAATGTAAGTTCTGCTTTGTTTTTCATTGACCAAGGTTCATGATAAAACCGGAGTTTTGGAAGATAGCGCTCGAAATCTGTGTAAACGCAAAGGATCATCTATGTTTTCTATTTTCCAAACATTCATTATCTTTGCAAATTCTTCGAATTTTCTTCATGTTTCGATGAGTATTTGTAGCGCTGCTCTTCCGCGAACAACATATACTTTCTTGAAAATTTTGCATAGTATCATGTAAGCGGCAGCGAGTTCTCAAGTCGCGCACATAACGGATTTTGCGGTTTTGAAAGAACGGAAATCTGCGATACAGCAATCTGAGAGTTTCAAGCCAGAAAATGCTTTCGGAAAATGGAAAAGCTCTGCAAAATTACCTTTCTGAGATCAACATCTCAGTGGATTAAAGGAAACACGTGTCTATGAATAACATTAATGATACAGTTATGGAATTGATTTAACTTCAAGCAAACTGAGCCTTTTTGAAAGCTGCAAAGGCAATGTTTTTACAAGTTATGCTCAATTTGTTGGGTCCTCAGCACTCCATTTTCGGGCCACCAGCATGCGCAGTAAGGAAAAAGGTCGATGAAATTCGGCCTATTAGTGCAGGCATTTTTTATGCTTGAAGAGAGCTGGAGAGCTCATATCCGGTAGCTATGTAGAACTCTGCTGGGACCATTCATAGACTGTGTCACAATTTTAGAGCACAGCCTGTGAAGAAAATTTTTCTCGAAAAATTAAAAATTGGCCACTTTTGCACTTGAATGTCAGTCATTTTTTCCTACTAGTTAAAAGTTTGAAACTTTGGAAAATATCCATTGAAAGAATCTGTTTAGAAAAGCTTAAATTGAAGAGGGACATCCGATTCTGGCTGTAAAGCTGCGAAAGGGACTATAGAAAGCCTGGAGATCCATTAATGTGGAATAATTTGCGTCTTTTGCTTCAAAATAAAGGAAGAAACCAGTCTGCGGAAATGAAAGGGCGGCGAGCACATAATGGGAAATTGTGGGATACTTTGAATATGAGGGACAAGAAAAAATGGATAAGGTGAAGGAGACGCTTATGAAAGTACGATTGCTAACTCATTGCAGCAAAGTTTCCTGAAACTGGCTGTTTTGACTTTGTTGTAGAACTAATGGAAGAGGGAGGAAAGGGTGGGGTTGGGAGGGGGGGGGGGAGCCTAGCCATGCTGTTTTCAGTAAAGGAAGAGTGGTGATTTAGCCCACTTGTGTGTTGTCTTATGATGTCAGCTGTATTGTGAGTGCATATCTCGATATGATTACAAAAACCACACTTCAAAAAATTCTTGTTTTTTGTGAATTTGATGTAGCAAAAGTTTGATACAACGATAAGGTTTTCTTTGCTAAGTTTGTTTTGCTTCAGCAAACACTCTATGTGCTAATACTTGTCGTTATTCATTTTGTTGTTACCACGTAATATTCTCAAAATTACAGAGGGTCCCAAGAAGATATGCCTACTGTATGATTGTTAATAATTAACCTGCAGTGAAGTCTTCGAGAATCCTTAGGCACCATTTTGTAGAGCTGGCTTCAACGTAGATTTGCGATTCGGAGAGGAATTCCGAGCTCTCCATTACTGTAGGGTTACGATAGGAACTTTGAAGGATTCTGGACCATGAAACGCCATATTTTGCCTCAATGAGGAAACAAAACAATGTGAAAACTCTCACACTGTTCTAATTAGAATTGCTAAACTAAGTGTGAAGTTTGCAATTCGTAATGTTTCATGAAAAAATTATGCGAGGTAAGCGATAGCAGCCATTTTTTTTTGGATGTTTTCAAAAAGTGCGGTTATACCGTTTAGAATGCTTCGTAATTTCGTACAAAGTGGAGTATTGAGCTCCCTAGTACACAAGTTTCCACATTTTTTTGAAAAATTTCGAAACAGCACTTTTTTCCACAGTGACACCATATGACTGAAGTGGAAGACGGCCCTTCTGAACCCACGGTAAGTTACAGTGGTGAGAAACTAGGGCGCGAGCGCCTGCGCTGCGTGTGACGCCGGACGACTCGCCTTCTACAACGGACGAGTTTCCTGTCATTATCGAAAACCGTTAACTGCTGTGCACTACTACACACTATGCACATTTCCATCTTATTCTGTTCCCCTGCTGTTAGTATTTTCCAAAAGGGGGTCTAATTGTATTAGACCATCTTATATTCCAACTATGCTATTGCTATATATTTTAACTATGCCACCGCTACAGAGATCTGCTGCTCATCGTGAAGATGACCTGATAATCTATCAACAGTGGTTCAGGTAAGGCATACCTTGTACATTCCTGTTGTTTTATCTGATATTTTACTTTGAACTTACTTATTCTTTTGTATATCTAGTACTTGTGTTGTGCCATTCGTTTCATCTATTCATGGTATTCGCTGCTGATTGATCAGAATCTGCACATACAGTGACCGCCAAAAAGTTGCGGACAAGCCGCCTTCCTTTTTTCATCGCTCATTTTCGGATGGCAAAGATGGAAAAATGATTGGATTACATAAGGTGATAGAGCTCTTCAAGAGCTACAACCCACACATTGCGGAAAGTGTTTATTATAAAAATTTTAAAAATCTTTTCTTAAAAAAAGTCCGAAAATGGCCGCGTCACAAGGACATTAATTCTTCGAACGCGAAAAATTTCTTTTAGGTCTTTTCTTGGGGCAAAAACAGAAGTTTTCCGGACAGGTAAGCATACTATGCTGTAGAGCTCATCGAGGACAACAATCGGGTAATAGTTACTTCCAAAAAACCCAAGCTTGAATTTTATATTGCTTTTTTATTGAAAATAACTTCTAATTCCCCTTTTTAAGCCAAATTTCTTCGCATGGGAACCTATTCAAGATGTCCCAACAAAGCTAATTAGATAAAATGATATTTTCTATGCATCCGACGTGTGCTGTCGAGTTTCTTTGCTGGAAATGGTTCTTGACAGTGAGTGCACATGACCCCACCTGCATCTCACCACTGACTTGCACCGCTTTGCGGGCCTGTAGCTCGGCCAGCAGTCACTCTACGAGCCTGCAGGTAGGCTCATTCGAAAGAGCGTGAGTTCCTCGACACGATGGTATGCAAAAGAGTTGGGTTTGAGGAATCCCGGAGATTTGGCGGATGGGGTGATAAAGCGCAGCCTTAGAGGTGAATGGAGTGAAGGCTCTTATCAACATCAGAACAGTCTTAGTGCTCCGAAATGGGTCTATTGCAATAAAATTAACGGCTTTAAACTTTCAGGATGGCACTGGTGACGAAAGGAGCTTTGCTCAACTTTAACTTAAAAATCCTCAACCTACAACTGAAGCTGCGCTTTATCACCCCATCCGCCAAATCTCCGGGATTCCTCAAACCCAACTCTTTTGCATACCATCGTGTCGAGGAACTCACGCTCTTTCGAATGAGCCTACCTGCAGGCTCGTAGAGTGACTGCTGGCCGAGCTACAGGCCCGCAAAGCGGTGCAAGTCAGTGGTGAGATGCAGGTGGGGTCATGTGCACTCACTGTCAAGAACCATTTCCAGCAAAGAAACTCGACAGCACACGTCGGATGCATAGAAAATATCAAAAGGCATCCATTTTATCTAATTAGCTTTGTTGGGACATCTTGAATAGGTTCCCATGCGAAGAAATTTGGCTTAAAAAGGGGAATTAGAAGTTATTTTCAATAAAAAAGCAATATAAAATTCAAGCTTGGGTTTTTTGGAAGTAACTATTACCCGATTGTTGTCCTCGATGAGCTCTACAGCATAGTATGCTTACCTGTCCGGAAAACTTCTGTTTTTGCCCCAAGAAAAGACCTAAAAGAAATTTTTCGCGTTCGAAGAATTAATGTCCTTGTGACGCGGCCATTTTCGGACTTTTTTTAAGGAAAGATTTTTAAAATTTTTATAATAAACACTTTCCGCAATGTGTGGGTTGTAGCTCTTGAAGAGCTCTATCATCTCATGCAATCTAATCGTTTTTCATCTTTGTTTTCCATCCGAAAATGAGCGATGAAAAAAGGAAGGCGGCTTGTCCGCAACTTTTTGGCGGTCACTGTACCTACTTATTCTCTCCACTTATCACTTGGATAGAAATCTAGACCTTTACACCGGTTTTTATGAGTTTATGAAATATGAAACCATTGTAGAAGGCTAGATAATCCAGGTCTCGTTACTCATTGAGAAAGTCAAGGTGATCCATATGACTTATTTGTGAGTTTTCTTACCTTCATCTGTTGTTTTATTACGATTTAGCTTTGTATGTAACAGTCCTTACAGAAGCAGTGAGAAACAGGCAATAGTTGTACGATATTTAATTTTGTATAAGGATATGTTTCGATTTCATTGTGGTTCCATGCATCATTGCCTTGCGAAGCTCATGAACTCAACCAGACTTTCAGAGTTACACTAGCTTTATAAGCTAAAATGCTAAGCTATTCGACATGATACATCGTTGTAGGTGGTCAGCTACCGTATCCCTGACCTTTCATGTTTGGAAGTGAGAATAATTCCCTAACGCCTTTTGCTGAACGGGTATGAAAGGATGGCGAGCTTGTAGTATTCACCCTTGTTACGTTTACGTTTACAAGCTTTCCAATGTCATTCCATCGTGTTCCAAACAGTTCTCATAAAAACTACAGAGTTACTTCTGCAACTCAATCTTCAACTCTGCGACCGCTTCTACCGCGCCCATCTCTAGCTCATCCGGACAGCCGCTCCCTGCCTTTATTCTCGCGTTCATCAACTTCTGTCATGTCCGTTTCTTGTTTCCGCTTCTCCTATGCCCGTTCGCCTTGTTTCCGCTACTCCCATGGCTGTTCCGGTCCGCCTTGTTTCCGCTTCTCCTATTGCCGTTTCTGTCTCTGCGTCTTCTGCTTCCGCTCCTTCTTCCACTCGTATGCGTCCACCTGCTTCTGCTTCTTTGCCGGCACAATTAGTTCCTGCTCCTCCTCCGCCTTTCCGCCTACTTTCTGCGCCTGCTAACCCCTCCATTTCCGCAGCTTCCACACCAACACACCTTGTTTCAGCTTCTCCTACTGGCGTTACTGCTTCTGCTTCTTTGCGTACAGTTTCTTTCTGCTCCTGCGCCACCTGTTCACCTAGTTTCCACGCCGGCCAACCTGTCCAGTTCCGCAGCTTCTTCTACACCAGCACGCCTTGTTTCTGTTTCTCTTGCCCGAAAACGCCCTGGCTGTGCAAATCCTGAGCTTCGTAAACTCTTGACAAACTCTGAAGCTCCTAATTCTCTGCAGCCATGCCCTCCTCCTTCAAAGCTAGCGCGTCTTGTTCAACTACCTCGTAAACAAGCGAATCCATGTCCTCTTTCACCTGCACTTCCCTGTTGCACTGCTCGCGCAACGTCCCCTACGCCTTCTCCTCAATCGCTCGTGTTAGACGGCTACTCTTCTGCGCCAACTCGCGAAGCTTCACCCACGTCGCCTTCTTCTTTGCCTGCTACTTTAGACGACTACTCTTCTGCGCCAACTCGCGAAGCTTCACCCACGTCGCCTTCTCCTTTGCCTCCTACTTTAGACGACTACTCTTCTGCGCCAACTCGCGAAGCTTCACCCATGTCGCCTTCTCCTTTGCCTCCTACTTTAGACGACTACTCTTCTGCGCCAACTCGCGAAGCTTCACCCACATCGCCTTCTCCTTTGCCTCCTACTTTAGACGACTACTCTTCTGCGCCAACTCGCGAAGCTTCACCCACGTCGCCTTCTTTTTTGCCTCCTACTTTAGACGACTACTCTTCTGTGCCAACTCGTGAAGTTTCTCCTGCGACTCCTCCTCGTTCGCCGCCTAGATTATATTGCTATGCTTCCGCATCAGCTCTTCTCCTTCGCCTCCTAGGTTAGGAAGCCATCCTTCTGCGTCCACTCGCGAAGCTTCTCCTGCGCCCCCTCCCATAAGCCAATTTTCTTCATTGTTATCCACTAACACATCATCTATTTCAGGAGTCCAGAGGTTCCGAGGACAGTACCAGGTAAGTAAGTATGGGAGACACCGTGTATTGACTTACAAAATTCCAGGTAGAAGGCTTGCTATGCTTTTGCATTCCGCAAGCAAAAGCCGGGCTGTTTGGTCTACAAGTGCATCTCCTGTTGCAAAGCAAGACGGCATGTGCAGATAGATGTAAGCCATAACAACAACGACGCCTCCCATTGTAAGGATGAAATTTTAGGTTATTGGTGACGATTTTCTGGAGGATCCCTGCGCCCTACCACACAACTGCCTGCCAAAAAAGGCTAAGAAAAATTTTGTTGAACGATTTATGTATAAAAAATTACAAGAAATCAGAAACGATCCCAATTTTGCAGATGCGGTGGTACGGAAGGTGTGGCAAGATATCCTCGACGCTTTTTCACATATTCCCAATTTTAGTAAGTAGGCTTAGCGGAGAAGACAACGCATGAGAATATCATTTTTAGGCTTAAAGGAAGTGCGCGAGATAATGGACGAATTCCACCAAGAAGGTTACTGCAAGCGCAGAAGAACTATATTGAAGTCAGTTGCCTTGGCTTGCCATAGTCAAGTAAAGAAGAAAGAATTGTGTTCAGGAGTGTTCAAATGCACGATCGACCGATGGCTTCTCTTGTGATGTATAGTGTGGACCCCGGCCAGGTTCCCATAGGTACTTCCGCGTCGCGCACGCAGCGCGCGCCCTTCTTAATGCTTCTCGCCTCACTCATGAGCAGTAGAGCATATTTATGCTCACAAAGGAGAAAAATGTAAAGTGGAAACCTCTAGGCTCGCTACGAAAGAGACGTATGCAGGAATGAAACGCAAACAACCTCCATGAGACCTCAAATTCAATCAATGGATGAAATTCCGAAGTTGCACTGACAGATAGGTTGTAATAAGTAAACGTAAAGAAATTAAAGAACAACAGCATGTTTGAAACATTTCTCTTCATAGACGTAGAAACTAAAGCGGTCAAAGATCTCAAAAAAAGTGGACATTTAAGCAAACAAATGTCTACTGGCTTCTCGGGAGGCTCAATTTTGACTTGAGACACTGTCTATACCTTGCACATCAAACCAAAAGAGACTCTTATTTTATACAAGAAACTTTTGAAGGGGCATTATCTTAAAATCCAATCAAATTTCAATTTTTCGGACAAAAAAAGGAAAAGACAAGACTACTAAACAAGACTGAAGGTCCTAGAACTATAAGAGCACGTGAAATCTCGTTACCGGTCATCGCGAATTGTTTATACCTGAAATAGAGAGAATATAGTACACCAAAAGCAAAAAAAGAGAGAAAAAGGAGGATTTCCATCGGAAGCTAGGACGGAGACGCACTGAAGGCGTGCGTTGCGGGTGCGTCGCGCAGGTACCTATGGAAAGCTGGCCGGGGTCCACACTATACCAGAAAATTTGAGAACGCTTAAAGACAGAACAACTTTTCTTCAATTCTCCTCTCCTGGACTGTATACTACTCGAAAACGACTATTCAGGTCTGCTTGCACCTTCGCAACATCCCCTTGACATGTTCTTTTCAGAAAGTCGTCGAGAACGGGCTGACCGCCCTGATAGCGGATGGTATCCACAAGCTACCACCGAAAGCTTTTGAAGATGATGGACAACTTTGCATTGTCCATGGAGTGTGTAACGGAGGAATTGGTAAGACACTTTGATTGACTCGGGACTGCCAAACACTCGTAAGCCGTTTAGATGTTCCTCTAGTGCATGTATTGATAAGAAGAAAGAACGAATCAGAGTACGACAAAGTTTCCGGAATGATCAAGCAGGAGCTAACAGAATTACGTGTAGACTGCAGAAGACTAAGAATTATAATTGATTTTGAGAGAGCTGTTTTGGTTGGAATAAAAGTGAGAATTTTCACAATTAACTTGTAATCCTCTCTGACAGCCATCTACGCTAGAACCACTTTCCGGAAGGCTGCGTAGAAGGGTGCAGCTTCCACCTGGCACAGGCGTGGAATCGCAAGGCGCTGTCATTAGGACTGCGTTCGGAAATGAAAGAACATCTAGTGAGGGATTGGTGGATGACTCTCAAGGGCCTCATTTTCCTTCCCCCACGTCTCCATCGTAGAGTACCAGCGCTACACGGGCCACCAGTACCACCAACGCATCCAGCTTATCACACGCGTGAGCTTCATAGCTTACTTGCAGGAAAACTGGTATGCTGGGCCCTTCAAGAACATCTGGTATAAGGGGGGAAATTCGAGCTTAGAACAAGCAATATAGCGGAATCGTACCACCGGTTAGTTCGCTTGCAGATTTGCAGAATCTTCCAAAAGCTAACCGTTGCTTTCAGAGCCTCCGCGTTCTAATCCGATAGCGCCACGCCCCTGTCCGGAAAACCCTGAAGTGCTTGCACGGGGCCAACAATCGTGCCATGTGCACCCTTCGAAACCTAGAGAGGGTGAGTAGGTAGCAGTTAGAAATGTATCCACTAAAAGCCCTTTTAAGGGTATCGCTCGAAAACTTTGACAAAAGGACATCGTAAGGAGAGAGAAAATTGACAGGTGCATGCAAGAACACCGTGCACGCCTAGAAGACCCTTTTCCCTCAATTGAGCCAATAGTGAATTTTTGCAGACATATATCTCGCTTTGTATCTAATAAAGTCATTTAATGTTCACTTGTGTTCAAAGCATACTCACAATTGTTTTTTCTACATTAATTTCTTCGTACACCACCCTACCTACAGGGTGTCTCAAAAGTCTTTAAGGCTAATATTTCCTCAGGTGCAACTGTACGAAGCAACATTGTCACATGAAATTGAACAGCAATCTTGTGAAGAACCTACAAAATCATAAGGTACACTCAGTTTTCGGAAAACCCTTATTTGGCCTTCACAAGAAGCCCTCATACTCTTGCGGAACGCACGCACCGTGACAGACAGATAGTTGACGTCGAGAATGTTTCACACCTTCTGAAGCGTTCCAGACCGCCTGAAATTTAGTGTGGAACTAAGCAAGCCTTGTTTTCCATGACTGATCGCAAAAAAAACTCAAAGGCTGTTGAGCCGACGATTGAAAGCAGGTTGATCGAATCACGCCTGTGAGATTCAACAAGAGTATCAAAATGTAGCAATCAAGTTTTGAAGAAATCGAGAAAACAGCGATTTTGGTATGCATGGAATGTCTTGAAAACAATGTTTCAGTATCGAATGCAGAGCTTACAACTAGAATTAGTGACTTAAACTGAGTTAAAGTTGGAGTTTTCAACTTTCTCAGATTTTTGTTTCCGAGATCTTATTCTTCTTATTGGCACGGCACTACCTTTAGTGTTTGTATCTTAATCCTGCATTAATAAATAGAGACTTTTGATTAGTTTTGCACTGTAAACGTAGAGTGAAGCTAGCTTCACAATGTGCAAATCAAGATTCCACGAAAACTTCAAAGGCAAAAGAGCTACTATAGATGTTTGAGTAAAGGGTACGTTAACATTGGGTCGTCCTCAAAATCATAGTATTGTTTGCTCCAGAAACAATATTTTGAGAAGGTAAAGCGCAAACGGTAAGATTTTCTTAAGGATAACTAAAAACTAGACGAAGTATTTATAAGCAAAATTTGACTGAAAAGCGAGGAATACTAACAAAGTTACTACGTTGGGAAGTTAGGCTCAAAGACATTTGGGACTCCCTGTCTGATAAGTCCCTACCTCCTTGCGAAGTTTTGCCGAAATTCTGAGATTATAGATTTATGGGCTGTATAAAAGTAGAACAGTGCCACTCCTTCTTTCAGAGTCATGTCGCCTAAACATTTCCTCGTCTAGTGATGGTACCATTCACCACATGCACACCCACACGTGCTTTTTTCTACATCAATTTTTTTCGTACACTACCTAACGGTCGACGTTTCTTCACCAAATAAGAGAAAAAACTTTATTAGAAAGTCCAGAATGCGAACCCGGGCAATCGCATTCTGGACCGTAATAATAATGTGATGATACAAAGCATAACATTAATAAACATAAACAAGAACAACAACAAATTAGTTGATGAAGTGCAACAAATGTCGAAAGTTACTTTTGCTGAGTTGAGCTTCTGTCTATCCTTTTCTTCCAAAATTCCAAAAATCCCCAAATTGTTAGACCCAGTCATGTTAGCAGAAAAAATTGCGCCATTCAAGCTTCAGTTTCGACTTCAACAAGTTAGATCAATTGCTTCGACAATTCTACATTTTAACGTCGTCTCAAGAGTTCTTCAAAAAGGTATGGACAGAACTCTCGACCCAGTTACACAACATTGAAAAATAAAAGACCACTGACATAGTTAGTCTGAACAGATTACAACATAAAACTTACAGAAAAAGTTAACAACATAACATTAAATTAGTAGTCGAAAGAATACCATAACAACAAAATAACAAAAAAGACAAAAAAATAACATTGCATCAAGAGTCGTAAAGAACTAAAACAAGGATAAGTTAGGGAACAAAACATATCAAAATACTAACGAGATAATAATAAGTGTCAATAACAAAAAAAACAGAACACAACAAAACAACTATCAGAAACAATGCAAAACAAAACAATAACAATAAAAAAACTAGTCAACAACATAAAATAAAAGAGACCAACCGGTGGATTGTTAGTATGGCGACGTGGCGCGGCCAGTAGCTTTGCCCCTGAAAGAAAAACTGGAGAAACATAGCACTGGTAATGAAAATTTAAAACATAATCGTTGAACATGAAAACATAATACATAAACAACAAACAAATAATAAAATCCTCATTCATTTGGAATCGGTTTGTCTCATATCACAATCTCCTAACCATTTAAGAAAAAGGTTGTGTTAGTGTGGAGTTGTGATGAGAAAGTCAATTCCATCACAACTCCACGCTAACATAACCTTTTTATGTTATGTTAGTAACATAACATAAAAAGGTTATGCCACTAACATAACAGTGTCACTGTCATAGTATAAATCATAAAAATCACAAACATTACAACACCTTATAAGAATAAAGAAATCAAACAAAAGGACAACAAAATGAAAACACGAGAGTGTGAAACCTATCGAAAAAAGTAGAGCTCCCGCTTCGGTCTTCCAAAAACGTCGCTCTTCGTCTTCCAAAATCGACCTGCCTAAAAATGTCAAAGTTGATGTGTATCAACGACAAACAAACAGCGAGCTAACCGCGTTAAAAACAGGCATTATCAACGATAAATGAGCACAAGGTTAAAAATAACAGAAGAAACGCGATTAGAACGAAAAAATGATAAAACACAACAATTACAGTAAATAAAAAGTAGTAAGTGTGATTGTCAATTCTGATTTCAGGCCCAAAAAACTTGTTCTACGTGTGGCGTTATTAAAGGGCCGAGCTGATTGTACGCAACACGCCGAATGAGTAACTCGTCCGCATCCGCGAGGCTCGCTGCAGCGGAATGGCCAATCACGGTTTGACCTCCCGCGCGCGGTGACCTATTACGCTCGTCATTACTGTAGCGGGTTCAGAAAGGCCTACACCCACTGAAGTTTCTAATGCAATATTACAGTAGTGAAGAGGTCGGTGATTCGCTCTATACTGTATATCTAAGTTGAAGCCAGCTTTACAAAAGGGCACCTAAAGCTTTTCGGAAGATTTCATTACAAGAAAGTTATTTACAATCAAACAGTAGGCACATCTTTTTGGGACACCCTGTATATACAGTAATTATTGCATAGTAGAAGATCCTCGCGCAGCATATGAGTGAAATTGCAATAAGTTTGGGCTTTGTGGGTTATCGATAAAAATTGTTCTCTCCATATTGAAAGATCATCTCGGGACAAACCTATGCTATTCAACTTTTGACTGATCGACTGAGCGGAGAAGAAATGCAGCAATATTGTTGTGAAGTAAAAAATGGTTTATTTTTAAGACAGACCTAATAAGCTATGCGCTGTCCCACTTACATAACTCACCGCCATATCTTGCTTCAAATTGGACATATTCTGAATCTAACAAGGGTTCACTTAGTCGAAGTGGCGATTCGGAAGGGGATTTATACCAGTGGATAGAGCTCAAAAAGCTGATCTCAGATATACCTTCTATATCTGCGATGCGTTGTTCTCAAAAAAGTTATGAGCTTTTCTAAAGCCAAATTTTCGTGCATTTTGAGTAGCAAAATCATGATAATCGCTACACAAAAGTGTGCAAGCTTAAGCAAACCACCTAGAAAGCATTGTAGGTCTAATTCGAGTTCATGCGAACGTTTTCGAGCGTTTTCCGACCATGTTATTTATTCACAGGCCGTCATTTCCTTCCTATATCACACTTCCATTATGTATACAAAAAAAGCCCATAACCTCCATCTAGAAGAACGCGTCGCAGATATTGAAGATACATTTAAGAACATCGTTTTACGTTCTATCCACTGGTAGTTTCCAAAAAGTTTCCGACGCAACGCGTTTTTCTAGAAGGAGGTTATGGGGCTTTTTTTGTATACATAATGGAAAAGTGATCTAGGAATGAAATGACGGCCTGTGGATGAACAACGTGGTCGAAAAACACTCGAACACGTTCGAATGAACTCGACGTGGAACTACAATGCTTACTAGGTGGTTTGCTTGAGCTTGCACACTTTTGTGTAGCGATTATCATGATTTTGCGACTCAAAATGCACGAAAATTTGGTTTTAGAAAAGCTCATAACTTCTTTCAAAACAATGCGTCGCAGATATAGAAGGTATATCTGAGATCAGCTTTTTGAGCTCTATCCAGTGGTATAGATTTCCTTCCGAATCGCCACTTCGAATAAGTGAACTTCCCTTGTAAGGGAAGTTCTTCCTTCAAATTGGACATATTCTGAATCTAAGGGCAACGCTTGACTCAACTCGGCGACGCACAAGTCTATTTTACAGGAATGCCCGTTCAAATGCGATAAGCGGTCAAATTTCACTAAGTTTCTAAATTTTGCTTAAAGGCAGTGTCTAGGCAAATTCGGGCGCATGCATTTTTCAAGTGGAAACTGATGAGTGGATCCTAATTAAAACACTGCCAAAGCACAAATGATTTATTCACGGCTGGGAAATCTAGCCTCACACGCTCCACTCCTGAGCCGTCACCGTAACTCGCGACTGAGTTAAGATGGATCCGAGCGCGAACGTACTGTGAATGTGAGCGAAGTCATTTTCGGGTCCCGGTCACGGCGCTGTCACGAGGTTGGGGACGGATTTCTCCGCCATGAATGCATTCGCGCTGCCGCTTGGGCGCCTTAATCAAGCCTTAATCCTACGGTAGGCTCGGGCGAGTACGAGATGCATGCAAGATAGAAGCGCGGATTCGCTGCGGGACCCTGCGCTCATGACGGTGTGCGCTATGCGTGCCCTGGCCTTGCAGATCGAAACTGCTGTGCGGGCGGAATTCGGGCTTATCGTAAGATCCGGGCCATTTTTAGAAAAAATTTCTTCTTGGTAGACCCCCTTCTTCGCTCCGAACTTCAGACATCGCTTAGGTAGGGGATCTACTTTGAGATCACCACGAAAACCGGCACCATCTTTTTGCTGGGACGCTGCCTTTAAGGTAGATTGCTCAGTGTGCAACAAATAGGCACGGAGTAATCTAAGCATAAATTCAAAAACGTGGAACAGGACAGCCTACCGCATTTGAGCGGGCACTTCTATATATCACAAATGCGCCTCACCCAGCTGATTGGAACGGTGCTCTTGAATTCAGGAGTCCTCTACTCTGAAGTAAAATAGGCGATGCGAAGCAAAGTTCGGCGAACTCGGTGAAGTTCGGTGAATTTTTCACGAATTATGAGCGGTATTGTATTATTTTACGCTTTAAGAATCTCTTAAATCAATGGATTATCTGCACGATGCGTTTTGTGCCACGATAGACTTTATTGAACTTTCGAAGATATAGGCCCGTAGTAACCCCCCTCCCCCCACAAGTGCAACTCGACTGGTGCGGGCATACGTTGAACGTAGGACGCCTCAGTCCAGCATCCAGTGAGCTCTTGATTTGGATGCGGATTGCTTTCTAATCGTAACAATCATGTGTGTTCCTAAAAAAGAAACCACTTGAGCCGGTTTGATCGAACAGGTAAGCGAGAACGCGCCGGCCATGGTTCAACACTGGCTAGCCCCACACTTTTGCTCTATCGCCTGGCGTCTTTGATAGCGACCAGTATCGCAAAATCGATGATGATCGCTATCAAGGATTTGGCCTCAAGCATGGATAAAACAGAAACACATCTTTGGACAAAAAATTCATGTATAAATGAAATAATTGCAACATGAATTCAATGAAATAAATCAATAAATTCTTCTCTTGTAGCTTTTCAAAGAAAAAAGTCAGCAAATTACGAAAAAGAAAAAACTGGTGGCCTGTTTTGTTTCTGTGCTAGAAAAGAGGAACCGAAAATCTTCACGATTTCAAGAAAGCGATGCTGCGCTTTTTCACATAAGTAAATGTATACTATAAGCCTTCATAGATGCAGGGGTAGATTTTCAGCTGCACTAGTTCTTGAGAAATACCGAATTTCATAGATGCGATAGGTAGAGATATTTCTCCTCCCCCTTCACTTTAGGGCCTGCATCTGGCTAACCCCTTTCACCCGAGGTTAAGATGTGAAGAAGGCATAACGGCAGAATTAAACAGCTGTTACAACGGCACTTTTTGTTTGGAAAGGAAAAGCCAGCTGCTCTTCTCCACACCAACAGGACTGCAGAGAGCATCAAAGCAACAGCGTTTGTTGAAAAAACGCATGCTTGAGACCTCCTGCGCACTCAAAGTAGTATTGATAAAGAAACATAATCAAAAATCAAAAGGATGTCTGATTATTTGAATAATTAGCATTGTATCAATGAATACACGTAGCCGCAAGAAAGAGTTGAGCAGTAGAAACTTTGGACTGGCTAGTGATGGATGCATATTTACTGGCAAGAATCGTACCATATTTCATTAGAGAGAATAATAACAAATAAAAGTGCAGTTAGATTACTCGTTTTTCAAGCTTTCGAACATTTATGAAACTTCGAAAAAGATCTTCTTGGTTTGAAAAGGTAATTAACCAGAATTGGCTGTTATTGTAGCTAGATCAAACTGCTTGTATCTCTCCTTAGTCCCCGGACAGACTTCACGCGATTTGATCGTCGCGACTCTATCGCCGACATTTCCATTCATTTTGATTTCACATTCAAAAATTTCGGGCTGGAAAAGTATCACAACCGAAATGCAAGTTGATCGGCATGGAATGATGTTGTAATAGTTGTCTCGTCGCGATTCAGTCGCGACGATCAAATCGCGTGAAGTCTGTCCGAGGCCTTACAGAGATGCTAGGAAAAAAGAGAGGTCTAATGTCGACCTCGTATTCTGCGCTATCGAACGGTGTACAAGATGTTGGTGGACAACGCTTTCCCAGTCCAAAAAAGTCTGCTCCCGGCGACCCATAGAAAGCAGGAGCGGGGTGGAGCAAGTTAATACTGAATATCTCCACCTCATTTTTGAAAAGTCACGAGTATCTTCACTCAACAGCCTATATACCATTAGAAAGCTCACGAAACAGGAATTCGACGTTACTCTGAAATAACTTTCTTTGTAAAGCTTCAAAAGCGTGTTACATGCTTTTACCGTCTCTTTCTCTAGCTCCTAGCTAAGAACGTGTGTGTTTTTGTGGGAAAATTTTTGAGCAAAGAGTGAATGAAAATACCCAGTTGTCTAACCCTATTACAGAGCAAGACTTCGCCAGTAAACGTAGACCGTCTCTTTTTTTAGCTCCTCTTTCTCTCAGAAATGGAGCGCAAAGTGATTGCATAAAATCAGCTAATGCTGAAGCTAGATATGATTTTTTTTATATTTGAATTCACAGGAGGGCTGGAAAAAAAGAGACGGTCTACGTCGATTTCTTATGTTCCAAGATTTCTAATGGTATGTCGACAAATGAAACATAAAGCTTTCCTGAGTCAAAAAAGTCTTGTTGGATGACCTTTCAGAGCTTAAGCATTTAGAAAATCTCATATTACACCTCTGTACCAGTTATTTTCCTTCTTTTCACTCCCGTTAGGCATGTAAGCTTGCATCAGCATTCGTCTTAAAGTTCAGTTACCCCCTTCACTTTTCTAGTTTGGAAATAACCAAAACCCCCTTTCACCTGGAGGGGTCCTTACTCTCCATATCGCACCTATGGTTCTAATCGAGCTTGTTTAGGACTTAGAAAGGGCTCACTCATATTATTGATAAAAACTTAGAAATTATGCCAGTTTTATCGAGAGTTCGCTATAGGCTTGAAGCACTCGTTGTGTGGATACTAAAGAGAGAGCGAAGTTAGAAACAAGTGAGCTAATTCTTGCTAGATTTTACGAGCACAAGCGAAAGCATGGGAATGACAGAAGAGTCAGATAGCGTGCTCATTAATCAAGTGAGTGACGAATCAGATTGTTATCCGTTACAATTGCACTAAATTTATGCTTTGCTAATTGAGGATAGTGGATTGGTAGCTCACACAGGGTAGATGAAATAACAAAGCGATGGCGGAACACGGGGTAAGATTCAAAGTGCCTCGGTGATCGGAGAGTAATGGGACCTCAAAGAATGAATGTTTTCTCAAAGAGAAAAATCAAATGGTTGTCCAAGTTTTGGGAGATGTTAGTACGCGTCAAAATCTTCTGATTGAAATCTATAGATAGGCACTGTCGCATGGCGTCGTCTTTATAAGTGCTTAAAGTCTAAGCTCGTCACTCCAAGTAATTTCGAACTTGAAGCAGCAACGCCGCAGTAAAACAAGTGGGGCTGCCAATTATATATGTGCTGCAATGGGTTAGAGGACTGTCACCAAATCCGCGATAGTCTCATGGTCCCAAAATTGCAACAGAGGATATAACAATAAGTATTAGGTGACATATTATTTACTCTTTCATCGAATTAATCGAATGGGCTCACCTTTAACGAATGGGTTCTGATAGAGCTGTTTACGCTCTATCCATATTTACGCAACTTACCTCGATAAAACCTCGCTTTCAGCAAATTGTGGGCCGCACAAATTCTAGCCTGAAAATTTGCGCCAAATATTGCACTTTTACGGATAATCTGCCTCTTTTGTATAAAATGACGAAGAATTTATGCATTCAAGCGATCATTAGAAAGAGCTTGGAAAGCACCTTCGAATGGTATATCGTAGACCAGGGACTTCAAGGTACCGCAGTGCAATTCGGATGGCGTTCAAAAAAGTCTGTCTGACTTTTTTGCAGCGCCGCGCGAAGGATTATGGGATGTGAGCTGCAAGTTGCTGCCGGGATAATATGCGAAGGTTACTTTATACAAATGTATCTTTACTGCTGCTTTATTGTTCATCAGAAAAAAATCATCGAATTGCAAAAAAATCGAAGTGTCCCATTACTTCCCGATCACCCAAATAGTTTGGTATTCTAGATTTGAGGGCTGCAGCAAGACTTCTTTCAAATGATCCCCAGAAATTGGGCTTATTATATTAGGTTGGTGCAAAAGTAATGCGCGTTTTTCTAACCCTTGTTTCAAGATAGCTTTTCTCCATCAAAGTTTCTCCTATAAAACTTAGCCAGCATACTGTCAAGAAGCTTCTTTCATGCTCTATTCAATGATGGTTAAAAGAAGCTTCTAGCCTCATTCGTCAAAAATTTATAGAGCTTCATATAACCGCACTCAAAACCAGAATTTCACTGCACTTACTTTTTCGGCCAGAATTCAAGCGCGAGTAAAGCCATTCTTTTGAAAATTCAAATACTGTATGTACAGGGTGGGGCAAAAGTCTGGGAGCCTAGTACTTTTTCATATAAAATCAGAAAGAATTTGCCTAGGAACAAAAAATTCGGTGCACACATAAATTGAACCCTTACAAATACAGCGCTGCTCTCAAATTTTGGGATTGCTTCTTCTGGCTTCAAAGCAGCCCTTCAAAATCTTGGCGAGTCCGCCTGTCGTGGCACGCAGACAGTCGTGATGAAATTCGTCCCACGCTTTTACGGTAACTGTTTTTTTTCCGTGCAAATGTGCGGTATGATAGAGCAAGCTTTTAGCTACAATGTACTGCGAAGAAATTTTTTTTGCAGTTTCAGGAAAAAAATTTTGGAATTTTAATTGAAGGCTAGAGTACAATGTATACTGGAAATCTGGATGCGATTGCGCGAACGAGAGCGAAAAATCGTAATCTGAAAAGTGTTGAAATTGCTTGATCGATCGAACTCAAGTACATGCTTGCATAGAAGATCCAAGAAAAGAGTATAGCCTAGAATTCAGTGTCTGCTGTGCTACTATAGCTTTCAAATTTATTTTGAAGAAAAAAGGCCACTGGCACGCAGGTAGTATTCGCAAATTTTTATTTTGCGTTTTCGAAAGAATAGTATCTGAGAAACGCAATGACAACGAATCGATAGCGCAAAATCTCCTCTACATTGTATGCATCGAAGCTCTTTAGAATATACACTGTATCTTTAGCTACAAAGTAAGTTGTGAAGACCAAAAATTTCGATTTTCTAGCATTGCAGAGCACTCGTTTGATAAATCCAACTCCTACAAAAACATATGGCAAGCATTTTCAGCAAGCCAAAGTGCGATTTGTAGAAGATGATCGCAGCAATATGAGACACAAATTTGGAGTCAAAATCATCAGTAGTTTCTTGATTTACAGCACTACAAAATAGGCTCCCAGACTTTTGCCCCACCCTGTAGTAGAAATTTTCTACGTTATGCACGCTTTACTGTTTTTCTAGAAATTACTTAGACCGAGATCTCAGCGCCTCAACATGAGTGATGGTCTTGGCCATTCTGTGACCATAGATTTTCTTTGAGAAGGGTAATCGCCAAGGTTTTGCTCATTTCTGTAAGTGTAAGGATGGACCTATTGTTGACAGTCTTTGCAGAAATGTGGAAGCTGTTCAGTACATAGAAAATCAAAAATCTCCATATTTTGGGATTTTAAGGGCTACAAAAAATGTTGAAAAAAGCGGAAAATTTTGAATCTTGCGGCTACAAGACAGTCAACTTGTCATTTATAACGACAAATCTTTAAGGAAGTTATGATAGTTAAATACGAGATTTCCGAAAAAAATTTTTTTTGCTTATCAATCCATATTTTTCCACCGATTTGCGAAGTTAACCTAAGGCAACGTGCGCTGTATGGAGAATGGTTTGGTGCCTCTGACGAACTTTGCTGCACTGAAAATATGGATTGTTTAGAAAGTTATAGCACGTCAAACTGAGAACTCGCAAAACGCGCATTACTTTGGCACCAACCTAATATTATAAAAAGTAAGGCTTTTTGGGCAGCACCGCTTGGATTTTGCGCATAAAATCCAGTTGCCTCAATCATACCAAGCAGTTTTTTACCTCAAAAACTAGCTGCTGAAATACTTGTTCCATCTGAGCTGCTTCTAAAAAGTTTATGTTCTACATTTGTCAAAGCATTGAATTTGCCAACAAATAGCAAACCCTCGCAAAGAGCAATTGGATGACTATTTCTAAAGTAGTAGAGCTTGTGCAACCCACACATAAAGGAAGGAAAATAAAAGGTGGCTGATGTCCAACTTTCGAATCAATCCACGGTTTGTTGCGCATAGTGGAAGTGTGAGCAGTTATAGAACAATGAGATGAGATCATGGTAGAGATATCGATGTGGTCAAAGGAATCTAATTAAAAGTTCATGAACTACATACGCCGTTCTTTGGAAATGACATCGGAACAAAGTTGTTGATTGTTGATGCGTTTCGTATTGGTGGGTATGTTGCAATTGTTTTCTTCCACTTCTTAAGCGTACATGCGTGTCGTCTGAGTCATCCAAATCTTATTAGCAGGCCCTATGTCGTAGTTTGCCTGAGAATGCTAAAAACTGGGAGCGATTTCTTTTTTTTTTCCACAAAGTGAAGTCGAAACAGACAATGAAATTGTCTTTAAAAATGTGGGGACCCAATAAAGCTGAATTACTACCCTCGTTAGAACAAACTCCTTCAAATTCATCAATCGCTTGGCGGATACCATAACCCATTGCAAACCCTTTGATGGGAAAGTCGTTTGAAAGACAGAACGACGTCTTAGTTTAATCCGCGGTATATAGCAAAATCCAAGCGCAGCTGAAAAACTTAAACTATTAAAAAATAAATAAATAATAACTAAATAAGCAATGCTACGGCCAAGCTTTTTAAACTAGCCAATGTTCAGTTTCCATGGGCATGAGGTGGACTCACTCATAGGTGCGATAGTGTGAGAATTTGCTCACCCCCCCCCCCCCCTTCACCCCTGAGCCGGAAACCAAGGTGACCCCCTTCACCAAAACCGACAAAAAAATCATCAGTGAGGTAAGGTTATGCCTGATAAAATGACCACGCTATCAACCTATTTGTAGGCTCTACAGTCAAGAAGCAAGTGAAGGACAATCGTGGTATTCTTCCAGCTATGTCCTTAGACCGATTTTATGAGGACCGATTTTATAAACGGTCTGAAAAAGTGAGTGTGGTCAAAATTATTGGATGGTAGACACGTGCAAAACTGAGGTTTTTGCAGGCGTAATGTTCGAGAAGGAAAGGTTATACAACGCTTGTCACTTGCTTCATACGAATATGGGATGAAGGACCGGGACCGACCGATGACTATATTCTTGTCTTAATGTTGCCGTTTCATGCTTTGTAATTTAATGAAAATATTGAAAGATGACGACCATCAACTATTGTGAGGCCATCAGAAGTTGTAATAGAAAGTGGTTCTGAAAAGTGTGATGATAGGAAGTATCAAAAATTATGAATGATGAAGCACGTAGAAAGAAGTAAAATATTGTCTGCCCAGGAAACTCTGAAGGATACAGTAAAATCACTGCATGTATAAATGGCCATTCTTGGTAAATGTGCACGTAAATGGTAAGAAGGAAACACACGGGAGCAGGATTGGAACCTTCTTGTT
Organism: Cylicocyclus nassatus; assembly: GCA_958299035.1. NCBI lineage: Eukaryota > Metazoa > Nematoda > Chromadorea > Rhabditida > Strongylidae > Cylicocyclus > Cylicocyclus nassatus. Next base: position 25,170,351 of record CATQJL010000223.1, read on the forward strand.
ATCTTCTAAAGAAGGATTGGATGACAGTGGAAGAAATAAGGATAGGAAAATCGGAACGCCTGACTGCCACGAAAAATTTATTCCGCTGAAGACTACTGGACACTGCGTAATACTGAACTTGTTAAATTCGGCAATTATATTGAAACGAAAAGCAAGTGGAAAAGGACCATCTGATTTTCTAACAGGTATATGACAGACATATATATATATATATATATATATATTAGGTCGTTCCGAAAGTGATGTCGCTTTTTTAAAATGAATGCCACATTTAATGTAATCAAGATTTTCAAGAGATCTTAGGAGCATTCGATGCAGCATTTCATCCTCTTTCTAATGGTTGTAAACTCATTGCATAATTTTCATTGTGCTTTCGAAAAATTAACAAAATCTGCAACTCATGCTTTTTTGCCATGGTCAAGTTCGACAATTTTTTAAAATTTTTGTACCTATTTTCCGAAGAAGTACAAATGGCAGGTAAATAGAGCAAACCCTATAGGACATAGAGTAATTTTTTCTTCTCATTATTCTGCTTCCTAGAGTTTCTGGAATCAGTTTTGAAATGCCATCAAATTCCATAATTGGTCAACTCAAACCTCACAGAACAACAGCCGGCAAGCAACTCGGGTGTTATTCGACGCAGCTTTTTCTCCTCTTTTTACCAGTTGTTTTTGGTTTCCAATTCATCAAGTTTTCCGAGATAAAATCAGCATAATTCAGGTTTTCCAGGGCGCTTCCGGCTGTACCCGGAATTTTTGAAAGTTGCTAATCTGAAGCGGTAAACGCTTATTTGCTTTGTGAAATCAGTGTTAAACCATAATCCATTTTTGTAAGTTTCAAAATCCGACGATTTCTTGGTGTTTGATGCATTTGTGTCTGAGACGAGCCTGCTAAAATTCGCTGGTTCTATTCAAAAATCTATACAGAAATTATGACGAGCTCTGAAAAGTAGGAAAAAGTTGTGCTGTTTCCCGTAAGGTTTGCTCTATCCATACATAACTTGGACTCCTTCCGTGGGTTGCTATAAACATTTGGAAAAATTGTGAAACTTAACCTTCTCAAAAAGCATGGGTCGCAGATTCCGATAATTTTCCCAGAGGTTATTCAATTTTGTGCGGTAGTTATATAACCATTAGAAAGAGAATGAAATGCTGCATCAAATGCTGCTAGAATCTCTTACACAACTTTGTTCCACGAAAAGTGGCGTAGGTTTTAAAAAAGCGACATTACTTTTGGAACGACCTAATATATTAGGTCATTTCAAAAGTTCGTTCGCATTGTTCTCTAAAAAATCGTAACTCTCTGCTATCTGCCCAGATTTGCCTGGGATAATTTTTTTTAGAATAAAAAGATCATGTAGTTTCTAAATGTAACTTAAATTCGTTCTACCAAGCACAAGTCGCAGAGTTAAAAATGCAAAAAGAAGACCACTCAAACTTTGGTAATTTCAAAAAAGCTCACCAAAAATCTTGAAACGCTACAAAAAATACCGAAACAAACACAAACATATGTTTTATGTTCTCGTCTTTCTAGCTAGGCAAACTCCTTGCTGAACGACTGTTCCTATGAAAAGTAATGATTTTTTTAGGAATTTTCTATACGTTTCCATGAAAATCAAAATGGCTCTTTCTCAGCACAAAAATCCCTTAGCTAGAAAGAGAAGGTCACAAAACCCCTGTTCTTGGCTTTCCCGCCTTTTTTGTGACGTTTTTGGCTTTTTGGGCATGCTCAAAAATTGCAACTAAAGTAATTCTCTTTATTTGCTTGTAACTTTCAATCTTTTTCGTTTCAATTCGTGGAAAAGGCACTACAGTAAAGAGCAGAATTTTCTCTATCAAATATATCACTTTCGGAAATTTTCGTGATCCAGCTTAAAAAATGCCAATCTTGAGTAAATTTAATCAATTGCTTTTAACTCTCGAACTTTCTTACGTCATTTCATGTCAAAGACATCATTGTAAAGAGAAAGGTTTCTTCTTTCAAACAAAAATTAAAATGAGAAATTCCACCGAGAAGAAAGGAAGTTGTGATATTTTGAAAAACTGGCGAACGAACTTTTGAAATCACCTAATATATATATATTAGGTTGAACCGAAAGTTCTGTCCCTCCATCTTCAAAAAATCATAACTTCTTTCCGTCACGATGATTTCGCGCATTTCAAATTTTATTAGAAAGAGTAAAGCATGTAGTTTCCAAAAGTCCCTTGGAGACTTTCCAACATGCTCAGGTTGCAGAGATAAAAATGAAAGAACGAGATCATCCGAAATTCGGAATTTTTAAGCAAAAATTCTAACAATTCAGAAACTGTGCGATAAAATCCAGAACAGCCATTATCCTAAGTTTTCTTATATTTTATCACTAACTGAGTTAAGTTTGTGCTGATCGAGCTCTTTTTTCAAAAGTTATGATTTTTTTTAAAAAAATGCCGAAAAATCACTTTCCTAGGAATTCTTAAGAAATCGATTTTTCGGCATTTTTTTAAAAAAAAATCATAACTTTTGAAAAAAGAGCTCGATCAGCACAAACTTAACTCAGTCAGTGATAAAATATAAGAAAACTTAGGATAATGGCTGTTCTGGATTTTATCGCACAGTTTCTGAATTGTTAGAATTTTTGCTTAAAAATTCCGAATTTCGGATGTCGTTCTTTCATTTTTATCTCTGCAACCTGAGCATGTTGGAAAGTCTCCAGGGGACTTTTGGAAACTACATGCTTTACTCTTTCTAATAAAATTTGAAATGCGCGAAATCATCGTGACGGAAAGAAGTTATGATTTTTTGAAGATGGAGGGACAGAACTTTCGGTTCAACCTAATATATATATATTAGGTTGAACCGAAAGTTCTGTCCCTCCATTTTCAAAAATTCGTAACTTCGCCAGATTTCAACGGATTTGCTTGCTCGTAATTTTATTAGAAAGAATAGATCTTCCGCTTTCAAGCCCTGTTTTGCGGAGCTTCTGTTTCACACTGAGTGCCGAGATAAAAATGGAAAACTAAGACCATGTAAACTTTGACCGTTTTAAGTTAGGTCACCAAAAATCTGGAATGCTGCAGAAAAATCTGAAATCGTCAGTACATATGTTTTTTGGCCTACCCTTTGCATCTGTGAAAAGTTTGTGTTGTTTGGACATCTCTGTGAGAAGTTATGAATATCGAGTTTACTATGGATAACGCCAAAATTAATTAATTTGGCAATTTTCGTGAAAATCATAACTTCTCGCGGAAACGTCCAAACAGCGCAAACTCTTCACAATTGCAAAGAGTAGGCCAAAAAACATATGTACTGACGATTTCAGATTTTTCTGCAGCATTCCAGATTTTTGGTGACCTAACTTAAAATGGTCAAACTTTACATGGTCTTAGTTTTCCATTTTTATCTCGGCACTCAGTGCGAAGCAGAAGCTACATAAAACAGCGCTTGAAAGCGGAAGATCTATTCTTTCTAATAAAATTACGAGCAAGCAAATCCGTTGAAATCTGGCGAAGTTACGAATTTTTGAAAATGGAGGGACAGAACTTTCGGTTCAACCTAATATATATATATATATATATATATATATATATATATATATACTAGCTGGCTTGCCCGGCTCCGCCGGGCCTGCCAGCTAGACCCGTGTACGTATGTTCCGAATAGAAATTTTTATCTCTGAACCGATTGGGACCGAACTTTGCACACATACACTTCGGGGCAGGGAGCGTGTCACAGCCCACTTTTCGTTATCGATCGATGTCGATTTTACCGATTTTTTGCAAAATTTGAGCTAGGGGGCTAGGATTTTGCACAGGGGGGTAATCGAGCATGCTGATCACCCCTTCGGGGTGATCAGCATGCTCGATTACCCCCCTCTGCCAAATCCCAGCCCTCTAGCTCGAATTTTGCAAAAAATCAATAAAATCGATATCGATCGATAACGAAAAGTAGCCTATGACACGCTCCCTGCCCTGAAGTATATGTGTGCCAAGTTTGGTCCCGATCGGTTCAGAAATAAAAATTTGTATTCGGAACATACGTACATACATACAGACAGACATACAGACAGACAGACAAACAGACATTCAGCTTTATATATAAGATATATATATATATATATGAACTGCATAAATGAGAAACCAAAAGTACATTTGAAAATGATCAGTATTTTTAAAAGTTGGAAAAATTAGGGTTGTTGAAACAAAGTGAGATTGTAACTACTTCTTGTTTAAATTTAGATTTAGCATAGGAGATATTTGTACGAAAATTGTTTGTGTATCGGAAGTACTCTGCGTTGATACCACTGCTTATTTGAAAAAATTCAATTAAAAATTCATAACGTTTGTAGATGAACAGCTAGTACAAGGAAATGCTCACCATTGAAACCGCTTCTTCCTCTGCTTTCAGAAAATATATAGATTGTCTGGGATCCGTTGAAAAAAGTGCGTGGTGAAGGGTGTGCCTAGTGATTTCTGGAGATTTTCGAGTTTTCAACATAAAAAAATTCATAACTTCTGTAGATGAACAGCTAGTACACGGTGATGCTCACCATTAGAACCGTCTCATTCTCCGCTTTCAGAAAATATATAGTTTGTAAGGGATGCCTGGTGAAGGGGGGGGGTGAGAATTTTATAACGGGAGTTCTCAGGCAGAGGCCTTTTCACCATTGTAAAAAGACGTCTACCTGAGAACTCCCGTTATAAAATTGTCCCCCCCCCTTCACCAGGCATCCCTTACAAACTATATATTTTCTGAAAGCGGAGAATGAGACGGTTCTAATGGTGTGCATCTCTGTGTACTAGCTGTTCATCTACAGAAGTTATGAATTTTTTTATGTTGAAAACTCGAAAATCTTCAGAAATCACTAGGCACACCCTTCACCGCGCACTTTTTTCAACGGATCCCAGACAAACTATATATTTTCTGAAAGCGGAGAATGAGACGGTTCTAATGGTGTGCATCTCTGTGTACTAGCTGTTCATCTACAGAAGTTATGAATTTTTTTTATGTTGAAAACTTGAAAATCTTCAGAAATCACTAGGCACACCCTTCACCGCGCACTTTTTTCAACGGATCCCAGACAAACTATATATTTTCTGAAAGCAGAGGAAGAAACGGTTACAATGGTGGCCACCTTCGTGTACTAGCTGTTCATCTACAAAAGTTACATTTTTCTTTTGGAATTTCGTGACTGTCTAAGAATCCTCTTAGTTTTGTCGATGCACACTTAATTTCAATATGCATTTCCACTATGATATTCTTGATTATTACCCACGTTGCAAATTTACTCCGTGTTCCATTTTCGCGGTTCAACTAGATATCCTTTATTTCACCCTCCTTGGTTTCTTTTCAGTTCTTGATTTAATCAGGAAACTTTTAATTTGTGACAGCTTATTGGAGGCGCAGTTTAATGAGGTATTGAGTATACGAATGCATATAGATGTGGCGCAGAGGGCATGTCCGCAAAGTACAAAACGGACACGCAGTTAGAGACGCGCTCACAACATCGCTTATCGATCTCACAATTCACTTTGCTTAGTGTTGTTGTGCGCATATCGTGGAAGACTCCTAGCAAAGTGTGCGACTCGGCTACGTTGCCACTGTTTAGGTGAAGCTGTATTCAATTTTGTATGCGCATTATTAGCTCTCTATTAGTTCTCTGCAAACCTGCTGCTGACACGAGAGGATTTCGAACAAATGCTGCGTCACTTTCGGGACGAAAATGGTAAGTCGCTGTACATTCTGGTAACATTTTCAGCTACTTTTCCAGGTTTTGGGATGGCTGGCAGTATGAAGGTGCAGCTGAGAGAATTAGGTATAGACTTCAAGGTGGTGTGGACACATTGGAATTTAGCATGGAGGCAGAAGGCGAACTAGATCCGGAACAACAGCGCATTGCCGAAATTACTGATTTGCTGACAACAGAGCGGAACGAACTCATAGGTTACATCAGAAACTCAACAAGTAAGCCAAGATTTGATGAGGATGTCTCCAGAAGATCAATAGATGATCTTCAAGTCGTCGAAGAATTCAAAGCTGCTAAATTCACAAATATGGATCAACCGAAGAGATTCCTTCTAGTAAATAAGATAATTGCTACGCTTAAGTCACGTATAGCATACCCGGCAGATTCTGTACTTCATGCAGCAAAGTCTTTCTCACCTGAAGCACTCAGTGACTACAATGCTCTCGAAATTGATAGTCGCCGCAAAGTGTCGAAATTTCTTAATTTTCCTGAAGCCAGAATTGAATCTGAATTCGAACAACTTTCTACGCAGCTGAAAGCATCATTGCCAGCGGAGGTCAGGGCAGAGCTTACAAAAGCCAAAGAGAAAATGCAGTATTTTCTAAAGAGAAAATGCAGTATTTTCTCCCAGTTCTTCGCAAACACATGCAATCTCGCCCTCCCTCACTTACTGATCGTCGATTGTTGATGTCCTTGCTAGAGAAGCTGGTATCGATCCCCATTAGTACTGCGGAAGTAGAAAGAGGGTTCTCGATTTACTCGGTAATCAGAGAGCCAAGGAGAAGTCGTACAACTGTTAAACACTTGAGTAATACTTAAGGTACGTCAGCACCTTTACTTCATCCGAACTACCTACACAATTTATAGGATAGCTATAAGTGGACCGGATCGACTATCACCATATGAGTTTCTGCGATATCCGAAAGACTGGCAAGAGACGGGTCGTCAAACTGCAGACTTTCCCGGACGAACCAGAGGCCCAGGAAAGAAGTCGCTGCAACGTCTCGAAGAAGAAGCAAAATTCAAGGCTATTTTTGATCCAGATCGTTTTTTTACACAGTTCTACTTCTCGCTCTCTGACGAGACTCCTGGAGAGTTAGATATACAAAACTTAGAATGTGAAAATGTAGATGTGACAGAGCACGACGAGCTCTAAGTTCTCTTTATCTCTATAAAAATTTCGCAAACACTCATGTCATCTCACTAAACTTAGACTATATTTATCATGTATGACGTGACCGCTCCTGAAGAAGTTCAAATGTTCCTTGCAATGTGCACTTTTTTATTTGAACATAGCTGGCAGACCCTACCCCGCCGACCCTGTCAATAACATTCTTGTAATCAGCGTGCTCAGTTACCCCACCGTGCCAACTCCCAGCCCCGTAGCTTAAAGTTAGTGAAAAATCGATAAAATCGATAGAATCTGCAAATTAAATTTCTATTCGTAATCAGCATGCCCAGTTACCCCACTGTGCCAAATCCCAGCCCCGTAGCTCAAAGTTTGTGAAAAATCGATAATATCAACCAGTGACGAAAAGTAGCTTACGACAATCGCGCACCTCCGAAGTGTATGTGTGCATTGTCCCATAGCGGTTCAGAAATAAAAAATTCTACTCAGAACATACGTACACAATTACAACACATAAAAACAGATGTGCAACTTTATTTACACAAATTACTGAGACATATCCACGCGGCTACGTGCATCAAAATAAACAGATTCTCCTTCCAACATTCCAACTTGCGGAGCAGGTTTTCTTCTCGCCGCCTCGAGTCGCGATTCCAGTCTAGGCCATTTCACGATGGCAAGTAGGACGCCCACCATCATCACCAAAACCGCGACGGCGACCCCCGTCCAATATCCAATATGCTCCTAAAAAAGATTTTGAGCACTTACTGATATAGATCGGCTAACTCACATTAATCCGGGTGGCTCACACCCTGCCCAGGTGTACAGCTCGTTTAGCCTTTCAGCTAGCATTCTGCAATTTCTATTTTATAATCTTGAATGAATTTGATACACAATAAGTGGTAATCAAAAACCGATCTACGGTTATCCGAGTACAACATAACACATTCACTTATTCAATTCTTTATTTCAAGTATACAACTATTACAAAAAATCGTCCTTTATTCCAATGCTGGCGGATCACGGCTTCCAATAAAGGTGGCGGAAGACTGGGGTGTACAAAGGCGCCGCCTGCAGCATGTAGGCGGCGCATGAGGGTGCATGTGTGGCGCCACGCCGCCAATGCGCCAAAGATGAAGGCGTTTATGATGAAGTATGTTGCAGCTATCCCTTGGAAAAAGGCCGAAACGAAGCTGTAAGTGCCATGTTGCTCATAGGAACAAAGCAAGAAGATTATGCACTCACACAAGGAGAGGCGAGGGCGCGAACTCCGCACAATGCAACAATTCACGCAACTCGTGCTTGTAGAACATCACGGGTCCTTCGTTGTCCATGATAACTACAAAAAAAAATCAAAGCCATAGTTATACTTCATAATCTTCTTCCTCTACGACGCCACACCTGATCCGTTTGATCCGGTTGATCAATTTTAGTATTGCTAACTTCATCGATTCAAGTAACATCAAAACGGATTATTGGATCAAGCGGATCTAGTGGATTGGAATGGCGTGAGTCTTATAAGCGCTATTACTCATGAAAAATGATGAAAACGGTGGGGGAAAACTGAAGTGATTGAAAGCTTGAAAGTTTGAAAATGAAAGTTCAACGTTGAAACATTTGAAAGTACAACGGCTATTGAGCAATGACTTGCGAAATCATGACGCAACACTCGTTGCGGGACCCCTGCTGCCGCTGCCAGCGCCTTCTTGGACTCACCAACCAGTTCAAAGGTTATAACCCACTGGATGATTCTTGATATCCGGGTAATTGAACTCATACAGGAAGAAGGCAATCAATTGAGATAACTCACTGAACGCCACAAAAGCCTTCACCTCTTGTCATTTTCATCACCTTTCCTCCACTACTTTGTGGTTGATATATGTAAGTTCTGAAACAATGGCTAGGTGTACGACTCAAACTCAGCATATCAATGCTTACCATTACCTCATGTCCTATACGGATACCATGCCTTCGTCATCATGTAGATGATGTTTTCCGAATCGTGATCGATGCCTACAGCCGTAGAAACATTGCTGTGGTGATGGTGACTTTCTTGAAAAAACAGTAAAAACAAAACTAAACTTAGGATTCCTTTCTTTTGTGAATGTAAGAAGACACTTAATCATGAACTGTTACTAGAGGCAAATGAGGTTGTGAAAGGAACGATGCCGTTCCTGGCGGCGCGTTGTGTGTAATTGCACACCCACATTAACACACGCACGCACCCCCCCCCCCCCACCCCCTCTGACCCCCTTCATCCTGGAGGGGCTGCGACCACCGTGACCCGCTTCACCCTGGAGGTCATTCTCACCTTATCGCACCTATGGACTTACTTTCGAGACTAGGATTCCAAGTATGAATTCATTTTCGAAAGTACAGTGAAACCTGTTGCAACATAGAATTCAGCTGTTCTCAAAACACGATAGGTATGTTTGCTAGATTTGGAGGTTTTTCTCCAACTCCAGCAGAAAGCAAAGAGAAGTTCATTTTGGAGTGATCGTGAAGTGATCACTCCAAAATCAACTTATCTTTGCGTGATAAGTGCAAGATCATCAAAGAGTTGATTTTGGAGTCAAAGTAGAGATTCTAGCGCGCGAAGCTCAAACATCCACTCACAAAACTCTAGAAGCCTTTTGAATTCATTTTAGAAACCCTAAAATGAACCGCAAAGAAGAGTGTATCTCTATCACACGAGAACTCGCACCGTATCTTAATCAGATCTTTTGATCAAGTGAAGACATGTTTAATTCCTTGCTCAAGCGGTCAGTAAGCACTCGCTTGTACTCACCAGAACTTTACCGGCGAACGAAAGGTGAGTACTGCGTATGGCAGCCTGCTCGTGGTTGAAAGAAAACTTAGAATCTTGCCTGTAGGGTTGAGGAGATGTTTGGTCGGGTAGTCTGTAAATTGTTTTTGCCCATTTCAGGCTCTGAAGAAGGCGAATTATTGCCGAAACATCAGCCTAAATAAATAAGTTACCAATCTCGGTTATGGCTAAACAGTCGAAGAGTACCAGAAGTTGATTTTGTTACCATCTTTCAAGAAGTTACGCTGTGCTTTGTTGTGAATAGAAAACAGCTCCTCATGAGAAAAGTGGTTACAAACATTCTTTGAGAGCAGATCGAGACCAAAGAAGTTAATCGACGTTTTCTTCAGTTGCCTCACGAACTGTCTACACCAACATCATGTATACATATACAAGGTGTACCAAAAAATGTGCCTACTGTTTGATTGTTGATAACTTTCTTGTATTAAATTTTTCGAGAGGCTTTAGATACCGTTTTGTAGAGCGAAACTAAACTTAGATTTACAGCATGGAGCGAATCATTTATCGCTCTTCATTACTGTAGGATCACGGTAGAAACTACAAGCATATGGTGTCACTGTGAGAAAAGTGGCTTCTCAGATATTTTCAAAAAAAATGTGAGAACTTGCGTGATAGGGTTTTCATGGGCGCTGAGTTTAATACTCAACTATGTACAAGATTGCGAAGATTCTAAACGGTGTAATCGCACTTTTTAGGAGCATTGTGAAAACGGCCGCTTTTGTTCACCATGCATAACTTTTTATTGAAGCATTATAATAACTTGCGAGCTTACATTCAACAACAGTAACTCTAAGTAGCCCAGTGTAAAAGTTTCAGGTTATTTGGTTTTCTTTCTGAGGTAAAAACCTTTCATGGCTGAAAATCTTCTTCAAAGTTCCTGCGTAATCCTACAGTAATGGACAGCCGTCGGTAATCCGGTCCATAGCGTAAATCTAAGTTGAAGCCAGCTCTACAAAACGGTGCTTAATGCCTCACAAAAGACTTCATGACAAAAGAGTTATTGACAATCAAACAGTAAGCACATTTTTTGGGACACCTGTATAAAGCGGAGTGTTGGTAAATTGTTATTAGTGTGTTCCTTATAAAAACTTTTGTGTGTGAACCGATCAGCGCAAAACCTCACACCCTTATGTTTTCAACACTGGTCCACCCCGCAGGCTACTTTCCGAGGCGAAATTGCGGCTCCTTCTATCGAGTCGAGAAAACTGAACTTTTACCATTTACTATCAAGCCAGTTTCAACTTCCGTGTAAACAATAACTGTAGAAGTCAGTCCCGTTCCACGATAGCGAAACGCGTAATTCAAAGATGCGACCAAGGGCCGCATGCACTAACCTCCCCCCTGGGGAGGGGATCGCAGCTTGAAAGAAAGCTTTATATTTCAAAACCCCAGATACCTGGTCACGTTGTGTATTTATCCGTAAGTATTCCTACTACCCTTCACTATGAACATGTTGAGGAGGAGCGAGAAGCTGTACGAACCGCATTTTCCAGCTTTAGTATGATCCCTGATGATCCCCGGCGCTTTTCTTGAAAGTCATTTTTCTTTCTCCGAAGTTAACGAAAACCTTCCAAAGCTGTACTGAACATCTAACACAACAGTGGTAAGCATGTTGCTGATGAGAACAAATGAATTTTTGAAAAGTGGAATTTTTCGGTAAACCTCAAGTTTCGACCTGTGGATCATCGAAAATTTCATGACTTCAAAACATCATTTGTTCTTATCAGCAACATGCTTAGCACTGTTGGGTTAGATAATCTGCACAACTTTGGAAGTTTTTCGTTAGCTTCGGAGAAAGAAAAATGACTTTAAAGAAAAGCGCCGGGGATCATCAGGGATCATACAAAAGCTGGAAAATGCGGTTCGTACAGCTTCTCGCTCCTCTTCAACATGTTCATAGTGAAGGGTAGTAGGAATACTTACGGATAGGTACACAATGTGAAATCCAGGTATCTGGAGTTTGGAAATATAAAGCTTTCTTTTGAGCTGCGATCCCCTCCCCGGGGGGATGTTAGTGCATGCGGCCCTAAGAGAGATCTAGCCAGTGTTCCACAAAAAGCAGAAGAACGCCGAAACGCAGTAAGTTAAGACTTTGGGGTTGCGCACCAATTTTGCACTTTGTTGGCAACTCAAACCCACAGTGCGTGCAAAGCCGTGCCAGCTAGTAACTTATGATAACCGGTTAACTTGTTTGCAGTCTGCGTCAACGATGTGTTTTCTTGCTAATCAGCTCAAACGCAACGTTAGAGCCCCGTGATGCGTTCGGGGCGTCATGAGCTTCAAATCTGCCGCATGGATCAAAAATCGCACCGCGATGCCCACGCGCTGTGGATGCGTACCTACTGCGGAAGAAGCAGCACGGTTGACAACGATTGTAAGAAGGACCCGCAAAACTTATATTAAGGGGTTAGAGGTTGTGGGTGTTGGATATATTTGGAATGCAAACCTACAAAATATATATTTTACTCAATAAACATTCAGGGAGTACTCGCATGCGCCGCACGAAAAAGTTAGAAGGAGAGCATCAATTTTAATTTGCTAGATTCCAACCCACGCTCCCAGTTTGTAGGTCAAAAATGAGGCCGTGGCGGAGCGATACCGGAGATGCCAACTAATAATGATATACAAGGTATGTACGGCATGATCAAGCTTCAAAGTCCCTAGGGATTGATAAACCTACTGAAGATTGTTGTCTAATTATCTGTACATCTTCGCAGATGTTCTCTATAGACTGTTCTCTATAGAAGTAATCTTGTATTTAGGACTACCATCACTTGAGATCATAAAAGTTTTAATTTCATAACGCTGTTTTCACAAAGTAAGAAGTTATACATGTTTATAAAACATAATGATGATGAGCATCCTCACAAAAAATTGATACAAATAAATTTTTGAATGTTTTGAGGGCTATCAAAAGTTTTGAAAATATGTGTTGAGTATGGCTTTGTCGTAGAACATAAACCTAGAATGGCGGGCGGTCATCACCGCTAAAAAATTGCTGCATTATGTTTTTTCTGCAATTAAATCACGTTTTCCCCTACCTTCGTTTCCTCTGAAGTTCTCATGGTCACGGTAACGACAAATGCTTCATTGCTTTTTCGAAAAACAAATGAGGCACTCTTCGGTGCAAGCTTCTGTTAAATATGAAGTATACTGTAAGGTTTGCCCCAAAAATCGATAGATTTTATCAGAGAATAGCTGGCACACCCGCCTTCGCCACACATATTTTTCGGGTAAAAAAGCCGATGTATTTCTCAAGAAGAGGAATACAACTTTGACTCTTTAGTTGTACGTTTCGTTCCTACCCTTGGACATTTTGGCTGAATAGGTCCTAAGCTTTCCCCGGAATTCATCAGTAAGGAAGGAAGCTCGATTAGATTTATTCAGTTCCTTGTTTGTCCCAGCCACCTGCCCTGGCCGCCGCCCAAATTTTTGGATTTTTTTGCCATTTTTTGGATTGTATATTTTCAATTTTTGATTTTCCAGCAGAATGGCATGCAATAAATAAATACTGTACTATACTAGTGGGATACACTACGTTAGCTGTGCTCCCTTCGGGTGCATATATGTACCGGTTCGCCGGACCGGTTCCCGACCATCGAACACGCCACGAACAGCTGACGATGCGAAAACAGGGAGTTTTCAGGTCTACTACTGTTCGCAGGGACTGTCCTTGCGCTTTGTTGATCGTCATAGCGAGTGCTGGTCTGACCAGAAACTGCAGCCGCTTAGAGTCAACCGGAAACTGCAGTCGCTTGAAGTCGAAGGGCATATCGGAGGAGATTGAAGGGACTCGTGGAATATGAACGACTTCGCCTTTAAACTTTCCCACCAATATGGCCGCTTCAATGACGTTTGGCATGAGATCCCTGATGCAAAGCCTTGTACCATTGCACATCTTCGGTGGGTTGATGTTACGAAGGAGCATGGTTGGCAACCAACCTTCAGATCAAGTCTGTGAGGTGGTATCCCATTGGGCTCCAGTGAATTCAAGAACCCAGGGGGAAGTAAACAACCTGTTCACTCTGAATCATCGTGTCAATGGATGTGTACGTTGTTACTGGTCTACGTAGGCTGTTTATCTATCAGTCCTCCCACCGATTAAACTATATTGCAAAAGTCTGGAGGAAAGGTAATTTAGCCAGAACTTGGTTCAACCGGAATTCTGCCTTCCTGCCTGCCCAAGAAGCAACAGCTGTTACGCAAAGCTTCGGGCAGTCTCATCGCCAAGGAGGTGGACTCGCATATTCGTTGTGAGATTTACGATCGAGCAGGTCTTCAGAGATGGGAAGCCTTTAGGCAAGCCAGCTTATCTGCTGGAGTCGATCACGGAATCACTGGCAGAGTTTGACGAAAGTTGCCTGCCAGTAAACGCGCGGCCCCACCCATTAGCCCGCTGCTTTCTCTTATGTCTTATAGCGTGGAGTCGACCGGCTCTAGAGACTTTTTGTGCGCCATGGTGCACTCGTCCCAAACTATTAGTTTGTTTTCTTGTAACACCTTAGCTTTCCGTATGCCCTTGCTTATGCCGCATACTGCTCTGAATGAGCAATATCTAGAGGAAGTTCAAAGGCTGAATGAGCAGTTCGGCCTCCATTTAGCTGTTGATGCAATCCCTGAGGAAGCCACTGCTAGTGCGATTCTCCTTATCTGCGAATCTCGGCAAGTACGACATTGATGAGAAACGTTTTGCCTGTTCCACCTGGAGCGTCGAAAAAGAGTAGCCCACATTTGCCACTGGAGATCATGTCCAAAACAGCACGGTAATCCAACCCTTGATCCTTCGTAAGGAGAGGTCTGTTGGATACAAATGTGGACAGCTGATCGACATCATAAGATCTCTCTCAAGAACATCGCTCTCGAGTGCTTTGTCATCTTCGCGTATTGGTGACGGCAAACCGAGCTCTATGAGGGTTTAACCGGTCATCGACGCGCACGTATCCTCAAGCAGTATCAACGCTCGGTTGAATATCTGGGAAGAGTGACCGACGTCTGCAGAGGGTGCCACTCTGCGACATTCCCTGAGTACGGCTTCACTCAGAGCCTCTTTGTACTTCTCCCAGAAGTGCTCGAGGATTTGACGGTTGACATACTGTCAAGATGATGCCGAAGAGACTTCCCAGTTGAGCAGCGAAACTTGTCGTAGCTGCTTCTGCGAGAGTTCTGTCCCATTGCTGATCATCTTCAAGCAAGCCAAGTCTTTGGCATGCTTCTCTGTAGGTCTCACAAACCTCTCTATTGATGGTCCTCAATGCTGCGAATGACGTCGGTCCTCGGATTTTGTGAAGCAACAATCTGAGGTAGAAGCATTCGGCTTGGTTAGGGTGTACAGTGTATACACGTGCTAACACATCCGATGCTCTAACGTCATATCCGGAAACTTCGGAACCTTGATTTCTTCTGGCGCACTTCTTTGTTGAATTGTTTTGAGTATAATATCTTGGAACTGTTGGGTACAACAAAGTCCGTGCGAACAGATCATGTTGGCACAGAAGGAAGAATGCGGTCAAAGTTGTTTGAGGTAAATGCGCAGCTTTTTGCCGTGAATATCAGCCGTGAAGTAGACGCGTTGTCCATTCTCTTAATGGGCATGTAGATGGGTGACAGGTGGGTAATGTTTGTGTATCCTGAAAACACAGGTTACGCTAAAATGCCTCGTTGCTGCTTATGCACCTGCCCGTTGGTAACGCTCGATCTTCATCAGACGGTACTAGGCTGTTGCATAAGTTCTGTCCGATTTGAATTTTTAAGTTTAAAATGTCATAACTTCTTTCAGAGTCAACTTTTTTCCAAGGTCTTAGTTTCTATGTGTTGAGCAGTCCCTTGGCTAAAAAATGCATATTGAGATCTGCGCAAATCTTTGTTAAGGAAGAACCAAGAATGCAAAAACTTCGCAGCGTTTTTCTTCGAATCTGTCTTTTTTGACATGGTAACACTCCCTTATGAAAATTGATAGGCATGTTTTCTAATAATGGATGGATAGAGAAATTTTCGTAGATTATTATGCAACATAAAAGAGCCCATAGGGTTTGCGCTGCCGAGAGATTTTCTTGACCGAACAAAAAATTAGCCACTTTTTGACCTCGCTTCAGCACATGTGTGCATGCCTATTTATGAACTACGAACGTTTTACAACTGACGTGAGCGCCGAAAAGGAATTGGTGGATGGGCCCTGTTAGCTCTTGCTTTGCCCTAGCACCTCCAACTTTGAGCTTGTCGATTACTTCTATTCGCAGAAAGTTATTGCTTGTAAAACATCTATACCAAAGATTTATGTTCGAGGATAAATTTCACTAACAAGACGTATTCTTCATGGGACCGAACTTCTGCATATACTAGCATTCCATACCCTTATTCCGAAGCCAATGAAAGAACCTGACTTGAAGGGCGCATTGTGGAGATATCCTCGCAAGGACATATTTCTAGGGATAGAACGTACCTCGGCCACTTAGAGATTTTAGGCCTGTGATCTCCGTACACTAAGAATTTTATTGAATTCTGGTATGCTTTAGAAAGCGCAAGGAAAGCACTTTTCAATGATACCAACCGTATCGAATTAGAGATGAAATTCTCTTAGAACAGCTGCTTCAAACATGAGGCAAAAAAATCGGACAGAACTTATGCAACAGCCTAGTACAATGGCATGCTCGAGGCCGAACGTTGCCATGTCACTTCCCTTATTCACATATTTGCAGATATACTTAACCGACTCACCGAATTACAGTACTCCACATTAATGTGTGCTCGAAACATTTTCGAGAGCAAGGGAGTGTATGGCACAACCCAGCTGTTGTTTACCAGGACGCCTACGGTCTGATGGTCCACCTTCATTCTAATGTGTGTCCTCCATCATCAGGCTTTTGCCCCCTGTATAGAGGATAACCATCAGTTCCCGTTTGGGTTTCGCGGATCAGCTCGCCGAGGGTACCTTTTAGTGCATTCGCCGTCCTTCATGCAAGGCGACCTCGGATTTGGTGGTCCGCATGGCTAGAAAAAGGTCCTCTTCTCGACTGGGAAGCTGCGCCGAGATGATGCTGTCGATTGATTTGGGCGTATCTTCTCCTTCAGCCACACTAATGTGGCATGCGGAAGACCGCGTTTCTGAATTCCACGGTGTACATCCAGCAGCGAGTGTCTCCGTAGACGTGGATCTTGGTCAGCACATCCATGAGCGTGAGCTTCTGTTTGAAAACTCTCGCCGTGATGTCGTGGCGGTCAGAAGGCGCTTCACCAGGGAAGAGCTCTTCCGCAATTTCGGTCCACGCCGGGTTGCACGTAAACGTGATGAACAGATCAGGACGCCCGTACGCTCTAACATAGGCCATTGCGTCCTGAGTGTACTTGTGCATGTGGCGCGGGCCGCCGAAGGTAGTGAGATTAGTCACAGCTTTCGCTGATTGTGTTGAAGAATTGGAGCCGTTCACTTTGGATTTTGGCATACATATCCACAATGAATTGGTGAAATCATTTCACGACGTGATTGAAGGGGGTGGACCTTATCATCACGCGATGCGCATAAAAATCCGTAGCTGACACCTTTTTGTTGATGAGTGCTAGGATTTCTTTGCCATAGTTTGAGGTGATACCCGTCTACCCCATCCCAGAACATGAGTGGGTACTGCAGGGCATTGTACGATCTATGGGTTTCAGAGCTGCGCTACAACGTTTCGCAACGTTTTCGGATGTCACGCCTAATGCAGTCGTCTTCGCCCAACAAGAGCACCGCCATTTCGCTTACAGACGAAGCGTTGAAACGCGTTCGTGCTGACCAGCGGGCCTCTTGTCAGCACGGATAACGACCATATACTCGTCTGTAGGCATTTTCTCTAGGTTGGTCTTGAAGTCGTTCACCAGGTCGCTGTGCCGATGCAGCGTTCATTGCCGCTCTAGCACGACGTCCGGCCTTGTGCCACCGATAACGCCGCAACGTCGATTCGCCTGCAGCTGCCGTCGCAGGCAAAGTACAGCTGCAAGAACTTGGGGCTATTATTGCCATAAGGAAGCAGTGATCCAGCTCTATGATAGATCTGTCCCTGCACCTTTAACGTTGGCATGAAGCCCTGTTCCTCAACGTCGGGCGGGGCGACTGTAGTGGCGAAGGATGTCGTCTGGAGGCACGCATTGTATTTCCTGATGTTCTGCAAGAAATGCCTGGACACAGCACTCGTGTTGGACATTTATGAACGAAGCGGCTCAGGCGGCTCACGTAGAGGCGGGAAGTCGACTTTGCCGCTGGAACAGCACATGCCAGGAGGTTCGGCTCTAAACTTATTGGCTTGACACTTGCCACATATGACATCCATCTTCCGATTAGTACCTTCGGATGGGTGGAGTAGTCGACCTGGGCATCGTAGCTGAATGCTCTACTACTAATGATCTACTTGCTTAGAAGTCTGTCGAGCGTGAACATGTCGAGCACGATCACGTTCGAACCGTACTGAATGCGCTGCACCAGTTCCCGCTCTTTGTGAAGCCTCAGCCTTCATTCGATTGTTGTCGAATCGAGACTCGTGCTAATTGGCCGTCTCTTGAGATCTGGCTTCGGCGTTTCTCAACCGCATTCCTTCGAGTCAAGGTTCGCGCTGTTCAGCTGTCTCCAGGGTCTGGCTTCAGCGGTTTCGGTTTTCAATCGTTTGTTCGCAAGTCGAGAATTACGGCTTTCTTGTGATTCTGAGGCTCTCAGAGCAGCAAGCCGCATTCGAGTTTGCGAGGGACTTGCTCCAGGCTCTTCCAGCGTTAGCGTCGCCCTCGCTTCGGTTGTTCTGGCACGATTGCCTTCTGGCCGTTCCTGGCCGTTTCCGTTTCCAGAGATCTCAGCCTCTCTCTGATGCTTAACTTTTTGGCCTTAGGATCAACTCTTCCAATGGGATGCACGCTTCTTCGGCGTCATCCTGTGATGAATACAGCCTATAAGCTACACTACACGCTTCTCGGTATCCGAGATAAACAGAGCCATTAGGCTTCTCGGTACTCGAGATAGAGCCTTTAGACTTTCCGATACTCGATATAGAGCCTATTGGCTTCTCGGTACTCGAGGTAAATCTTTGGCTTCTCGATATTCGAAGTAGAGACTTTGAGCTTTTCTACTCGAGGTGGAGCCTGTTGGCTTCTCGTTACTCGAGGAAGAAAAAGCCTTTAGGCTTTGTCGCTTGGTCTTCAGATCCTTAGTCCTTTGTCAAATCCGCAGGTCCTTAGATCTTTGGTCCTCGCTTGGTACTCACAATCAGAGCTCTCGGTGGTCCAGTGGCCGCCGGCTAGCAGAGGTGAGTGACCAAAAATGCCGAGATTGGCTGCCTTATATACCCTTCAAAAAGGGGGCGAGGCCGGATGTGATTGGTTGCACCAACTCGGAAGGGGCGGATAGATTTTCTATGAAAAGCCTATGCTTAACCACATGAAATGACCGCCCCTCCCCCCCCCTCCTCCCTGGAGACGTATGTAGGGCGAGGCTGTAAAAGGCGCCACGATCCAGTCATTTCTGATGGTCCTCGTGCCTGACGGTTGCCTCAGCCGAGGACAGCCATCGCTGCACGGCCACGAGGACGACATCGGTGCCTCAGTCGAGAACGATTACCATCGGTTGCCTCTAGCTCAGATAATCGCCGGGGGCAGGCGGTCAGCAGAATTTTGACCAAACCTTCAGCGAGCGGTACTTCCTTTACTGTCGCATGTTCTGCCAGCGGGCAGCAATACAGGATTTTTTGCAAGCGCTCATCAAATATTTCCGTTCAGCGAGCAATGACCAAACTTTCAGCAGGACTCTTTTTACGCAGTTTTGGAATTACTCGAACAAAAGTAAGACTCCATATGACACAGGTATCATCGATGGTTTAGTTGCCTAAGTTTGGGGTATTCTCTCTTAGCGGAAAATACCTATGGGATGCGCAGTCCTTCACAAAGGATCGTGCGGCCCTCAACAATTTTGGATGCTCTCTCGGAAGGTTCACGAGGACGCGCGACTGCGCCGCAACTAATCTATGAAAAAACTGCGATTGTTCTCCCAGCATTCGTCCAAAAAATGCCAATACTTCCAAATATCTGCAAGCAAACTACAAGAAATCAGCGAACTATTTTTTCGGTGACCGCTTGATCATAATTTGCATGGCCGCCTGCCCCCGGCGATAATCTGAGAGGACAACCATCGGTTGCCCTCAGTTGAGGATAACCATTGGTTTCACCTGGTCGAGGACAACCATCGGTTTTGAAAATCGAACCACTGAGTCAAGACCTCACTCGAGGTGACCATCCGGTTACCTCCGTCAGGTGGAACCAACGGTTCATTTCGACGGACGCGTACGGATGTATCAGTACTCGATGGAAGAACCGGAATTTTCAGAGAAAAATCAAAAAAGTCTGTACTAGTTTCAGGGACATCCTGGGACCTTGGGTCAAAACGTACATGCTAACTTTTGAAAGCTAACCCACCGGTGCAACTCGAATATTTTTCCCTTTCTCATTCCGTAGTGCCATCATGATTTCCTTTCAATAATTTCGAAAAAGCCCTGGAAGAGCTGTTTTTTGTGAAAACATTCATGGTATGTTTGCCCACATATAGAATGTGTGCATGCAAAATTTCAACAAAGCTCTATTAGAAACTGAATCTAAAAGAGTGTTTCGAAAATGGAACATTTTTTCAAAATATAATGTTGGCTTAAAAATTAGTTCGTTTTGGCATACAAATCATCACAAAAAATTTTCTTGCTGTTTTCTATCTATGATTCCTTGTGGGAAGTAGTTCAAAGTTTTCTCTATCAAATGACAAATATTCAGGATTTTCTACTATCAGTAAAGACAATTATGCCTCAATATGGCGAAATTTCCAAAAGCTCAGTTCTTCGACTTCCTAAGCTTCGTTTTCATGTGTAATCGATGTAAAGAACAGCACTTTGGTATTTGGATACAGAAGAGTTTTCCCTATTTAGTGAGTAAGGAAGAGAATTGTGATCTGCCACTTTGAAAATGTTCCACCAAGAAAACCAAATTTTCTCATATTTGCGCATCATGAGAAAATTGTGCTTTCTCACTTTTTTGCAAATTTTTTTTCTTGGAAGATAAGTTTCACACAGATAGAATGTATGCCGCCCCAATACCCATTGACGTGCTCTTTCCACCGAATTGGACAAAAATCTGTCTGCAGCATTTGTAAGAGCTGAAAAAGCGACCGAACTTAATTATTAGCCAACCTAATAGTTTAGACCCGCCAAAAATTAAAATTGTTGTGAATTTATCGAAATGAACGGTGTACTCTTTCAATACGTTTGAGCGTGGCATTAGCACTCGATTTGTTCAAGGAGGTTTTTATTTCGTAAAAGTGCCCTCGCTCAATTCCATACCGATTTCCATCCCTAGATGACAGAAGCGATATTTTGATGGAGGATTGAGGATGAGAAATAAAGATTACTTCATTTGAATCAGCATAACCAAGTACAAACTCACACCTTTAAGGGGGGCTCATTACGTGCGGGAGGACCATCGGAAAACGTCGCAACGCGGCAGCGCGCGGGGAGAAGTAGTGCAGCAAACTTGTGAAATCTATACACCTAGATCAACTATGCTTCTTCTACACCGTTAGTCTTTTACATTCAACAGTTTGTGTCTTTTTTGTCCTCCAAAGTGCTAATTTTACAAGTTTTGTGGGGCAACTTCAAATAAGTAAGCAAAACTAAAATGGGAATAGTCTTTGAACCTCAACAAAGGATGAGAGATTGAGAAATTGTGTGCTGAGAATCGGGCTAACCGAATTTCCTAAATGCGGTCACCGGCAGTCTGTCGCGCGCGACGTTTTCCAATGGGCAGTCCGCACGTAACGATACGCACCCTACTCGTGATCAGCATGCTCGCTTACTGCCTTGTGCCAACTCCCAGCGCCGTAGCTCAAACTTTGCAAAAAATCGATAAAATCGATAAAAGTAGCGGATAATTTCAAAAACCAATTATGTTTTCGTAATCAGCATGCTCACTTACCCCCCTGTGCCAACTCCAAGCCCCGTGGCTCAAACTTTACAAAACCTCGATAAAAATCGATAAAATCGATATCGATCAATAATGAAAGGGTTGTTTCATACTGCAGTCGCGCAGCAACGAAAATCAATCGATCGATATCTTTTGCCCGCCGCGATATATCGTGTATGAAACAACACAACCCAAAACTAGCCTAAACACCCGTCCCGCTCCGAAGTGTATGTGTGCCAAGTTTGGTCCGGATCGGTAGAAATGGAATTTTATATTCGGAACATACGTACACACATACAGGAAGGCATACAGACAAACAAACAGACATTCAGATTTATATATAAGATTATTTGAGAGAGAAAGGATATCACATTTTAAGCTGGTAACATCACAATATTTGCTAACAAAAAGGTTTCGAACTTCTTCCATCTATCTCATCCGAATCTTACCAGAAAATTTTACTTGGATCTGATGGAAGAAGTGTAGTTTCTGGTAGTTTCATCATGTAATGTTTTTCAGCTCAGAAAAAAATGATCTTTAAAGAGTCTACAAATTTGCAGCAGTCGAGTAAAATGATGTTTTTAGAAAAATTGATTTTCCTAAAGATATAAGGATTTTGTCTTCACTTAGATTGTGCATTTGCCTTTACTCAACTTGTGTCCACTCTAATATAATTTTTTGTGCTCAAACCACATAGAAGAAGGTGACTGGGGAACCTAAAGTGAGTTCAACCACGGCCCCGCCCCGGGCAGGCTCCTTCCCTCTAGTGGAAAGTTCCTTCCGCTTTTCAAAAATGCAGGACTTGTAAAATTCAATCAATTTCCAGCATTTTTAATAAGCGGAGGGGGGGGGGAGCTTGGCACAAAGAGGAGGAGCTGCCCCGCCCTTGCACGCAAAGGTGCATGCGTATAGGTCAACGTGGTAACACACAAAAACGACGTTAACGTATAGTTGTGAACTTCTTGACAAACAATAATAGTAGTTCAACAGTGCGCAGTTCCATTCAAGACGCTTGCTAGGGGCAGATAACTTCAGAAACACTGTCTGTGGGGACGAATTCTCATAGACTAACACCTGAGAAATTTTTGAACATAACATTTTCAAATATATGAGTAACCTGCATGATCTACGGCTACGCCGGCCCTGTTGATACTCCGATAAAGATCAGTTTCTACTTCTAAGCAATGCTTCCCTGTCTCCTTCTCACGTCATAGGCCATTTCCGTTCCTTAAGTTATGAACATACTTACAACCTACCAAACAAACCGTTGTAGCGTTACTCTCCAAAACTTGACAGACCATAGTGCCTCGAAGCACTTTGGTCTCTTGGTCTAGTGTTTTCATTATTGGCATGCTCTCCCCCCCCCCCTGCCCACCAGCTTAGCGCTTCAGGCCTGCGATAAGGTTTATTGTAATCGAACAAATGAAGTTTTCATTCGAAACATACGTACAGACATACACGCAGAGACACACACGGAAAACAAGTTTTACCTCTTATCTTGTTCTATGACGTTTTCACTAAGCAAGAAGTTACGCATGTTTATTAAACATAATGATGATGAGCATCCTCACAATCAAAATAAAACAAAGTTTTTGAACGTTGATGGCCTTCCAGAAATTTTGGAACATTATATCTAAAGAGTTGAGTGTGGCTTTGTTACAGAACGTAATTTGAGTACCATGGCGGTAATCATCGCTAAAAAATTTCTGCATTATGCCCTTTTTGCAACCAAATCACGTAATCCTTTACCTTCCTCTCCTCTACACTTCTCGTGGATACGAAAATGACAGATGCCTTACTGTTCTTACGACAAAACAGTTGAGACACTCCTTGACGCAAGCTACTGTTGAATATGAGATATACTGTCGGGTTTGCCTTAAAAATGAATTTTTTCAGAAATATAAATATGGCAAACGAGTCTTACCGCAGTGTTGAGAAAGTAGAATGTTGTCGTCGAAAAGTCAACCCATTCTGTAGATGGCATATATGGCAGCCATGTCCAACATGACCATGTCATGAAGTAGATCAAAAATGCACCAAAAAACTAAAGTATCACCAAATTGAAAAATCAAAATGTTTCTTCGAAAATTCGAATTAGCAATGTCTAAAAATTTGTAGCAATGCTCAACACCAATATAGTTAAAAAATCTCAGGCAGATTTTAACACTCGTTTAACACGTGAAATTGTGGAGTATGATGTTGAAAATGAAATTTATTTATAGTTGTTGCGCTTGAAATACAACATGTTTTTCACAACTTTATTTTTTTATAAATTCACGTAGCAACTGAAATAATTTTTGAGCTCTTACCTGAGCAAGCAACCGAGCCTCCATCCTGTTACTGCGATTAGTGATGTTTTCAGTGCTCGAAGTAGATTGCTGAAAGCAGCAGTTCATGTTGCCAAAGGACTGCTTAATAAAATGGTGTTTTGCCTAATTTGATAGTTTGGAAATTGCTAATGTAGACAAACCTGTTACTTGAAGATTAGACTTGTATGGCCAAATTACTACGAATCCTTTTATTAGGTTGTTACATAAGTCTTGTTACACTTAACGTCTAACGGCAATAAATCATGCAGCTTATATTATTTACAGGGCTTCAGGACACCATTCAATAGAGCAAAGCAAGCTCTACAAGATAGTATGCCAAAGGTCGCACCAATTTCGACCCACTGTAACTTTGCATCCAAAATCTGAATCCCAGTGAAGGCTCAAAAACTGCGAAAAATTCATATTTTTGTTCAGAAAAATCCTACAAATGTCTAACTTGCTCATAAAAATTGCCCACTTTATCAAGCACTCATATGTACTTGCTGTATTTTTTCCTCATCTAGAAATTGAGAAAAGAAAATGTTTTAGTTTTCACAAAAACGAAGCTCTGTTTGTAATCGTGAGGCTGTGTACTACGAGCCCTTAGAAGTATAACCGTGAAAAAAGAGCTCTCCAGAAGCTCTAGTTTTCGAAAATTATCTAGCTTAGCATTGAACATCCGAGTGGAAGAAGCTAAATTTGGTGTTTTTCGAAAACTAGGGCTTCTGGAAATCTGAAAATTTACATTTATACTTCTAAGGGCTTGTAGTACACAGCTACATGAATAGAAACAGCATAGCTTCGTTTTTAAGGAAAAAATATAGAGACGGTATATATAAGTGTCTAATATAGTGTGCAATCTGCGTGAAGGAGTTGGAGATGCAGAGGATTTTTTGATAGAAGTTGATAGAATAATTTCAAAGATATGAATTTCCGCGATTTTTTGTGCCTTCACTTCGACTCATGTTCCGGATGCAAACTTACGGTGGGTCAAAGCTGGTGCAAACCTTTTTTAGCTTTCGGCTGCTCACATATTCTGGCACGCCAGAACCCCTGCCGATGGTTGCCCTTTCTTTTTATCGGAGGTGAGCTCGAGGTCCGCACTTTTTTGTTTGAGCTCGTCTAAGCAAGCTGTTGATTTACGCTGGTAAATTTACCCACTGAACCACTTGTTTATTATGCTAAAAAGGCCCACCATACCACAGTATGCCAGGCTATACAAGAGTATATAGCCGCCCGTCACTTATCAAAAACTCGTTGCTTGCAAACTTTGATTCTCGAAAATTGTATCCCGGCTTCGCACGGCTGATGAAAAGAGCAAGTCTCGTTGCCTGTAGTAAACCCTCCTTGAGTCGCGACGACTCGCTCGGAGCAGGGCAAATGCCCTTCTTATGCCTTTTTGCTGCCGCCTCATGAATAAGCGACAGGCGACGTGACGTAGGCACATGCCCGGCACAACGCCTCGGCAACCGGTAGGCGCGACAAGGCGGCACTGTGTGCCCGTCATGCAGACTGGCCAAGACAGTGGCTTCAACGGAGGTGCAGAGAGGTCGTGGTGCCGACACATGACTAGCGGTCGAGTAATCCGGGGTGGTGGTACCGGCCGCCGGTCCGTAGTGCCCGACTAACGCTATGCACGGCAGATTTGGTCGATGTCAACAGCTGATCTGCGTGCAAACAACAATACCTTCAGCAAACATTATTTCCCAAAATTCTGTTCTGTATTTCGTTTCGGTGCTCTAATAAGTGAGTTTTTAGCATTTACAAAGCATTCTGAGTCTAGCTTAACCAGCTCTTGCAGTTGAAAGTTCTTGGCTTCGAGTCTCATCTCGATACTGATTTGACGCTGATTGTTTTCTGCATGCTTAAACCCGTCATTTCTTACGTTTCACGATGTCTCTATTGTAATTTTGCTATTTTGCCGTTCATCGGCTATGCACCGTTTTCCTTTTTTCATTTTCCTGCAGCATACCATTATTTTCCAAGGCATTCTTGTTAGTTTATTGTTTGTACGTTATTTTCCTTTGGAAGCTGTTTAAGGTTTTATTATGATGAAATGTAAATTTGACAAAAAATGCGGTATTGTCGCAGGCTGTGCAAAAGGTTTATCTGGGATTTGTGCCACCAGTGTTTAGCACGCAGTAGCGTTCGACAGTGAACTGCGCTATCTGCATTGGTTACAAGAAACCTCATTGCCTTCATATATGATCTTTTAGGTAGCGTTTGCAGTTGACTATAATTCTTGATACCTCAAACAGCGCGCGATAATTCTGCTAATCGTTTCTCCGCTTTTGCCAGAGACTACTCCATCTGTCGTGTGTAGCCTCCTTCCGCTATGGCGAAAGTGTTACATATAGCGCAGCGGCTGCGCGCACTGCTCGCTTTGGTCATTGCGAGTTTGGCGTCGGGCGAGCGCACAATTTTTGCGGCAAACAACGCACCGTCGCCCAAGTTGTGACTCGTTTTGAAAGGTCACGACCGCG
The DNA here is from genome assembly GCA_958299035.1 of Cylicocyclus nassatus. Lineage (NCBI taxonomy): Eukaryota > Metazoa > Nematoda > Chromadorea > Rhabditida > Strongylidae > Cylicocyclus > Cylicocyclus nassatus. The sequence continues at coordinate 25,196,773 of CATQJL010000223.1, forward strand.
CCCTCTTTACGTTGTGACGACTTTGGGGTACTCTCAAGTGACCATGGCCTCTTGAGGCGAGATATATACCAGTTCGCTCTTCGGTAAGCTGGAGCAATGTTTGTGTTTGGTATCTGCTGTGCGTTTCTGTGTACAATACCGCTCACAAAATATGCAAAATTTCCGTGAATACCGCGAAATTCCGAAAATTCCGCGAAATTCCTGGAATTTCGCGAAACTTCGCGAACTTTCTGAAATTTCGCGAAATTCCGGAATGTTCGCGGAATTTTCGGAATTTCGCGGAATTTTCGGATTTTCGCGACATTCACGGAAATTTTGCACATTCTGTGAGCGGTATTGTAGAAAAGCATAGCTTGTTTCCTTTGTGTTCGCACGGCTTGCAAAAAGAGCAAGTCTCGCCGAAACTTCCATCAGCAACTTGTCGCTGGTGGATAATCTGTTAGCTGTAGATGTGGTATACTTTTGTGCTTGTGTTCTTTTAGATGTAAAATGTTTGCTGTTGCATGTAAAGTTCTTTCTTAAACACGGGCGAGGTAAAAAGCTTTTCATCAAAAGCTAATTTTTTTAGTTAACCGTGTTTAAATGGTGCAAATTTGTTTTGAGTGCAGAAACATTGTTCGAACATGCTACGGGCCAAAGGTCATACCGCGCGCGACGCCCGCTCGCCGCGCTGAAATTTTGTGCCTCACAAAAACCGGAGCTAAATTGGCACTGCGCCAGTGGGGAAGGGGTGGCGGCATATATTAGGTTGATTCATAATTAATGCATGTTTTCTATACTTCAACTTCCAACCGAGATAATTCTTTCCTGAAAAGACATATCTAATCGCAATAAAAACTACTGTAACCACCAACCAAATCAGTGTCTATGAGATAGATACTTTTGCGTGACTGTATCTATTGCAAGAAAGATTTCTGGCCTGAAGATTGCCAACAACTTTCTTCAGAAGCCTCTATTTTGAAAGAGCGTAACTTATGTTGAAATGAAGTAACATAAAGCAGACTTCACTCATCGTGGAGCCAAGGATCTCTTGAGCAGTAATGCCAGGTTTGGATTCAATGGAAATTTTTTGAAAGAAAATGTCGCGAAAAAGTCGAAAGCACTCACTTTTTTCTGGCAACTCGGCGGGTTCAGAAATCGATCGTTTTTGAATTTATTTCGTTTTTCTCTGCTGGAAAGTGAGAAAACCCTAGCGCTTTTCTACCATCAAATGAACTAGGTCTACCCTTGCTGGGTAGTGCAAAAGACCTACAATCGCCTTTTGCCTCAAAGATTTATTTGGCACGGAATGGCCGCGATGATTATTAAAGTTCGCGATTGAATTTCTCGGCTCAGAATCCATGGAGAATTTTGTTCAAATAGCATCTTGTAGCACAAAATTCTCTAATCCTTATGCATATTTTTTGAAATTAATTTGGCTATTCCTAACGAGTTTAGGGCAGAAAGAGTGAAAAGCAAAAATTTTGGGATTTAGTCTCTTTTGTTTGAAGGCTCGGAACTTTGAATTGAACGGAGATTTGCGAAAGCGATGGGGCGCATAAGGAACTGGAAGGAACGCTCTTTTAGATAGCGTAAAAAGTTTTTGAGGAAATTGATTACACCTCAAATAACAGCTCGTGGAAGAAAAGGTGAGAAAAACGTGCATTAATTATACAACACCGCTCACATTTTTTGAAAAAAAGACGCGAATGTATGGACATGTATGGACATGTACGGACATGTCCATACATGTCCATACATTGTCTTTTTTTCAAAAAATGTGAGCGGTATTGTATGAATCAACCTAATACATGACTCGATGTACTAAGTAAAATGGGGCAGGAATACTAACGGTAGCTGAGCTCTGTACTACTTGATGTCGCATTGCGGCGTCGCTTAGCGGAAAATCGTGACATCTGATCCATACCCATTCGAACACAAGATGAACACAAAGAAATGCTCGCGTGCTACGCTTGTCTTTTTGATCACACTTTTCCACAAAATCACGCACAAATCAGTACTTTCCCGGAATATAAAATTACTCAAAACTGGCTTACTTGTTCAATCGGGCACACGTTCACGGTTGCATAGACGGCGTAGTCTATACTTATCGTGAGCTGCGCAAACTCGGAGGAAGGTCCTGAATCCTCACACAAAAACGCTCAGCAGATAAGGAATGCATATGGGTTCAGTATACCAACTAACATATGCTAGTATAAATCTCTTTCAAAATGCCGCGGTAGCTCAGGATCCTTCTCTTGTTAAGCTCTAACTTAAGTTTTGTTGATGATGGCAAAACAATTTGTACCTCTACCGAATGCAGAAGACTTTCGGAGAATTATTTTGCAAAAAAGAGCATTACTCAATCTTCTAAGTGATGCTTGAATGTCAATCAGAATTTGTCAATTTCAGAATGTCAATTTTGAAGATGGCTACGTGTAGTGATCAGTTTTGTATAGCTGAAGATATAGGTAAAGTTAGCCTAGATGGAATTGTTACGAAATACTACACTTAGCTTTTCGTCATGATAAACCCTATCGAAGCACGGAAGATCGAAGTCAGCGCGAAATATCCTACCAGCGATGGTTATTGGATTGTCTCTAGCTTGGAGAGTTAATGGGGGAGAATGCGGTATCTTACCGATACTTATGGAAATTTAGAGACAAGCGAATGTGCAAAAACAGTGGAAACAATAGATGTGGACAAGGATTTAGGTTTATCAGCAAACAGGACTATCTTAAGTCTGTCGCAATGACCCTGGTTTTTTTAGAAATCGCATTTATTTAGATGATTCCACCAAGGGAAACGATAAAGATAACCAAGTTTCAAATGCTTCGAATCTCGATTTTTTGTGAGGTTCATTGTTTCTTGAGAGAAAGCCCTTTTCGATAGCTTTAAAGGGTCAGCTGGAGAATACATAGGATTTGCACTCAAAAAGCTGTATTAGCTTTTATGTATTATAATCGAATTTTCCTTCGTAAAATAAAATTTTTGACATTAATCAAAGTTCGCGGTATGCAAAAACTTTGGGTTAAGAATTTTGGGAATTTTTCTGAGCTACCACAGAGGAAATGAGCTATACAGCATTGAAAAATAAGAAAGAAAAATTATCGTTATTCGTTTGTGGAAAAATAAAAGACGAAGATTCATGACTTTGACTCATTCTAGCATATTCGTGCTTCTATTCTATTCCATCATAACGCTCTTATCATTTCTTAGCTGTTTTGGTCGTACATACGTTGAGCATTTTTCCCATTTCGCCAATGCTTTAATTACCTCACAATCTGTCATACTGCATATTTCAATGATACCATCCTTCAGGTGCTGCATCATGTTGTACTTTTCTTCAAAAAAAGGTTCAAGAATATTTCCACTGCCTTTACTTCATGCAAATGCCATATCTGATACTCCAGTTTTGGTCGCAGAAATAAGCGACTTTGGCAGGAAAAAGCAGGTTTGTCATTACGGTTCCATACACCTCCCAAAGATCCATTTGAAACCTTCGAGAAGTTCTGCAATTGAAATACTCGGGAAGTTTCGGAACTTACCGAAAAGTTATTTGCAGAATTCCTGAGGACTTAATAACTAAATTTTCGTTTGTACTCTCGCTCTCTTTCGGATGCAAATTCTGTGGCAAGGGCAGACCGTTGTCTTGCCTTTCTGAATTCCGTGTCCAGTAGAGACAAGAAAAAGGCGAGAATCTTGAGTTAACGATTGCCTGACTTTGCTTTCAACCCGAAACTAAAACGTCTTATGGTAAACTTCGCAACGGTGCTCTTGTAGGTAGGACGTGTTTCATTTGCAGGAGACTTACACCGATTGAGCAGACTCTCTGCGCTAAACTGGACATAACTATTGCAGTTCACCAATTCTAAAAGTTGGGTAAGAGGAAAACGAAAGATTTTGATAGAGAGAAACAAGTAAGTGAATGCAAAGAAAATATTTGCAGTACAAACGAACTTCCAAAGCAAGACCAATACTTAGATAATTGACTTGACCGTTTTTGTATCTTCGCCCAAAAAGAATAGAAAGTGTCATGGAATTTTAATCAAATTTGGCAGACATAATGTATGGGATGAGGCGTTGTTCGGGACGCACGGATGACCCCTACTGATTTATTAATTTTTTGTGGTTTCTGCTTAAGGGAGGTCAGTTAACTTAGGTCGAGCTTTTGAAATGAGACACATATATTTAGAATCAGCTCGGAACGCTGATTCCAAATATGTTATCCTTAGCTGCGAAGCATTTCTCTGAAGCGAGTTATGAGCTTTTTTAATATGTGTCATTGACATACAACTGAATATGGAAAGAAGGTCTTTGGATGAAAATCTGCCCAAAAAGTGGTGGAAAATCAAAATAACATCAAATTGAGTCATTTGGCTTTGATAGGGTATAATATGCATTTGAACTACTACCTAGATGATGATACCGTAGCATGCCCAAGTCGGTCAACACGCAAAATTTGCTCAGGAAAAAGCTCATAACTCGCTTCAGAGGAACGCTTCGCAGCTAGGGAAAGCAGATTTGAAATCAGCGTTTCAAGCTGATTCCAACCGTATGTGTCTCATTTCAAAAGCCCGACTAAGTTAAGTGACTTCCCTTGTTAGAAAATATATTATGTTCGATCAAACAGGATAGAAGGAGTCATGAAATTTGAACCAGAGCCCGGCGTGTGTTAATAAGCATTTTTGTTCGAGACACATGGATTGCCCTTACTGATTTAACGATTCTTAGCAGTTCCGCTCAAAAAATTTTAATGTTTGATCAAAAAGGGTAAAAGAAGCAATGGAAATTGAACCAAATTTGGCAGACATAATGTATGGAGTAGGACGTGTGTTGATAAGCCTTTTTGTTTGGGACACACGAATTGTCCCTATTTCATTGACTTTTTGCTTTCTGCTCATAAAAATTTCATGTTTACCCAAAAATGGAAGGAATTATGGAATCTAAACCAATTTGGCAGACATGAGCGGGCGTTTATTAATAAGGCATAATCAAAAAATACTGACTGACCTATCCATTTACTGACTTTTGCAGTTTACGTAATATGCTCAATGTTGCTTAGAATGCTGATCTAAACTGACAAAATCGAAATTATGTCCTCGGTTTTTGTTTGTGCACAGGTTACACATTGAAAATTTGTGCAATCAATATTTCTGCAAATTTTGACGCCTCCGCATTATGAAGTAAAACGCTTCACGAGGCAGCAAAGCTACTGACAAGGGAATGATCAGAAGTCAAAGAGGCCAATCCAAGCAAGCTGCCTACCATTCGATGCAGCATTCAACGCTAATTTCGAATATTCTGTACCATATCTGCTTAGGGCCTCTGTGGACGAATTTATGAGCGGTTTTACTGCGAAAAAATCCTACCAAAAATTGCAAAATCGAGCACATTGTTACACTTTCAGCTAACCTTTAAGTTCTAGAAATATAAAGTAATTCAGTTGTATGTTTAAGCCAGCATTGAGCCGAAAATGGCTTTGTACTGCTAGATGCGCATTATTTCTTGCCAAAATATCGGCCTTTGACGGCTCATAACTTCACCCACATAAACGCTAGACAGATATTAAATACAGATTCAAAATCAGCGTTTTATGCGGCATCTAATGTTATGCAGCTTGTTTGAATTGGTCACTTCGGATTCTGACCATTCCCTTGTATATACCACCCAAACCTGCCGCGTAGCGGCAGAGAAGCGGCAGATTACTCTATATTTTGTGTCTATTCACGCCTCTCTCATCTAACAATAAGTCACAGAAGTCAATATACTGCAAACTTTCCTGGCATGTATCGTTCGTTTGCATAGAAAATTTCTAACAGCTATAGTCGTTCTCCCCCACTAGACACCTAGTGGACGATATCGAATCTGACTGGAGCACTTCGGTGGCGGGCGCGACGTGGTCAAATTCAAGCTCATGCAGTTCAAGCTCCTGCAGTATTCTTTTGCTGTTTGATGTTGATCAGCGGTGTTTTATACTACCATGCTCTTGCTTTAGCTCTATTTTTAGGTAAGTTTTGAAAGAGATACCACGGAGAGTTTTTGGCATAAAGTCTAATAAAGCAACACTTCAAAAAATATTAGCTACAGAGAAAAGATCTCACTAGCTCAGCTTTCATTAATCGTTTCTCCGATAACAGAGTCGAAGAAAGGGCATAGCACCACGAAACATCGCGCAGAAGTAAAAGGAAATTCTTAATCTTCACTGAGGAGATTGTAAACATTCAAAAAGTAGAATGAAACGTCGGTGAACCATAAAAAATCTGTTTGAGAGAGTAAGGGTTGGTGCCGCGCTCTGCCGCAGCCGGCGTGCTCTAGTTCAAGTTCGAATTTGTCCGCTAGGTATCTTATGGGGGAGGGGGGGGGGGGGGGGGAGAGGGAGGAAAGGGAGGACGACTATACAGTGCAAGCGTTAATAATTTTATTAGCGCAAGTAGTATCGAAGAGTGTGACATATTCTTAGAAATGAAATTTTCAACGAGGGAACCTTGATCGCATTCTGGTTTGCTTGTGATATTATGCAGTGCTGGCCATAATTACAAAGACATTCTTGGTGCAAAAGTTTTGCCAGTTTTTTCAATCCATTGGCAAATATGGCAAAAAAATTGCTTCTGTTGGCAAAAGGTTTGCCCTATGTGCTAGTTATTAGGGTTCCTTCGAAAGTCTCATACAAGAATTTTGAAAATTAGTTAAAGTTGTATTAGGTTGTTACATAAGTCTTGTTACACTTAACTTCTAACGGCGATAAGTCATACACCTCTAGTCTTTGCAGGACTCCAAGGTACCATTCGATAGAGCAAAGCAAGTTCTACAAGATGGTCTGCAAAAGTTTGTGCCAGCTCCGACCCACCGTAAGTTTGCACCCAAAATCTGAGTCGTACTGAAATTCAAAAAATCGCGAAAAATTCATATCTTTGTTCAAACAAATCCTACGGATCTCCAACTTGCTCACAAAAATTGCCCACTATATCAAACACTCATATGCACCGTTCCTGTAATTTTTCCTCATCTAGTAATCGAGAAAAAGAATTTTTTTTAGTTTTTACAAAAATGGAGCTATGCTGTTTCTTTTCATGTAGCTGTATACTACAAGCCCTTAGAAGCATGAAAAGAAACAGCATAGCTTCATTTTTGTAAAAACTAAAAAAATTCTTTTTCTCGATTTCTAGATAAGGAAAAAAATACAGCAACGGTACATATGAGTGTTTGATATAGTGGGCAATTTTTGTGAGCAAGTTGGAGATCCGTAGGATTTGTTTGAACAAAGATATGAATTTTTCGCGATTTTTTGAATTTCAGTACGACTCAGATTTTGGGTGCAAACTTACGGTGGGTCGGAGCTGGTGCGAAATTTTGCAGACCATCTTGTAGAGCTTACTTTGCTCTATCGAATGGTACCTTGGAGTCCTGCAAAGACTATGAGATGTATGACTTATCGCCGTTAGAAGTTAAGTGTAACAAGACTTATGTAACAACCTAATACATAAAAACGAGTGTTGTAATTTCCGGCAAATATCTCGCCATTCTCTCAACGAAACACAATGAAGTTTGGCAGCTGGGAAGAGGAAGAAATTCTGCATCGGATACTTTCTGAAGTGTTTGTTTATCTTCATTCTAGCGTGTTTGCCATTGGATTGAAAAAACTGGCGAAACTTTTGCACCAAGATTGTCTTTATAATTATGGCCAGCACTGTATCAGGTTGTCCCGAAAGTTTTGTCGGTTTTTTTCATCGCTCACCAAAACTCACAGAACACCAATCCATGAACGATTTAGATATCATTCTATTCAGATTTTTATCCTCTTTCTTACAGTTACATTTGTTTTCTGTTCTACCCTGTCTTTGCGATGTTATCGCCATAGTTTTTGAGCACCTCAGCAATAACGCTAAATTTTTCCTGAATTTTAAAAATTTTATTCTACCTTCAGCTAAATTGTACCTATTTTAGATTACGTGGTCACGTTTATTAAGTCCTTTATGATTATTTATTTAATAAAAACCGCAGCTTGTCCTGAAGTAAAAGTACCGAAAATTCCAAAAGTTGATTTTTAAAGCAAATCAAACTTGGTTATGTTCAGGGTCAAGCGTGAGGTGCGGCATGCCACACCTGGGGGGTCGTATTGAGGAGTCAAAAGAGGGGGGGGGAGTTGTAGTTGGGTAATCTGATAATAGTGATAACATGATACTCGTATCCTATCCATAATTAGCATGTCAAATAACCCCTGTAGACAAAATGTGAGCGAATTCTGAAGATTCAAGATAATAGGCTACCCTAAGTGAAATGGTCAAATTCCAACATGGTTAACTTTGTTTCAAAGGTGAATTAGCGGCACACCCCTTCAAAAGCTGTGGCCGCCGCAGCTTTTAAGGGGGTGTGCCGCACCCCATTAACTATATCAAAAAAACAATTTTAGCGGACAATATTTATATGAATCGATAGCCTAGATCTTCTAGTTTTCACAGGAATGATTTGAGCCTGATTCGTTTTCTCTGCTCTCAGTAATATTTGGTGAAAGCATAGCGATCAAAAGCGAAAAATGGGAAAAACGAGTTTTTGGTTGGCTTCTAATTCCACAGTTTGGGGGTCTTCTGAAGCGGGATTCCTGAGATGGACAATGAAGGAGTATTGCTTTGTCTCGAGTGCAAAAACGGATAGATAATTCACCTTTGAAACAAAGTTAACCATGTTGGAATTTGACCATTTCACTTAGGTAGTCTAGTATCTTGAATCTTCAGAATTCGCTCACACTTTGTCTACAGGGGTTACTTGACATGCTAATTATGGGTATGTTGTCCATTGTGTTTGACAGGGCCTTCAAGTAATGCTATCTTAAGTGTATGGTTCAGGGGGGGGTCTTATTAAGACAGCAATCAGGGGGGGGGGGGGGTCGCAACGAGCGATCGTGTGCCACACCCCTTGCTTGTCCCTGGTTATGTTGCATAAATGATGTTCAATAACGATCAAGCTTGAATTCGCATTCAAAAGCTTTCTTGCTTTTGCTGCAGTTGCGTGTTTTGTGACTTTGCAAAAAAAACAAGGCCTCCGAAGAAATAATTTTTTAAGCTAAATACAGAAGATTAGGAGAATCTAAAAATATTCCCGCAAAGTCCTAGAATTGTCTATTTGATCCATACTCAACCTTCCCCAAAACTTTGGAACGAAATTTTTGAAAATTAACCTAACTTTGAGCAGATAAAAATGGCGGGTGAAGAACCGTGGCAATTATCAAAAAAAAAAAGCGTACAGGATTGCGGTTATAGAATGTGAACAAAGAAAGAGAACGAAAAGCTGCATCGATTGCAATTTGAAACTTGTCCTTCATAGTGGTTTGAAAAAAAGCCGACAAAACTTTCGGGATAACCTAATATATACGTCTTCACCAAGCGCTATGATGATGATTCTGAACGTAAAACTCTGCCGTAATTTCTCTTGAAAACTGTTTTACGACCGTCCATTCCTCTTCATAGCGCTTCTATGGCTAATCTATACATGGTATAGAGAAGCAGCGTTTCTAGAAGGAAAATTCTTACGTTTTGAAAAAGGCCTTATACTACGTCGGCGCAAAAGTTCTTTCCGTTGTGGGCGGCCTATAAACAATTTCTTTAGCTGTATCCTACGCAGAATTTCCTCTGTTCAGTAGCTATGCTCGTAATACGATTCAGAGATAATTGTCGAGAACTAAACCCTTTGTTTTTACCACGCTTAACTGTCGCTAATTCTCAGAATTTTCACTTTAGGTTTTGAAGGTGCCTCAAAAGCACCTGACACCACAGACCTTTTGCAAATCAATGCAATTTTTTTGTACTTCTCTGGAATGTTTTTTGGAGTTATTATAATACATTAGGTTGGCACATAAGTAATGCAACTTTTTATATAACTTTTGTCTTCTTGAACGTAGCGCATTCATTTTCTGGCAACGTAAGGAATATGATGTAAAATGCAAATGGAGACATTTTTTGCCGAATTCTGAATGCCGTGTTATCTTGATTTGTCTTTGAATTATATTCTTTTTTACTGATACTAATGCGTCAACTTCTAGCTACAAGCTGCCTATGATTCCTATTTTATATGTTTGATTCAGATTTTGTACGGCTTCATGTTTGCCAAAAAACCGTGAGACCTCGATTCAAGGTTTTTCAAAAAAATGCCTAAATTCTTTCTACTAGGTTATAATAAATCAAAAGGTTTGCGCACTCTTGCAGCTTACATTACACTCTACAAGATGCCAGAGAATAGGAGTGCTACATTGTGTAAGAAAAAAGTTATGGGAAAAGATGCAAAACTTATGTGCCAACCTATGTTTTCTGAAGTAACCAAATTTTATATTTGGAATTTTCTGGTAAAATCCTGGTAAAACTGTAAACAGTAAACAGTTCAGGTATCGATGTAACTTCTTCTCCACTTCATGACGTCTACTTTGCGAAACATGCTAGTTTTGCAAATAAAATCGCTGTAATTTAACTTTACAGCTGCGCATTGTTGTACCCAAAATTTCAGACTTACGTGTTTTTTTGAGCAACAATCTCATAATCACTCTGCAAAATTAGTGATAGTAATGGCTTTAGTTTTTAGCAATTATCTCAGCGCTCGAAGAGGGAATTGCATCGGGAGCATGCTTTTGGAAAAAGGCTTACAGAAACGTTTACTCTACGGGGTTCAGGGTGTAGGTCCAAAAAACGGAAAGGACTTTTGCACCGACCTGCTATTTTAGAACTTTGTTTCTAAATTTGTGTAAATCGTCGTTGTAAGTATGCGTGAAAGCATACAAAGTCTTATGTTCTCTCTTTCGTTCATCGAAAGAAAAATTGAGATTTGAACACCATAACTTGAGCAAAAGCTCACCATGCTTCCGGGTTAGCGTACATTGGCATAATAGTGCGTGTTCCATAGTATATAGCACGTTGGAAAGACCGTAGGAAAATTAATCATGAATCCCGCGATATAGCATATACATAGTATAAGAAGTGTTTTAGTGCGAGAGAAAAAAGCTGCATAGTATGGTGGATATACTATGCACACAAATCTCTATAGTGTACATTACAAATCATGAGCGCAGGTTTGAATTTCCAACCTATTCATTGCCATTAAGGCAATGTGTACGACTTCTGTATACCAGAAAATATCATAAATTGACATGTAAATGTCAAGAGTGACTTCAATCTTTGACGATGGATCGTCTAACAAAACAGATGGAATAAGGTAGCAGAAAGATACTATTGCCATTCCAATATCGCAGAAGGAAAAAGAGATTACGATCCAATAACTAAATATGTATTTATACTTTCTCAGTTAAAAAAGTGAGTGTAGCGATTGTACCTTGTGTATTTGCGCATATCGTTACTTCTGCAAATCAGAAACGCAAGTAGAACATTTGCAGTAAGCGAATACGAAGATAATGAAATCCACGTCGTCCCAACCACAGCATCTCTTATTTGTTGGTCCATGAGTCACCGTAGGGCTGAAAAATGATTATTTCGTTTCTTCGGGTAATTTTTTCTGCCATAAGAGGCGAGTGTGAGCATTCATAGTAAGGTGCATAGTCTTTGATTCTGTTCAAAAGCAATCGTCTCGAGTTTTCGGTCGTATAGTATACTCATATTCAGTACGGTGAAATTAGAAATTACCGATATATCGCGTAGCATTTCAGATACATGGCTTTCAGATGTAAGCAACTCAAGCAACTAGCAATTTCTTGAATGCAACAACTTGAGAAATTTTGACCCCGCTCCCATCATTGACTTATTGCTTCCACTAGACAGTTATCCACTCTGATCTAGAGACTTGGTGACGCGTAAATTAAGCAACAATGACTAACAAACTGACAAATTACCAAAGGTCTCTTTGAAATACATGGAATTTAGCTAAAAGCCGTATTTTAGCACTGTGCAAAGCGTATAAAGCCCCAAAAATGTTTTGAAAAACCCGAAACCGAAGCCTCATTAAGTCAACACCTATGAAGGCCTTCCTGGTGCTATAAGATTCAACAACGTATTCCTACAACGAAAATCGAAGCATGATGTAAGATTCAACAACGTATTCCTACAACGAAAATCGAAGCATGATTAGACAGTCGTTAAAAAGCTTAAGTGGGTTGCAATTTGTGCGAGTTTAATTCTACCACTACTTAAGTGGGTTGCAATTTGTGCGAGTTTAATTCTACCACTGCTTGGTAGAACTTGGCTTTTGCGTTAGTCATGCTCTAGGTGTTTTCAATTAGCGTTGACGGTTCAACAAAAACAATTACATAAGCATATTCAAAATAGCATTCTCTTGTATGTTGAGAACGGAACTTCAACAGCAGCTCATTGCTTAACAAGGAGAATAGCAAAGTTGATGTAAGCTTTGCACCTGAACTTTCGTTCTTCACTCGAAACACGTATGCACCGCATTTGCTGCAACCGTCGAGCTTGCTATAAATGATGAAACTGTAAGCTACTTTGATCTATTATTCTTTATGTGGAAGATTCCTAACTATGTCCAACACTTGTTGACTTCAAGCATTTTTGAGAAGCAAAGTTCTCCATGACATCGCGCAGATATTCCGAAGTCCCCCTTGATTAAGAAATGAGATAGGGGTTACGCAAACCAGATACAAAAGAAATTGTTCAATGGCAAAACTTCAGCACGATAAGATCCAAAGGAGCACTCTAGTTTATTAAAAGCACAAGACACATTGATGGAAAAGGCAATCTTTTCTCTGTGCTTATACTTGCAATAGTGAACGTACATAGAAGGATGACGAGAATTCTTACCCCCTCACTCTTGAAGGCAGTGGCCCGGGAAAATGGCGACAGCGAGTTTTCCATATCACATGGTCTTCTATATGCGCAGAGTCCAATAATGTGCTTCAAATGCCAAGAATGTGCTTTTTACGGCGATTTCCTACCCTAAAGAAATGGAGATGGGCGAAGGATTTCTGCTGATGTTGCAACTGGCAGCCTGAACCGATCAGCCAATTACCGCTAAAATGGGTGGACTTATAGTCTCCTGCAGCCAGTCGCCTTTATGGCGGGAATCACTCGCCCATCTCCTCCAATATCCAGGGTACGAAAACGCCGTAAGAAGCACGTTTTTGACTTTTCAAGCACATCACTGGACACCAGAAGGCCATGTTGGTATGGAAAATCGGCGGTCGTGATTTTCACGCGCCAATGTCTTTAACCACTCTAAACACTAGCTTAATTGTGAGTTGGAGCTCAAAAACCAAGTTTACCTTTTCAGACACATTTGTGAGACAAGAAATGAGGGAATCAATGCTTTGATCTATCACATCACTTGTAGATTTTTAAGCGCTCAAACCGCCCAAGCCAGAAAGATACAAAAACTAATTATTCTCCGAGATTTATGCTCCCAAATAACCCAAATGATTTGTTGATGGTTGAGAATCATCAAACCCGTGCACATTACGACATATAAGCTTCCGGAACTTTTGTAGAGATGTGAATGATATCGTGTACGGTCAAAACCCTAAGTCCAAAATTGGTGTCATATGATAATTAACATCGCGCTGTTAACAAGCTAATACTGTTTATTTGAACATTATAAGCCACATGAGAACACATTCGTGCATGTCAGTCATGTACCAAGTTGATGATGAAGAAGGGCATGTGTGGAGGTCAGGTGTAGGGTAGGTAGGCTCAGCATGTCTTAGATGCCCTAAAAACGAAGTTAGTCTTGCTGAGGCCTGAATTAGTAAAAACTTTGTGTTTAGATCATATAATGTTACCAGTCGTCACCTCTGCTTTGCAGAGGCTCGCATTGGCCCTACTATCTATGTGCCTTATTCATTCTCGTAAAGTCGTGGCACTGGAACTCACCGCGCTATGCCGACTACCACGAATAAAATGTAAATAACTACTCATTTAGAGAGTTTTTTCACGTGAGATCGGTGATTTTGCGTGAATGAAACTTTTCGCACGAAGACAAACGCAAATTAGAATAGGTTTTTGAATTTGTCATGGCTTGGTAGTCGCCATTAAGGCAATAGTAACCGTGAGCTACATATCTGTGCAAAAATCTGTTCGAATGCTTGGCTAGAACCTCGGCAAAATGACCATTTACGCAACCATTTCTTTTTGACGCCGTTTTCGTTATGTAGTGAACTTTTGACCACTTTTCGGGCTAAAGTCCATGGCTTGCACATTTGCTTACCAAACACATCTACGACTTTGCAAAACGTGATGATACGGACCCGATTTTGCGGGACAGAATCCAGGTGATCTATGTGGCGCGCAATTTCTGAGGGATCCACTCAAAGAATCTACTCGTGCTTTTGAAAATTGGACTTTCATGAAGGTAGCATGCACTATGCAAAATTTGGGCTTAGAACGCTGGCTGGAACGCGCTCTACGAATTTCGCAACAGACGGACGGACGGACACACACACACACACACACACACACACACACACACACACACACACACACACACACACACACACACACACACACACACACACACACACACACACACACACACACACACACACACACACACACACACACACACACACACACACACACACACACACACACACACACACACACACACACACACACACACACACACACACACACACACACACACACACACACACACACACACACACACACACACACACACACACACACACACACACACACACACACACACACACACACACACACACACACACACACACACACACACACACACACACACACACACACACACACACACACACACACACACACACACACACACACACGCGCGTAAACAACCCTTAGCCCATTATTATAAGGTCTTGAGTCTACAGGTCTACAGTAATTATGTCACAGAATTCGATGAATAAGAATTGGTTGTGATGAAGAAATTTGTGCAGTGTGCAACAAAGCAGAGAGACGGCAATTTTCGCATTACATTGTTTTCAGCACTGCTCTTACAGTAATTTGGGATATGGAAAGCAGGAAGCAGGTAATGTTTTGTTGTAGTTGATGACTACAACTCAAAGCAGATAACAATATCTTGCTTAGCTACAATAATATGTTTTTGGAACTCTCCAATACACGAACTCAAAGTCTCGAACGGTTTCCATTTTTGTATGCATCTTTTTATTCAAGACAGGAACTAAACAGAATATAATCATGCTGGAGCAAGTAACTTGTTTTCGTTGACTTCGAAATAATAGGACTATCCTAAAATTATCTGGGCTTGGCAGACCAACCGGCAATTCTCCAGTTATTTATAACTTATCGTAAGGAATTGCGAAAGTCGAAGCGTTAGAAACAACTTCCCTTTCCAATTCGCAATATTATGAGCAAAATCCCTTAGTTTGACCACTGTTAAACTGAACATCCTGTATCAGCCACCAAAGGCGGGAACAGAAAACCAGGCTACGGCACACGCGATATATCCGCAGCCACGTAAACCTGGGCTAGCTAGTGGAAAGCGTCTGACGACAGAAAATGGTTTGATCATGATTCGAAAGCATAGGTAAAAACAATCTCTGATAACTGTCTTCTAATCCTTTTTTAACTTAGTAAGTTTTTTTTTCAAAAACGGCCCCATACCTACCATACTCTGAAAATAACAAAGCATGAGTTTTATATAAATTCATAAGAAAGCTGGATTGTTAATGTACAGGGTGGCCGACAAGTATGGGCGTTACAACATGTAATGTACCTTTTTCAGAAATAATCTATCATGGCAACTAATATGCATGTAGCTTACGGACAATCTCTATATTAAGATAAGTGAAAATCACGCGAATTGAAGCCTTCTGATGCAAAAGGGACTCCTAAGTCTACTTTCTCTTCAGAGGCGCTGCGGCGCGTTCAATTAACATCATATTTATAGTAAGGTGTCTTATTGTGGAGAGGAAAATTTTTTGCTGTTACAGCACAGTGTTATTCCTCGAACTGTCCTCTACAAAACCTCAGGTCTTAGAATCTATTCGACTAATAATTGGGTTAAATCAAGGGATTTGCAATGAGTACATTCTTCAAGTAGCATTTTTGACGCATCAACTTCAAGGTAAGCTGCTAAAGTCTGTATGCATGCGCAGGAATCCAGTCTTGCAGGAGTAACACATTAAGATGCCTATGTTTTGGGCATGCGAAAATAGTCTTACAGCAATTTGTTTGCTATGAAAAATCATTGAAGGAAAAAAGTGACGCCCATACTTTTCGGCCACCCTGTATATACTCCTTGTAAAATAGGAAGCAAATGATACTTTCTTGAGGGCCGCCAAGAACTAGGACTGGTCTATGAAGAACCTAAATCCTTTTGCCTCTGCAGTATTCACGTTCAACTTTTGCGCATGTTCAAGTCTCAACAAGCTTTTCACCAGCATGTATTATTTTGATTTCAAGCGCATTAGGCCTCGAGCAGAGTTCACGCGATTTCGTCAAGACAAGTGTTACGAGTTTATTGCATGCCGATCTTCTTGTATTTCGGTTGTGATAGTTAGTCACGATCAGTCGTGTTGTAACTACCACAACCGAGATGCAAGTTTATCGGCATGCAATGACATTGTTACAGTTGTCTTGTCGCGATGAATCCGACCATGAAATCGAGTGAAGTCTGCCCGAGGCCTTACACTGCGGGAAATCCCGTTGTTCAGACCAGAATATTCCTTAAATAGAGAGATCGAGGTTGATGCCTCATACCATCCAACAGTCATTTCGTTGCAACGTTAACAATTTATATTTTACATCTTTCTAATATCAAAATCGTGTTGCACAGAAACGATTATTGAAGTCAATTTAGTGATCGTGTATGCGGGAATTATTGTTTTTCGGAGCCGGGCTCAAAATTCTGCAAATAGAAACTTTGCCAAAAAGGTGCGTTGACTTCGTTGCTCTATCCATCACACAATGAGTCTCAAAGGGCGTGAGGATTGGGCCAATGACTGTGGTGGTTGGTAGGCTTTATTGTAGCCTTAGGCGGATGGGTGTCGCCTGTAGTGGAGTCTCCTGGTGTGTTATTAGAACACGTAAGCTAATAGAGCTTTATTGAACAGACGACATGCACCCATTCGTGCAGTGCTAGAATGCTGGTAAATACTGGCGTGGCGAAGTAATGCTACAAACGTCTGGGCGATAATATACTCATATTACAGCAGGTCATGCTCATGGCATGACCTTTACGGTGCTCAGGCAGGATTAATGATATGGATGTAAGGAAGGTGCCGACAAGTCGGCACACTCCGGCCAGCGGGAGAAGTAAATGAGAAACAGCGAATGAGCAGCACATAAACATACACAATTAACGTAAGCAAATATATAGATCCAAGACTTATCGGGATACCGTAGTGGACGTCCATGAGGAGTCAGGTGGATGAGGATAGAATCGTGACTGATGTGGTCGTGACAGCTGGCATGAGGTGGCGAAGAAGTAGACGATGAGGCAGAATAATGCAGATCATTATGACGGAACGAATCCTCATTAGAAGATGAAAATACATACTTGGGAATATAAAATTGGTCCGTCCTCTTACTGTTCTTAAGTTGTCCTTTGCATTCTTGTACTTTCTGGCAAGATCGTTTTCCTTGGATTGACTCACATCAGGCATAGTGACTTCTGTTGACGTCAGGCTATCATGTCCATCGCGAGTTGCTGATGTTTTGCCATCCATGGCATCACAAGCCACAACTGCACAGTTTTCAGAATAGTATTCACGCTCTTCATTTCGTTGCCTCCTTCTACGATCGCAGGAGTTTCGCTCATCACTGCTACACTGTCGAATTCTCATTCCGCGTCAGATATAAAACGGCGAAGCAAGCTGGATTGCTGTCTTTTGACTACTTGGCTTATAGCAAAATTGCCTCTGTATGTCTCTGCATACAGAATCTGATGTTCTACAATAGAAGCAAAACATCAGCATCAGAAAGCAACTAATAAGTATTACTCTCCCTTTCGAGCTCTTCTAGCTGGAGTACGATTGCTTTCTGCTCACTTTTAGACTGCTTGAGATAAAATGCTTCAATTTGGTCGACCATTGACTGCAAAATTGTCGACCTCGCCTCAACTAGTGGTAGGCAAGAAAGAAAATTATCTAATATTTCAAAGCATTTCTTTTGCAGCTCTTTAGTGTGCTGCAAACTAAATTTAACATCTTTGAAAGACTCAAACTTTTTGAGTAGATCTGCTAGTTTTTTTAAGTGAAATACAATTGCCTCCTTGAAAAATTTTAGAGACATTTTTGATGTAAGAAATTGCAATTATAGAAAAATGTTTGCTTTTGAGCCGTTTCGCTACTTTTTGAGCGAAGATTAGGAATTTTGTCCTATGCGGTGGAGAATGGCTGTCGCTGGGTGCGAAGCAGCGTATTTTGGGCGCTAGGTCCCAAGGTTAGAATAGCTAACCTTTGTGCAGTCGCTGAGGCGAAGCACTGATCGGTCCTACGTATTTGGCCGATGCACCATAAACGTGGTGGTTGGTAAGCTTTATTGTAGCTTCAGGCGGATGGGTGTCGCCTTTAGTGGAGTATGGTGGCTCCTGGTGTGTTATTAGAAAAGCTAATAGAGCTTTATTGAACAGAAGACATGCACCCATTCGTGCAGTGGTAGAATGTTGGTGAATACAGGCGTGGCGAAGTAATGCTACAAACATCTGGGCGATAATATAATCATATCACAGCAGGTCATCCTCATGGCATGACCTTTACGGTGCTCAGGCAGGAGTAATGATGTGGATGTAAGGAAGGTGCCGACAAATCGGCACAATGACGATCCTTTGTTGCTCACCAGAAAACAAACAAAAATTTTTGAAAACTTTATTAGGTGTCAACCAGAATCGTCGACTCTAGTATGATCGAAGTTTGCACTTTATCGCAATTCCATTTATAAGCTAAGCCAAACATACGGTAACAACTGCCTTCCCAGTGTTCCACAAAAATGAATACAAGATTTGCAAAGCTTTGAGTACGCGCAAATATCAGCAGTGAAATCAGCGTGCTTGAAAACCTTTTACAGAGATTGTTAGGTTCCTTTAAATTCTTTTTGAAACGGCAGCAATTCACATTAGTACTATGCGCAGGAAGTTCTTACCATAATCCCAAAGTAATGAAGACAGATCGGTGCTTTGCTCCATATTGTAAACCTGAGTGAAGTTAGCTTTGTGGAATGGTGCTCGAAAAACGCACGAAATTGTAATAAGCATATTATATAGAGCAGCAAACTCTACAAGAATGCCTCAAACAGTTGCGAAAAGTTCAGCTCTCAATTATGAGGATAATCTAAAAAGTTTTGGATACCCAAAAGTCAGAAGCCCCTTCTAAGGATCCTGCGACCCTCCAAATTTGGCCACGCATATGCTATCTACGTCAGACTTTCACATGCACACATGCCGTATTTTCTTTTGTTGCTGGAAATTGGAAGTAAAAATAGGGTAATAAGAGAACGCTGTCATTTTTTGGGTTTTTCATATTGAATTTGATATTTGTCATCAGCGCCTAAAGAAGAAAATTCATTGCCATACTTCTGAAAAGAAATTATTATTTCGAAACATTTCACTATCGCTTTTGCCAAAGCATGCCAGAATAGTTCTCAACTTCCAGCCCCTGTAGAAATTACAGCAAATTACACATAAATAGCTGACGCAGTTTTCTTGGCTAAGTTGAAGTCTGTAAGTTTTTGAACACAAAAAATTTTGTTTCCTTTAGAGTTCGCGTTTCGAAATTATTGATTGTTCAGACTTCATGTTATAAAACTTGCGTACTTGCGTTGCTCCATCAAATGATATGTATTATACACACTGTTTTTTCTCTCTGTCGCGGCTGAATAAGCGACTCAAAAGCTACTAAGGACGAAGGCACAGAAGCAGTATTAGTTGAGCAGGCGCGAACTTGGCGTCCGCGTATCTTTACAGTTATAAACCCTGCGCCTCATGCGCTCTGCGGGTCATCTAAATTCCTTCTGGTACGTATATGTACCTAGCAGTGGCGTACCCAGGATTTCCGCTCGGGGGGGGGGGGGCGCGACAAAAATTTTTTTCAAATGACGGTGCGTGGCGTTAGCCACGCACTCCGAAAAAATTTTAGGGGTGCTTTTCAAAGTTTTTGCGGTCCCCAACCCCTAAAATCTGGAAAAAGGGGGCGTGGCGTCAGCCACGCCCCCGAAAAAAATTTTTTTTACAAGGCTAATTTGAATTTTTAAAAATTTTTAAAAATTATTTTAATTATTTACAAGTATAAATAAGTCGCTTGCACATTTTTATAACCCATATAAGTAACTTTTAAAAATTTGGCGACCCATTCTCGGGGGGGGGGGGGCGCGCGCCCCCCCCCCCCCCCCCCCCCCCCCCCTCGGTACGCCACTGGTACCTAGGTGTCAGAGTACTGAGTCTGCAACTAAATAGCAAAGTAGTAAACGGCTCATAAGTCGTCGATGTGCTTGAACGGCTATCAAAATGAAGAAGGATCTG
Source organism: Cylicocyclus nassatus (assembly GCA_958299035.1). Classification (NCBI taxonomy): domain Eukaryota; kingdom Metazoa; phylum Nematoda; class Chromadorea; order Rhabditida; family Strongylidae; genus Cylicocyclus; species Cylicocyclus nassatus. The sequence continues at coordinate 25,217,155 of CATQJL010000223.1, forward strand.
CATTTTGTCAAAATTTGGTAGAAAGTATCAGCGGACAAGATTTTTTGGTATCTAACTCCTTTGAAAAATTCCAAAAGTCCGAAAATTGAGCTTTCCCAAAACTGCTAAACTAGATTCGGGTTTGATCAGAAAAAACAGAAAAATCAGCGTTTACATAAAACTCTACTCTCCAAAAACTACCCGGAAATGTTCAAAGTATTGTATTGACAGACGTTAGCTTACTGTAAGATTAGTGTAAAGGAGAATGAGTCGTGAGGCAGAAAACTTATCTATTGAGCAGTAGCACAAGTTGAAGAAAGTTAAAGCGATAGAAACGACTTTGCTTTTCAATTTGCGATATCCCAAGGAAAATTTTTCTGTTCACCACCGTTGAACTGAACATCCTGTCTTGTTGGGTCTCAATCTGGTCATCAGGCAAAAGGTGGAAACAGAAGACCAGGTCATGCCACACGTAATTATTTTCGGAACTACGTAAAAAAAACCCAACGTAGTAACACGTTGCGTTTTTTTCTACTAATAGTGAAGCGTATGAAGGAGAAAACGTGGTTGGTCATGATTCGAAAAGCATTAAAAAAACAACAAAGCGTGAGTTTTGCATGATTTAGAGCTGGATCGTCTTTCCACATATTCCTCAAGATAATGAGAAACAAACGATACTTTTTTGAACCGGCAAAAGCTAACAAGGTAAGGACACTTGGTGACCATGACCCTTCTAAAAAAACATACCATTAGATGCGCTTTGAAGTATTTTAAAATCCACTTTCGGTAGTTGATTCTCAAAACAGGCATCAATGATTTTTATCAAGCTTTAGCATGCAAAAAATTATCCGAGGAAAAGTGCGTAACTTATTTCACACAATAGATTAGCAGGCGGAGAAAGCAAAATTGAAATGCCATTCAGTGAGAACCGAATAACTAGCGAGAAGCATATGAACACTTTGAACCATTAGCGCCATCAACGCGGGTCATAATAATTTCTATCGATGACCTTTTTTGAGTCATGCCATTATTACGAGCTGCATAGTATCAGCGTAAGTGGCGTTTATACGTTGTACTCAATCTCTTGCTTAGACTTGTAAATTCGTAAGCGTAAAATGCTTGAAAGCGTTTTCCATCACATCGTGTAAGCTTGTGCCAACATCTGAGAGATCGGATACGCTGGAAGTTTAGTAAAACGCCTAGTTCCCTCAAATCTATCGATTACAGACTAGAAGCAACTCTGATACCTTTTGAAAGCACCTTTGGTCTTTTTTTCAGACGCGATCAAGCGAACAGTTGGACAGAAGGAAGGAACAAATCAAATGATGTGGTTGATTCTGTAAGGTATATAGGCTACTCCAGAGCAAAAATTCTGTAAGGTCGGAGCTTCGTCCGTTTGAGAAACCGTCTGTATATCGTTACGATAGTGTAGCTGTGTAGGCAAACTTTGTTACTCATATAACAAGCATCGCATATAACACGCATACAACACGCCTATCCCTAAGCTATATATCGTGCTGGAAGCCACGTCAAAGTCATTGCGAAATCTCCTTAGTTTTATGGCTTCCAACAGCCCAAAGGCTACCCGTCGAAATTTTATTGGAATAGATTTAGTGGCGACACAAGGCTACAGTCTTTTTCAACCCGTAGTAGGCGAAGCATCCAAGTGGAGCAGCGCGTCCGCACCGCCACTGGCTCAGCAAGATAGATTAGAATGAAGAGGCGCAGACTGCAAAGCGGCGCGAATTGTTGCGAAGAGGACTCCCACCAGTCCAGTTTCCGCCTAAACTGAGTTGAAACTTACTGTACAAAGGTTTGGCCACCAAAACTTAAAACCCTGCGCCAGATTAGACAGAGCACATTGTCGAGAGAGCACATTATGTTGTCGTTGTGTCATTGTGATTTTTAAGCTTGACCGCTTGTTACGGTAAAGATTTATGCCGCGTGATCTACCCACTAGTCGGCTCAGTATAAGAATTCGATTTCAAACTGGAGCAGGCCGGTTGCGGCAGAGCGCGGCACACGAACCCTTAGTTCAGAATTACGCATATTTCTTTTTTTTACATTTTTGCTTGTTAATTTATGTACCATTCCAATATTTTTAGTCAAATTTGCGTTTTTCTTGTTGAGTGTTGTTTTGCGCAATTGAGCTCGGTTTTTGTTTAGGTGATTTCATTTGCTTCTAGAATCGATGCAGATGGAAAATTTTTGTGACATTGATCACCAAACAACACTTCTGCACGTATCAGTTACAAAAGAAGATTTGCAGCAGAGGTTTCCTATCTGTATTGTTTCTGTAATAAGTAACGAGCATAGCAGTACAAAACGATGCTCGACAACAACAAAAAAGTATTTTGAAAACGAACATACTTATAACACGAAGATTAACAAACAACTACAGTAAAAGAATCAGAAAAGAAACAAAAGAAACATGCGCAAAAACTGAACTGAAGGTTCAGGTGTCGCTCTCCGCCACTGGCCTGCTCTTGTTCAAATCCGTCCACTGACCGACTAGTGGGGTGAGAACGACTATATAGTGAATCGATCGGCCGCTGGAGAAAGACATATTCCAACATCAGAGCTATGTATGCTCGCTTAAAGGCAATGTCCCGGTCCCGGCAGATTTTGCATCCTTTTTGCATGTTTTGAACCTTTTCGACGCGTAAGACCGGAATTTGAGCTATAAACTGGGTGAAAAGACCGATTTCGGGGCGTTTACCCAATTTCCAGATTACAGCTGGAACAAGAGTTCTAATAGAAAATTGGAAGGCCCCGAACGAAGACCCTGCCGCCTATAAGTTTTGCTTTGGATAGTACTATGCACAATGCGGGAGCCGTCGTGGGGTTCCTCGCCGAACAGGCAAGCAAAGACGTCCGAGTGCGCGTTGGTTCAAGGGTTATTTTCTCGGCGCAGGGGGGACATCAACCAGCCGGACTGCGCCTGGAGGTCAGTGCCACTGGCGCCTATACCTTACAGAAATAACCACATCCAATTTGTCCCTTCTTTCTTTCTGTCCCCCGATTGTTCGCTTGATTTGCGTTTGAAAAAGAAGAGGTGCCTCTATAAGGTACTGGAACCACTTTTGTTCTGTAATCGATAATTGCTAGGAAAAGTGGTTTTTTAGAAGCAAACTGGTCATTAATGAATTTTCTACACATTCCGAAATCTAGTAGATAAATTTTTCTCAATTCTCGTAATTCAGGTCTTCCTGTTGTATAGGGATCGGTCAGGGTTTGCCAGTATTGCCGATGTTGAAAGTGTTGCCGGTGTTGAAAGTGTTGAAAGTGTTGCCGGTGTTGAAAGTGTTGAAAGTGTTGCCGGTGTTGAAAGTGTTGAAAGTGTTACCAGTGTTGAAAGTGTTGAAAGTGTTGGAAGTGTTGCCGGTGTTGAAAGTGTTGAATGGAGATCATCTGTCTAGCAGTTTCATTCTTTCTCGAACGATCTCACCGGCTGGTGAATACGTTGGAAATGGAATTGGGGAATGAGAAATGGAACTCAAATGAAATGGGGAATGTTTTCGCATGCAAAAGATCCTCAAACAAACTTTTGGAAAGTAAACGGCTTGTCTGGAATAGGCAATCTCCAATATATGAGAAAGCTAAAGTCTGAGTAGTAATGTGTTTTAGGTTCGAATCCTGCCGCGCTTGCGATTAGTGAGTAAAGGACCTAAGTGAGGTCTACAGCGTTTTCAAATATTGGAGATTGCCTATTCCAGACAAGCCGTCCGCTTTCCAAAAAGTTTGTTTGAGGATCTTTTGCATGCGAAAAGATTCCCCATTTCATTTCAGTTTCATTTCTCACTAGATGGTATCCCCGGTCCTGCCCGGGAAGCGGGCTCTGATGCCCGGTGGAAGGCATTAGAATCCAAAAGCGTTAAGACTCACCTTCCTTATCCATATCTGACGAAGCGCGTCCGCGACATATCCCGCTGACTCGAGAAACCGGATTCCTCACCGCAAAATGTAAATGATCTTTACCGCCCCGCTTACCCAACTGCGATCCAGGAATAATTGATAAGTTTATTCCCTTATATGTGAGTAAACAAATCAATAAATCGATAGAAGGACCCAGTGAATCGTCACAAAAATTAGCCTATCTTCTGCGCCTGGCCACATTTATAGGGGAGCAAATTTCAGCCTCATCGGTTCACAAACAAAGGAGTCTATAAGCCACATACTTACATACGAACAAATTTACAGAGATTGAGTTTTATTTATATACCAGTGCGTCACCTCTGCTTCGCAGAGGCTCGCACTGGCCCTACTTTATGCCTTACCCATTCCCGCATAATAATTACATTGAAACTCACCGCGCTGTGTAGGCTACTACGAATGACTCGTAAACAACAAATCATTTCTAGAAGTTTTTCGTGTAAGATCGGTATTTTCGCGTGGATAAAATCTTTCCCAGAAGAACAGATGCAAATTTGAATAGGTTTCTGGAATTTCTATGGCTTCGTAGTCGCTATAAGAACAACAAACATCGTGGGCTACATCTGTGTGCAAAAATCTTATCAAATGATCAGGTAAAATCTTGAAAAATTGACCATTTACACAGCCAATGATTTTTGGCGCTGTTTTCGTAAATTAGTAGACTTTTCATCACTTTTTTAGGCTAACGTCCATGGCTTGCACATTAACTTGTCGAATATATCCATAACTCTGCAAAAAGTAGTACTACGGACCTAAATTTGCTGGCCAGAAGCCAAGTGGATCCGTTTGACGCGCAATTTTCAACGGATCCACTCAACGGATCCGCTCATGCTTTTGTATAGTGAGCTTTCGTGCTGGTAGCGTGCGCTATGCAAAATTTAGGCTCAGGACGTTGGCTGGAACACGCCCTACGAATTTCGTAACGGACAGACACACACACACAGACAAAAAGATGTAAACATCCTTAGCCGCTTATTATAAGTCATGATAGATTCCCCAATTCCATTTTAAACGTAATAACCAGCCGGTGAGATCGTTCGAGGAAGAATGAAACTGCTAGACTGATGATCTCCATCCAACACTTTCAACACCGGCAACACTGGCAAACTCTGACCGATCCCATGGTCATTACCCGGCTTTACATCACGGTGTAAGTAACCAATGTTATGCAGATTTGGCATACATCGTCTTCAATCATCGTGTACGCTATCGGATCAACGTCTTACCTTCAAGTGCTTCCAGGCACTGAATACCCACTGATATGCACATCCAGTAGCCATGTGACCACCTGGTCCACCTTTATTCAAGTCTTGCAGTGATTGGGCTGGGCTATAGATAAGCGCCTGAATTCGCTCTGCAACGCCTTCTACTTTGAGAGCATACTGTCCAGTCATATTGCGGCAACGACAAACTGCACCAAATCCATTTTCTCCGAACTTCTTCTCTATCGTCCATCGCTCAATCTGAGGAGAGGAGTCCACTTTATCTTTATCTTTATCTTTTATTCATACTCAACGGTCATACATGTCAGTGATAAAAACCGTGATGATTTTGTCTGAGGCTTCTGTTAATCAGTATGTTGTCACATATGCACGTTCTAGTCGCCTCCATTGGCTAGAATCCATGACTTTTTCTTGCCATTTACAAGCAGAGGAAACATTACAGTGCTTTCGTATGTCGTCTTCCCATCTAGTTCTTGGTCTGCCATCTCCAAAGCGTCGTCCAACAGATTGTATCCAGCGCGTGAGAATCTTTGTCCATCTTTCTTCGCCTTGCATTCTATAAATTTTCCCAGCAAATCGCCATTCCTTTGCCGTGCCGCTGCTACCACATCCTTCAGCTTTGTTATAGAACGAATCCATGTTGAAGATTTGTGATCTTTCAGTCGAAATCCTAACATCAGCCTTTCCATTGCTCTCTGGCATCGCAGTAGTTTTAGCATCGACTTTATAGTGGTTGACCACGTCTCACAGCCATACAGAAGTGTAGGAAGGATGATTTTGTTGAAGTAGTGCCGTTTTAGATGAAAAGCTACGCTTCTGTTGGTGAGAAATCTCCGCATCTTGCCAAAAGCGTTCCATGCCATCCCAATGCGCCTGGATATTTCTTTATCGTGATCACGTGGGCACTGCAGTAGCTGACCGAGATAGATGAAGGAGTCTACGCGTTCGATGGTGTTGCTGTTCAGTGTGATTGTTGAACTCCAAATGCGATCTCTGTCCTCGCCCATCCATTTGGTTTTCTTTTCATTCATTTTAAATCCATCTTGCTGACAAGCTTTGAGAATTTTCACGGCCATTGACTGTAATCGACTTGGGCAGCCAGCTATAAGCACAACGTCATCCGCAAATGCAAGATAGCGCAGTTGTTTTCCAAAGATATCATAGCCGTCTCTATCTTCTCAGTAGACAGAATCAATTGCGAACTGAAGACACGTGATGAAGATAAGTGGCAAAAAGCATCCCCTTGGCGAACTCCCCTCTGTACTTTGAACGGAGCATTGGCTTTATCAGATTGAAGCGAGGCCGTAGCTGCTTGATACAGGAGTTGTATCATCGTTATTGTATCGGTATCAACTCCGTAGTGGGCAAGAGCTCTCCAAATTGAGTTGAACTCAATGGTATTAAATGCCTTCTGAAAGTCAAGAAAAAGGAATGCGATGGGTAGGTGATATTTATGCGTTTTCTCAAAAAGTTGATTGATAGCTTGTAAATGGTCAGTAGTTGAGAAACGTTGACGAAACCCAGCTTGCTCAACAGATAGGTACTTGCACACTTTTTCTTCGACTCGACATGCCAGTGCTCTCGTCAGAACTTTGTAGATTGTGGGTAAAAGGGAGATCGGTCGGTAGTTCTTAATATCGTAAACTCTTACCAGGGAACCAACTATGCCGAGAGTGACAGAAGAAAAGCATGGCCAACTCGCAGCTGGAGAAGATCATGGGAATGATGGCAGAATAGTTGCGTCTCCAGCACGAAGAGATGATGACACTGTTCACCAGCCTTGCGAGAGGCCAGAATGCTACCGTCCAAGATGCTGGGAAGGATCAATACGATCGACTCAGCAAAGAAGTCCAGAAGTTTATCTTCAACGAAGACACTGGAAACACATTCGCATACTGGTACGACAGGTATGGTCCAATTATAAAAGATGCTGTTTTACCAGACAATAAAAAGCGGGACTTGATCCTCATGAAACTCGATGAGGAGTTGTATCGGAAATACGCCAATGACGTCCTTCCTTTGAAACCATGCGAGATTGTTCTGGAAGAAACAGTTGCGAATTTGCAAAAGCTATTCGCATCTAAGAAGACACTTATACGCCGACGATACGAGTGTCTCCGGATCACTTGTCCAGCACTGACTCCAACCAACATACCCTTTAGGGAGTACGCAAACACAATCAAGAGAATGGACGAAGACGCTAGACTCAAAGAGGTGGATTATACAGCAATGAAGACGCTACAGTTCGTAGCAGGTCTTCAGGACCCCTCGCTTAGGGAAGTCCGTCTGAGAATGATCCGCAGGCTGGACACCCACACGGAGGGCACACCATTGACAATAGAAGATCTTGTCAATGAGTGCGAAAACTACACCGCATTGAAGATGGACAACACAGACATGGAAGGGGCTCAAGATATTCATGCTGTGTGGAAGAAGAAGATAAAGTGCTTTGACTATGCAGGACCGCATAAAAGACGCGAATGCCCTCGCCTCCTTTCTGCTAAATGTAAGAAGCGAAAGGAAGCAGTGACTCAGACTCATGGTCATCAGAAGAAACAGTGCAAGAAGGTTGCCGCGTTTAGTGCAGAAAAGCGCGTACCTATCTTGACGTCACTATTCAAGGATGTCCCATACGGTTCCAACTTGACACTGGCGCTGATATAACATTGATATCACGCCGAGCTTAGAAGAAAATAGGATCGCCGACCCTAGAACCATACATCCTGCCAGTGAAAACTGCCCATGGAAATATGATGAAGATTGACGGCAAATTCTTTACTCAGTTCTCCGTCAAAGACTGTGTGACAGGAAAGTCGATTCTTGGAAAGGGAACATGTTATGTCACTAAAGAAACAAATCTGCTAGGATTGGAGTGGTGCGTTCATTTGCCTGCTTACAATGAACTGAAGAACAAATATCACTGTCGTATGGTGACCCAAGATAAAGAACTGAGAGCAGAAGTAGTCGCTAACTTGAAGAAAGAGTACGCAGATGTCTTCAAGAGTGGACTTGGGAAATGCTCAATAACTAAGGCGAAATTGTCCTGAAGGACAATGTGGTCCTTGTGTTTAAGAAAAGGCGACCTGTTTCGTTTGCGTCTATAAAGGAACTGGAGGCAGAAATCAACCGATTGGCGTCCGTGGGAGTGATTTCTGCAGTGGAACATTCGGATTGGGCAGCACCAATAGTGGTGGTGAAGAAGAAAAACGGGAAAATCTGTTTGTGTGCCGACTTTTCAACAGGCCTGAATGATGCATTACAACTGCACCAACACCCATTACCTACCGCTGAGGATGTATTCGCAAAGCTAAATGGAAGCCAGCTGTTTACGCAGATCGACTCGACTTAATTACTATCGCAATTAGCTTATCTGCAGATAGAGGTTGATGAAGCATCAAAGGAGATGCTGACGATAAACACGCACAAAGAATTATACCGCTATGATCGTTTACCTTTCGGAGTCAACGCCCGGTATATTCCAGAAGATCATGGACTCAATGATACGTGGACTAGAAGGAGTAGCCGCATACTTAGATGATATCATCGTTACCGGAAAGTCTTATGAAAAACACCAAAAGAATTTGGATGCACTGTTCAAAAGACTTGAGGAATACGGCTTTCACGTTCAGCTGGTGAAGTGCAACTTCTTAATGCCCGAGATTTGCTATCTTGGATGCATTATAAACAAGAACGGTCGCCACCCAGATCCAAAGAAGATTGAAGTAATCCGCGAAATGCCTGCACCGAGGAATATTGCGGAATTACGTTCTTTCTTAGGAATGATCAGTTACTAAGGGTCGTTTGTTGCAGAAAAGCATCAATTACGCGCACCATTGATAGCATTGTTGAAGAAGAACGTTTCTTTCAAATGGACGGAAGAATGTGAAAAAGCATTCAACCGTGCCAAGGAAGTTCTTACTTCTGATCTGCTCCTAACACATTTTGATCCGAGTCTTGAGATATTGGTTGCCGCTGACGCTTCAGATTACGGAATTGGAGCGGTAATACTGCATAGAATGCCGGATGGAACACAAAAAGCAATTTGCCATGCAAGTCGAAGTCTCACCGTCGCCGAGAGAAACTATGGACAGATTGAAAAAGAAGGACTCGCTTTGATATTTGCAGTTCGCAAGTTCCATCGCTATATTTATGGACGTCGATTCATACTGCTGACGGATCATAAACCACTATTACATATCTTCAGAGCGAAGAAAATGGTACCAGGGTATACAGCAAATAGACTTCAACGATGGAAGTTGATTCTGCTAGCTTACGATTTCGACCTTCAATATCAGAAGACGACCGATTTCGGACAAGCTGATGTGCTGTCCCGCCTAATCCCTCCGAAACCTTTTCAGACAGAAGACATGGTGATAGCGAAAATAGAAGAGGACACGCGTGCCATCCAAAGCACTACAGTAAAAGCGCTGCCCGTGACAAGAAGTGCGATTGTAGAAGAGTCCCAGAAGGACGAACTCATATCGCAGGTTATAGAGCTACACAAAAAGGGATCATGGCCGCCCAAACCGAAAGGCGAAATTGCCAAATGGAAGGCACTAAGCGGAAATCTGTCAGTTCAAGACGGGTGTTTATACTTTGGCCACAGGACAGTTTCCGACTGCTCTTCGACAGACTGTCTTAAGGCAGTTACACGAAGGACATCCCGGAATGACACGGATGAAGATGCTTGCGAGAGGATACGTGTACTGGAAAGGCATCGAACAAGACATCGAAGAGGCCGTCCGCCGTTGTCGTGACTGTCAAGAAGCCGCGAAAATGCCTGTAAACCAGAGTTGAGTTTATGGAATTTGGAAAAGAGAAGCCATGGAACAGGGTACATATCGACTTTGCGGGACCTTTCTACGGAAGATCGTCTCTTATACAAGTTGACGCATATTCAAAATGGCCAGAATTTTATTAAATGTCATCCACTTCAGTCAAGGCTACTTTACGAAAATTGAAATTATTATTTGCACAGTTTGGCAATCCTCAAGTACTCGTTTCAGATAATGGAAGTCAGTTTACAGCCAAAGAATTTCAAGATTTCTGCAGAAACTGTGGAATCGAACATATCCGTTCGCCGCCATTCTACCCGCAATCAAACGGTCAAGCAGAACGTTTCGTGGACATCTTAAAAGAAAACATTGCAGAAAATAAAGGACGGGGAGATGTCGGATAAATTAGCTGAACTTCTGCAGAACTATCGAAGGACGCCAAATACTTCGACACCCGGAAAATTATCTCCTGCTGAATTTTCTTAGGCCGACCAATCCGGACAAGGCTTTCGTTATTGGATGAATCAGCAAGGAAAAAGGGAAACATGATACCAAGATGGAGGAACAGTTCAACCGCCATCATGGAGCAAGGTCTAGATCGTATGATACGAATGATCACGTATGGGTCAGAGACTACCGCTCGAAACATGATCATTGGATCCCAGCTGTAGTGAAGAGTCGCTTGGGAAGAGTATTGTACGAAGATGAGACTGAAGACAACCTTCGTTGGAGAAGACACGCCAACCAAATGCGCAGAAACGACGTGAAGCACAAACACAGCCAACGAAAACAACAGTCAAAATTGAGAAGCCGAAGAAACCAACATCGTGTTGCAGATACCATCCCGCAATCAGATCACAACCCAACTATGTCACCAGACTCCTAGACATCATCATTCAAGAAACATTATGGTAGACATCTAATGAAGAAGAAGACATAAAATAGTTTTGTCTTAGGAGGGAGGTGTTGAGGAATGATATGTTACTGATTAGTGATAATGACTTTGTTGATGTCAAAATCAGTAAACAGTAAAATGTGTCAGTAAACAATCATGCGAGACGATAAGCCCACTTGCATTCCTGGTTGAAATTGGATGATCTCCTGAGCCTCTGTCCTTGCGCTCCCGACTCTGCTAACACAAGCTGTTGGTAGGCGTTGAGTAATAAAGTGAAGTAACTGTAAAATGCAAGTGTTTTTATACTTCTTGTTGTTACAATTCTGCGATATCTTCCAACTGTAAATAAAGGGAGTTTCATTATAAAATTTTGAGACAGGCAGGATAGTTGTGAGAGGAGCGATATATTCAGCACAAGCTACAGCTAGACTTTTATAAAGCCAACAATGAACGCTTTAGATGCTAGAAATTATACTGGAGGTAGACTATCTTCAATGTCTTATGCTTAATGTGCAAGAAGTAAAATTTGTCGTCTTTGCCTCTTGCGAGAGATGTGCAAAGTTCATATGTATCGTAATTGGAAATATTTTGCAAGATTGCCATAATAAAGTGAGCAGTTTTAAGCCTTTGAGAAGCTAATCATTTCTACCCACCTACTGCATATAAAGTGAACCACTTAAAGGCAGTGTCCAAGCAAAAAAGTCGATTTTGAGATTTTGTGCTTACCCGGGCCTATTCGCCATGCTGAATCCGATAAATCACAATAGAGAGCGCGAAAACGCCAAAAAAGCCCCTAACGCAGGAGGGAAATCGCAGGTGGGCGAGGCCGTTCACACCGCGTCGTCACTCTCTCAGGCTTTAGGAGCGATCTTCTCGGTTCCAATTTTATGTCATGCGTTTCGCAGTTGGGTGGTGGTGATGTTAGTGCGGTTAGCGGAAGCGAGAAAATCGCTACTGAAGCTGGGAAAGTGACGCCACTATGTGAACAGCCCCGCCCACCTGCAATTTCCCTCCTCCGTTAGAGCCTTTTTTCGCCGTTTTCGTGCTCTCCATTGTGGTTTATCGGATTCAGCATGGCGAATAGGCCCGGGTTAGCACAAAATTTCAAAACCGGCTTTCTGCCTGGACACTGCCTTCAAGTTAATAGAATGAAGAATAAAAGCGAATTGTGACTGCACTAGCGCTGCGTACTTTGCGTTTCTGATATAGATCAAACAAAATGTATTTAGCAATTTTCACGTCATCGGCATAATAAAATAAGTCTCAATCTGAGTAAGGCTTCAGCTCTCCATTTTTGTAAACCTAGTGATATTCTCTCATTGATGCATATACATCTGCTAAGTATAATCATGAAAATTCTATTGTATGCGTTTATGTAATATTGCCAATGAGAAAACCAATTTACTTCCAAATAAACATCTAACGTTCCTTTTTTTGGTTTTTCGTGAGGTAATGCTCCATCGCTTCCATATCAGAAAACGAAATGTTCACGATATTTCACAGAAATTTGAACAGAGCAGAGAGTGGATTTGAAAAGCTAAATGCTGTTGATTATGCGATGGATGAAAAAGCTTGTATTTTCCCTTATATGGAAATTTAGCATTACAAATCGAGACTGATTACTTCCTCACTTCAAACCGTTCTTGCGTAATATTTTGATCTAAGGATATTCAACGTGCTTTAGAAGCACAATGGCTTAGTTTTTTTTTACAAGTTTATTGACTGTAAGGTCTACTTTAAAGCTGAAGAGATTTACACTAGTAAAGACTTCACATCAACCCGTTCTCATCTAAAATACATATTGTTCTCGGTATCTTAACGTACATAGTGACTCTGTTATGCATAATCATAGCTGAAAACAAAGAATAAATATACATGAAACCACCAGCCTTTCGTTACCCAAGTAAACGATGAACGGATGATATCACAGTAAGAGAGCCTATACAATTCAATAAGAAATGCGTTCGATACTCGAATCAGAGAAGAATAAATCCAATAATGTACAATGCACCTTGTGGAAAAGCTCAAACGCAAATGAGAGCTTATTCATTGGCAAAGACCTGTGCATAATCGAAAAAAATAATGACCAAGAATAGCCAGTCCAAGAAAACGTGTAGAATGAATTTCTTTGCGAAGTTACTCAGCATAACAATATTTTTTCACTGTTGATAAGCAGAAAATGCATGACTCTAATCCAACGAATCCTTGACGGACTAGCGCATGGGAGGTTCTTAACATAAGGTTCTAAAATGTATGAGTAGTAAGTATGATCGGCTTCGGCAGGCCATGTTGATACTCCATAATGAAGATCGCCAGTTCCCACATCTATACTAGGTTGTTTCAAACTTTCTGTCCAATTTGCGATTTTTCCATCTAAAATCTCATAACTTTTTTCAAAACTAACCGTATATTGAACAAATTACATTTTGTTGTATTTAGCGAGTTTATGGCTATCAAAAGCACTTTATGCCATGTAAGGAAGGCAAGCGAGAGAGAAGAGAAAACTTTTTGACTTTTGCAAAGTTTTTTCAAAACCGTCCAATTTGACTTACTAATGCTTTCATATAAGGATGGGCAGACATATTTGGCTGCCATCATTAAGTTATACTTCAGAGGTTCTTTTGCGGTTAGAGAGAATCCGATTTATTTTCGCTGCATAGAAATATTTGCAAGCAAATCAGAAAACGCATTATTTGAGTCCTCCTCCGCGTACGAAAATATGCCGACTTTCTAATATTTGATTTTTCTTGCCGTCGCGAACGAAAAAAGCTAACTGGCCGATGGACCCGGCTTGCTTTCGCTAGACTTTATCATATGCATTATTGAATGCGCCACCGTTTGCTGTACGTAGATTGTTGTCACTTTTTAATGACCGAGTTTGTCTTCTATCTTTGATAAAAAATTAAGTAAGATATTCCCTACGTCGGGAAAAACTGTGCGTATGTTAGCCTGTTACAGCTTCACCCATTATAAAATATTACATATTTAGTTTTACGAATACTGCGTAAGTTCTCTTTATGGAAACTTTTTTTTGGGCATGACTGCATTTTGGCAACTTTGCTTCGGGGCTTGAAATTTCATCACTGGGAAGTTGATTCGCCAAGCATCAGTAAGCACTAAAAAGAGCAGGAAAAGTACTTTTAAATGATGTTTACGACAATGCCATAAGTGCGAAACCCTAAGAAAATAGCAGCGTTAAAACAAGGCAATTGAAAATTGGTCAGAACTTTTGAAGCAGCCTAGTACAACGTTTCCTTGTCTTTATCCCACTTCTGTAAGCCATTTCCTGGCCTTGACTTATTAACTTACGAGCAACCTAACTGCACTATCCAAAGACGTGCCAGACCATAATGCCAAAGTGGCACTGTCTGGTGTTTTAATAGTTGGCATGCTCCCTCCCTTCCCCCCCCCCCCTCCACCACCACCACCCACCCCCTGAGCGCTCCAGGCCTTCGATAAAGTTTGGTTAAGACCGCGTCAGAAATGGAATTTTCATTCGAAACAGTACAGACAGTACAGAGTACAGACATAAAGGCTACTGCAGGACGAAGGCGCAGAAGCAGTATTAGTTGAGCGTGCGCGAACATGACGCGCACGCATTTTCACCGTTGTAAATCCTGCGTCTCATGCGCTCTGCGGCTAATAAAGCCGCGTTCGCGCCCAAAGATGTTGCGCCTTCGTCATGCAGCAGCCTTTACACGCAGAGGCACAGGAAGACATTGAAATTCGAACGTCTATAAAATGGACATTGTATTGTGATTTTATTGAGTATGTTTGCCTTCGTTCAGAAAAAAAACTAATCTTAGTGGCAAGGGTAGAAGAAACAAGTTTCACCTAGTGCTTTGTTCCATAACGTTGTTTTCATAAAGCAAGAAGTTACGCATTTTTATTAAACATATTGGTGATGAGCATCCTCGCAATCAAAAATAATACAAAGAGAAATTTGAGGCCCTCTCAGAAATTTTAGAACAACATATTCAAAGTGTTGAGTATGGCTCTGTCGCAGAACGTAACCTGAACACGATGACGATGATCACAACTAAAAAATTGCTGCATTATATCCCTTTTGCAGCTGAGTCACGTATTCTCTTACCTTTCTTTCGTTTGCAGTTCTTGTGGATACGAGAACGACAGATGCTCCATTAGCCTTACGACAAAACAAATGGGACACTCTTTGGCGCAAGGTTTTGTTAAATATGAGATATACTGTCGGGTTTGCCTTGAAAAGCAATAAATTTTCCCGAAGATATATAGCGAAAGATCTTACCGCATTGTTGAGGTAGTAGAATGTTGACGTCGTAAAGCCAACCCACTCTGTGAATGGCATATATGGCAGCCATAGCCAACATGACCATGTCATTACGTAGATCAGCGATGCACCCAAAAACTAAAGTTTTTCAAATTGCAATTTGAGAGTTGTTTCTTTGAAGTTTCAATCTAGCGCCTGAAGTATACAACAATTCTCATTATAAAAACAGCTTCAAAAATTAAGCAGTTTTATTAACACTCGGAATAAGAGAAAATCTCCAATCAAAACAATACTCTAAGAAATTTGTAAATCATGGTGTTGAAACATGTGAGATTCATTTGTAGTTGTTGCGCTTAGAGTAACATGCTGTTCCACAACTCTTTTATTTGTAACACTAAGCTGTTTCAAAAGTTCTGTCCGATTTTCAATTGCCTTGTTTTAACGCTGCTATTTTCTTAGAGTTTCACACTTACGGCATTGTCGTAAACATCATCTAAAAGTACTTTTCCTGCTCTTTTTAGTGCCTACTGATGCTTGGCGAATCATCTTTCCAGTGATAAAATTTCAAGCCCCGAAGGAGAGTTGCCAAAATGCAGTCATACCCTAGAAAAAGTTTCCATGAAGGGAACTTCCGCAGTATCCGTAAAACTAAACATATGATATTTTATAATGGTTGAGGGTGTAAAGGGCTAACATAAGCACACTTTTAACGCGACGAAGACAATGTCTTACTTTTTCATTTTTTTTTCAAAGATGGAAGACAAACCCAGTTATTCAACAAGCGACAACAATCTACATATATTAGGTTGTCCGGAAATTAATGCCCGTTTTGAATTTCAACCGCAATAAGTCATACACTTCTCATTTCTATGTAGGTCGCTAAACACCATTTGATAGAATAAAGCAAGCTTTATAAGAAGGCTATCTTGCTTTAGCAACAGCTCTGATCCACCACGAGTTTCGAGCCAGAAACTGAAAAGATTCAACTACCCAAAAAATTGAGAAAAATCAAACCTCCACATAAAACATCTATATAAGCCTTTGCCGTATTTTTTCCTTTGTTAGAAATCAAGAAAACGGAAATTTTCGGGCATTTTCCAAAATGGTGTTGTGGCGTTCCCACATAGGTAGTTGTATACTACAAACCTGTAGAAGTATAAACGTAAATTCTCAGCTTTCTAAAAGCTTTAGTTCTCGAGAAATTTGAATTTTAGCTTAGACTACCTAAGTAGGGAAAACTATATTCGCTATTTCTCGAGAACTAAAGCTTGTAGAAAGCTGAAAATTCAAGTCTATACTTCTACAGGCTTGTGGTATACAACTAGCTATGTGGGGACGGCACAGCATCATTTTGGCAAAAACATGAAAATTTCCATTTTCTTGGTTTCTAACAAAGGAAAAAATACGGCAAAGGCTTATATAGATGTTTCATGTAGATAGTGTTTACACGAGCAAGTCAGAAATTTTGTAGGATTTTTGTGAACGGAGTTACGATTTTCTTCGATTTTTCGAGCAGTTGAATCTTTTTGGTTTTCGGCTCGAAACTCGAGGTGGATCAGAGCTGTTGCTAAAGCAGAACAGCCATCTTGTAGAGCTTGCTTTGCTCTATCGGATGGTACTTTGCAACCTATTAAGAAATGAGAAATGTATGACTTATTGCGGTTGAAATTCAAAACGGGCATTAATTTTCGGACAACCTAATATTACATATATTATAGTAAAGCGAGGGCAAACAGATATTGTCGGCCAATTGGCTTTCTTCGTTTGCGACATCAAAAAAATCAAATATTATAAAGTCGGCATGTTTTTGCACGCGGAGGAGGGCTCAAATAATGGGTTTTTTTGATTTGCTTGCAAATATTTCTATGCAGCGAAAATAAATCGGATTCTCTCTAACCGCAAAAGAACCTCTGAAGTATAGGCTATCAATGATGGTAGTCAAATATGTCGGTCCATCCTCATATAGAAGCTTAGTAAGTCAAACTGGACGGTTTTGTAGAAAACCTTGCAAAAGTCAAAAACTTTTCTCTTCTCTCTCGCTTGCCTTCCTTACATGGCATAAAGTGCTCTTGATAGCCATAAACTCGCTAAATACAGCAAAACTCAATTTGTTCAAAATTGTTAATTTTGAAAAAAGTTATGAGATTTTAAATGGAAAAATCGCAAATCGGACAGAACTTTTGAAAGAAGCTAGTATTATTTTTCCCTTTGAAAATTGAAAGCTGAACAATTCATAGATTCACGTTAGCAACTGAAAATTTTTTTCTGCTCTTACCTGAGCAAGCAACCGAGCCTCCATCCTGTTACTGGTGTTTCCGGTGCTCGAAGTAGATTGCTGAAAGCAACATTTCATATTGCTAAAGGACTGCTCAATAAAACGGCTTTTCGTCTAGTTTGGTAGTTTGAAAATTGCTAATGTAAAAGCAGTCTATTAACTTGGAGATCAAACCTGTAAGCTAAGCATAATGCGCCATTGTGTTGGTCTTGGTTTTCACAACGACTGGTCTATTTCGCAGGGGCTGTCAGCTATATGCTGTGGGTGTGCTGTAGCTAGTACTGCTGTCTGGGCACTTGCTACCCTTTGAACGCACTCTGTACTATTAGTTTTTTTCTTACAAATCCTCTTTTTTTACCTTTTCAACTTGCTCCACTCAATTAAAAAACTGAAGCACCCCAAAATCCCGCTACTGTTTCCTACGTCAAGCTTATATCAGTGCGCTACAAACTCTGATTTTCTACGGACATTTCTTTTCAGGGTTTTCTACTTTCGGCCGCTCATTTTTGGCCATCCCAGAATCCCTGCCGATGGCGACCCTCTTTTTTTGCCAGAGGCTGAGCGCGTAAACCTGCACTCTTCTCTTTGCGCTCATTTGAGCAACTTGTTGATTCAAGCTGATGAACGCACTGAATCACTTGTTTAGTATCCTAGAAAGGCCTACCGTACGCCTAGTACACCAGGCTATACCAATACTCTAAAGTCGCCACACTTCTCAAAAACTCGTTGCTCACAAATTAGGTTTTCGAAAATTGTCTGAAAATACAAAAATCTGGAAACTGTCAAAAGATTTGACACAATTTCTAATACACTACACAGTAACTTCTTATCTTTACAAAAGTCTTTTTCTAAGTGGAGGATCCCAAGTGACCATGACTTTTTGAACGAGACATATACCAGTATGCTCTTCTGTATGCGGAGTCTATATTCGTGCTTCGTATCTGCGTGAGGTTCCTGTGTAAAAATTATAAGCGTTTTCCCTCCGGGTTTGCATAGCTCATAGAGAGAGCGGGACTCGCCTCCAATTCCGTCAGCAACTTGTAGCTCAGTGGATAGTGTGTTAGCTGTGAGACTGGTTGCATTTGAGCTCGTGTGTCCTTTTGAATGTAAAACTTTTGCTGTTGAATGTAAAATTCCTTCTTGAACAGTCTTTAATGTCAAAAAAAAAGCTTTTTGTCAAAAGCTAGCTATTTCTCTAGTTAGACTATTAGACTACGCACAAACCGGAGCAAGCTTGTGTTGAGCGCTGAAATTGTTTAAAGTCAAGATGACTGATACGAGGAAGGTGCTCGCTTGCCATGATCAAACTTACGAAATTTGTCACATTGGTTTGAAGAATTACGCGCAAAGCAGTACTTTCTCTGAGCATAAAAAATATTGAAACTGGCATACTTGGAATTTGAAGTAATTAAAGCTCAGGAAGCGACTTTTACATCAAGAAAAGACATACAAACAAGTGGATTCAGATCTCAAAAGCTAAATCCGCGGATCAGCACACTAGTCAATAGGCCACTTGTTCTCGGTTGCATAGACGGCGTCTGTACTTATCATGAGCTGCGCAAACTGGAGGAAAAAGGCATAACTCTTAACTTCTTACATAAAAACGCACAGCAGATAACGAACTCGGATATGGTTTGCTTAACGAAGAACATATACTGGTATAATCTTTGCTTCAGTCAGATCGACGGCTGGAGAGCGGGGCTCCGTGACCTAATCTTATATATAAAGCTGAATGTCTGTCTGTATGTATGTCTGTCTGTATGTATGTCTGTACGTATGTGCGGAATAGAAATTTTTATTTCTGATTTTTTTTCTTATATTTTTTTTTATTTCACCCCGAAGGGGGTGATCAGCATGTTCGATTACCCCCCTGTGCCAACTCCCAGCCCCGTAGCTCAAATTTTGCAAAAAATCGATAAAATCGATATCGATCGATAACGAAAAGTAGCCTATGACACGCTCCCTGCCCCGAAGTATATGTGTGCCAAGTTTGGTCCCGATCGGTTCAGAAATAAAAATTTCTATTCCGCACATACGTACAGACATACATACAGACAGACATACATACAGACAGACATTCAGCTTTATATATAAGATAATCTCACGAGTACCATAATGAAAAAGGACAGAGAAACCATGAAAAAATGTAATTGTGATTTTATAGAAATGATCAGTGCACTCTTTCAATACGTTTGAGCATAACATTAGTGCTCAAATTATTTTAGGGTGGCTGTTTTGTAATCACCGCAATCGCTTATCCCTTACCGAAATCCACTCCTAGATGACAGGAGAAATAATTTGATGCAGAGTTGAGGATAAGAAATAAAGATTACCTCGTTTGAATCAGCATAACCAAGTGCCACTATATACCCTTCTAGTCCAAGGTTCTAAAAAACAAAGTACTGGATATTCTCACAAACAGTTACTACATTCGTAATCAGGATGCTCGACTATCCCTTTGCCAACTCTCAGTCCCGGAGCTCAAACTTTGCAAAAAAGTCGATAAAATCGATGAAAGTATTGGACGATTTCAAAAACTAATATTGTATTCGTAATCAGCATGCTTGATTATCCCCCTGTGCCAACTCGCAGCGGCGTAGTTTGGACTTTGCAAAAAATCGACAAAATCGATAAAAGTAACGAACGGTTCCAAAAACTAATATTGTATTCGTAAAGCATGCTCGATTACTCCCCTGTGCCAACACCCAGCCCCGTAGCTCAAACTTTGCAAAAAAAATCGATAAAATCGATATCGATCGATGACAAAAAGTAGCCTGTGACACCCGCCCCGCCCCGAACTGTATGTGTGCCAAGTTTGGTCCGGATCGGTTCGGAAATGATATTTTCTATTCGGAAAATACGTACACACATACAGACATACAGACAAACAGACATTCAGCTTTATATATAAGATAATCTCACGTGTACAATAATGAAAGAGGACAGAGAAACCATGAACACAGGAAAAAGCAAGTTGTCTTAAAGGCAGGGAGTTGGACATGATAGGACATCATGAGAAAGCGAGAAGCTCTTAACCCACCAGGACGCGCAAGCATCCTCTAGAAGAGACTGTGAAGTCGCAGAAAAGTAATCACAAAGAGCGGAACGTATAGAATGGTAAAGATGACCAAGATTACAATAAAGATGGTAGACTTTCCAATACTTTAAATCTCGAGTAAAGTTCATTTTTTCTTAAAATAAATCTCGAGCAAAGTTCATTTTTTCATAAAACAAAGCTCTTTTTGATAACCTCGAAAGGTTAGCTGGAGAAGACATAGAAATAGCACACAAAAAGGTTTGCACTAGTTTTCATGAAATTGAATTCCCCTCAAAGTTGTAAGTTGATTTTGAAATTAATCAAAGTTGCGCAATGCAAAAAATGGATTTGAATTAAAAGACGAAACTTTATTACTTTGACTCAACCCCGTATAATTTTGCTTCTATGTGTTGCACCATAAAGCCCTAATCAACGAACTGTTCTGGTCATACTTACGTTGGGCATTTGACTAATTTCGCCACTGCTTCGACTACCTCACTATCTGTCCTGCCGCATATGTCTGAGACCATCCCTCAGTCATCCTCTTGTATTTTTTCGAAAAGATGATCAAAAACTGCATCTGAAACTTCTACAACTAATGATCTACAGATCATCTGATTTTGTGTATTTCCTGTTTGAGTAACAGAAATAAGCGGCTTTGGTAATAGCAAGTTTATTACATTTCTGTACACCTGCACAAAGATCCATTTAAAGCTCTCGGGAGTGTTGCAGTAAGTCCTCAAAAAGTTCCGTAACAACCGAGGACTATGTGGTAAACTTCCCGAAGTGATACTCAGGTAGTCCCCCTTGAAGATTTCTCATGAACTGTCTGAGAATTCGCATATTCTTTTGAACCGGAAAAAATCATGCGCAATCTTTCGTAAGTCGTGAGACACTCGCATAGCACTTCAAAGGGAATATAGTTGACAACTTGATACCTGCGATTCGCGGCCCATTCTTCGAACTTTGTAAAATATTCCAAAGTAGAAGATGAAAGTAATCACTATCACTCCTGCATTCACGCCCAGATCTAAGTATTGAAACCTGTAAAAGATAACTTTTTTAAGGATACACCTCCAATCTTGAACTTTCACCCCCAGATGAAGGAAGTCTTTTTTGACTTGCTTGACCAAAAATAGATCTTTATAGCGAACTACACAAGAGTATTGGGAACATGATAATTACGTTTTGGCAGTGGATACAACAACTACAAATGGGTACGAAAAATTGAAGTTACTGTTCATTTATCACACTATTATGTCTTCAATGGGAGTACAAAGGTTTTCGCCATGCGAATAACGTGTTGCAACTTACAGACGTCACCTAACTCAGGTCGGTCTTTTGAAAAGCGACACATCTCGTCGGAGTCACCTCAAAACGCTAATTTTAAATCTACTGGCTGCGAAGCATTACTCTGAAGCAAGTTATGAGCTCTTTCCTGAGTATCATCTAAGTAGTGGTTCGTATGCATAATACACCCTATGAAGGCCAAATGATTCAATTTGACGTATTTCGAATTTTCACCACTTTTTTGAGCAAATTCCATCTACAAGCCCTTTTCCCATAATCAGTTATATTCAGTAACACATGCTAAAAAGCTCATATCTTGCTTCAGAGTAATGCTTCGAAGCTAAGGACAGCATATTTGAAGTCACCGTTTCAAGCTGATTTCGGACATATGCGTCGTTTACCGAAAGGCCGACCTGAGTTAAGTGCCTTCCCTTGTTAGCCCCGTACACGATTCAAATACTTTTGCATCACCTTACAGCTCACGCTCGAATGAGTTAGGGTGCCTGGCCTCGAAGGCAGTTGCTTGGCAGATTTGCTTTTCCGAATTTTTGAATTTTCTGGTCTTTTCGGCGGCGTTGAACCCAAAAATCTACTGTAAAGCTTTGGAGAATGTAAGCTTTGCTCCAAAGACCAAATGTGCTGGAAGTTTGGGGTCAAAAACTGCGCGCTGTAGAAGAGATTTCGTCTGCAGAGTCGAATAAGTGAAACACTTCACACATTTTGGTAAATGAGCGGTTGCCTCTGACAGCCAATCTCCCTCAGAATTCGAATATCTGATTCCGAACTCTCAAAATCTGCGTCTGAAATTGCTGTGGCAATTCTTCTATTATGGTGAATTCTCAAGCACTATGTTGGATTCGGCACATTTGGAGCACTTACATTTTGGAAAAAGAAAGCGGAGCCGCTATTCCGCCAAACAGCAGCCTTCAGGATACGCGTGCAGATTTGATAAGACCGAGATTCTTATGCGATACGGAGAGTATGCCACTGTCCAATTCTGACATGGCAGAGTCGGATTGACGCGCCCTCTAACCGGTAAACTTAGGCCCCGGTCAGACTTCACGCGACTTAATCGTCGCGACCAAATCGCCAAGATTTCCATTCATTTTCACTTCACATTCAAAAATTTCGGTCTGGAAAAGTATCACAACCGAATGCAAGTTGATCTGCATGGAATGATGTTGTAACAGTTGTCTCCTCGCGATTCAGTCGCGACGATCAAATCGCGTGAAGTCTGCCCGGGGCCTTACGCTAACACCGCTCAAGCGAATAGAGCGGTCATGTCTAGATGCTCATCCTAACTACACTTTCGTTTGCGCTTTTGCGTTCTTCCAGAACTGTGGCAAAGACAGGCAGGTGTTTTTCCCTCCTGAAACCAATATCCACTTAAGACAAGAAAGAAGAGCAGGAAATCCAAGTTTACATCTGCTTGCTTCTTGCGTTTAGATCGAAATTAAAACGCCCCATGATGAAATTCACAGCGATGCTCTTGTAGATAGAACGTGCTTCTTTGCAGAAGATAATCCAAACACTGAATGAGCAGACTCTCAGCGTTAAGCTACGTGTAACTATTTCAGCTCACCAACTCAGTAGGTTGGGTTAGAGAAAAACGAATTCGATAGAGGGGAACAAGTTACTGAATGCAAGATGTTTGCAGTGAAACAAGAAACAATTTTTTGAAGCAGAATCGTATGCAGTCCTTTCTTATCTAAACGTTAATATTACCAAGCATTTACATAAAGTTGACTGCACCCGGTCATTGAAACTTCGAAAACATACCTGCAAACTTTTAAGTTTTTTGGGTTGCATAAATTCTCTTCAAAACCAATGCTAGAGTCAATGATTTTACCAGTGCATGTAGAAGAGTGTGAGATATTCTTAAAATGAAACACCTAATTAACAAGGACGTCCGACTAGTTGAAGTGAACTTTCCAAATGAGTCTTACGCCACTTTGAAGAGCATCGAACGGTGATTTCAAACCTGTGGCCGTATTCATCAACGAACCTTGAGGTTAAATTTTACCTTGAGAGCACGTCTCAAGGTAGATTTTAACCTCAAGGTAACTTTGCTATTCACAAATCTACCTTGAGGTTAAAATCTACCCGGTAGTCAACAGAGTACTCACTGACGTTTATTCGGAACATGCCATAACGTATCAGCGGTGCATGAAATCTACTGCTAGTGATTTTCCGACTGCCATGTTGATAATGCCGTATATCTTGTGGATGCACGTTACCATGTTTTGGCAGGAAAGTCTCCTGAGGAAGTAAGTAATCATGTTTCAACATGATTGGACGTGGCAATTGATATAGGGTTGTCTCAAATGTTAGTACACACTTTTTAATCGTTAATATCTCTTCTCACACAAAGTCTTTCGGTTAGATTCAACAGCCATCCAGTAGAGCAGGCTTGAACTTAGATTGCTGGTATGGAGCAAAGCACCTATAGCTCTTCATTACTGTAGTATTACTATAGAAATTGAAGAGGGTTTCAAACAAAGAAAAAACCCTCCTTAACTTCCTATCAAATTTATATAAAAATATACATTGATGGTTGAAATCAGTGTATGAATTTTGGCCCAAAATGGATACTCAGCAAGCTGAAAACTTTACCACAAGACTAAACAGAGTCGCTGATCATGAATGTGAACTTTCCAATTTACCAGAAGGCTTTTTTTCATAACTTATGCCAAGTAACCCGCAGTTGCCTTTTTTCAGTGCTTCAAAATCTAAACCAATTGGAACGCGTAAAAACTCTCAGCAAGGTTGCTAATGGTGTTAGCATTTCTGAAGCACTGCTACACAGCTTTCCAGCTTTTTGGAAGCCTTTTTTGCTGGCCTATTTCAAAATGACGCTGTATATTTTTCTACCGATCTTACAGCAATTAAGAGCCATAGGTGTTTTGCTCCATACTATAAACCTAAGTTGAAGCCTGCACTACTGCATGGTACTTGCAGCTAAGCAAAAGGCTTCCTGAGAAGAGAGTTACCAACGATCAAAAAGTGAGTACTTACATTTGGGACACCGTGTACATTAGGAAGAAGAACACGCTTCATGGCCATCGGGCATAAGTAGAGTTAGAATTGAGCTCTATCATATGAAACGCAAATACCGCAAAGATTCACATAAGTTTTCAAAATTTTTACATAACTCTGTTTCACTCTTATAGTTTAGTATGTAAAACTTTGGTCCCAAAACTCCTCCCTGCCTCTTTATTAGGATCCGGAACAGCACAACGCCGGTCCTTTTCGGGAGGGAATCGCTCAATCGAACAACCTACGCAACTGGCGAGATCAAGCGGGAAATCATAAAAATCGATAGTGGCAAAGGTGAAGTCGTTTCACGGGTGTCTTTTTGCCACCGTCGTGCTGGGCTCTGATACCATGTTAAAGGGCTTAGAACGCTGATACCACTGTTTTCCTTAGCTGCGGAATTTATGGACAAAGTATGAACGTTTTTTGGAGCGGAAATTGGATGTGCAAGTAGGACAAAAATGGTCGCAATACATTTTCTAGCGCTTCAATGGAGCAATGATAATCATTAAAGTACTTTATTCAATAGATATTCCAATAATCAAATAGTTGGAAACTAAGTTTTGTAACTCATTTAATGCTTTCCTCTCTCTCGACATATACACTTAAATTTTGCGATTGTGTAGGCTGTGACGTAAGCTACAAGCGCAGCTGCTGTTCTGCCATATTCTAGCTTCACAATGAGGGTTAAGCTAGGTATATGGCATAAAATGAAAAAAATATAAAATATGACAGGTTTAGCTGAAACTTGGTATAGGTGTTATCCGACATGCTGATCACAAAAATGATCATGACTTTGCGTGATAAAGGCTTTTTTGTAAGGTTACTTCAAGTTTGATATATAGGGTCCCACCCTAAACAAATGAGGCGTTATATAACCAATGACTATGATATTCGTATCTGATAGGTCAAGTAGCCTTATGTCAAGTCTCGGCGAAAATTGAGCTTCTGACTCTTTAGTCATTGACGGTCGTCCCCAGCAGCGCTTGCGTACTGCGACTTGGTCGACTTTGTGGGGGCGCCAAATCGACTCCCCTAAATTTTGTTTATTTCTTACTAAGCCAATGAGTCAACTTCTAGCCATAACTCGTACACGGATCATTGCTCATGGTCTAGGCTGATAACGGCTTCATTTCAGCTTGAAACTCCAGAAATTCTCAAAATTTACTAGTTTTCGAGAAATGCCTGAAACTTTCCTATTTCATGTCAAAATTTGAGCAATCTGCGCACAGTTGTGTCACATATTACTCTTCACATATTGCCAAAGTCTGAATGCGCCATAACTAAAGAGGTTGAATTTATGAAACTAGGTGCAAAACTTAGTGTCCAGCCTAATATATCTTACAATTATTGCTTTATTTGAGGACTAGTGAGATTTAGCAACTCTATCCTAAATGTATATGTAAATTCATGCTGCAGTAAACGCTCACAACTCCTCGTCAAGGAACGTTCCACAAATAAAAAGACAGATTTGGAATGTTCTCTGCTAAACTTATACATTCCCATCTAAAAAAGTAACTTCGACAAAAAAAGGTGTCCGTGTAAGTAAACAAGTGAAATTTGAGCTAGTATTGATATAATATATTCGTCCTTGAAAACGGTTGCGTCAGAATAAGGTCCTCAGAAATTAGAATGAAGGAGGTCCTCATAAAGAGTTCAACTCTTATGTGCAAATTCAAGGTAGATTTTAACCCTAGCTATCCTAGGGTTAAATTCTACCTTAGATGCATAATGGAAAGTTGGTGGAGAAATGATGATTGAGGTAAAATTCAACCTCAAGGTAGAATGATGAATACGGGTTTATGCGTTTAAAGGTTCATTTCTACCTCAAGGTAGACTTAACCCATGAGAGAATTTCATTGCGATCATGTTGTGAATATGGGTTATAAACTAAAATGCTAGCTGAGGTAACTTTTAACCTCGAGGGTTCGTTGATGAATACGGCCACTGATTTCATTTTGCCGAGCGCCTCTACATGCAGAGTTATCAATATTTTCTTGGAGCAAAACTGAACGCATGATCTATGTCAAATCAAATTCGGTCTTTTGAGAGCTCAAATAGAGCAGCGTTAAGCATGAGTGTCTTTAGTTATTGTTTAAATGAAGTGCTCTAATGATCAACACTGGACCGTTTGAGCAATTCTGACGAATATTGTGTTAAATATGCATTCAGTTTTTCAACTCAAGAAACGCTCATAACTCGACATCCAGAGGGCTTGGCAGATAACGAAAACAGATTTGAAATTAGCGTTCGATGCTCCTTATTGTCATATCAATTTCATGTGAAAAGGCCACTTCGACCAACGGACCTTTCTTATAAGTAACTCTAGATATTTGCATTCTGGTCAATTTCATGATAGTATATGGTTTTACTAAGTCCTATGCTGATGAGTCAAAAGTCGAAATGCAATGCTCTTGCCGAAATGTCATTTGAAAACCGTTTCACAACCGTCCTTTCCTTTTCCATTGCTCTTCAGGGCTCAGCAGAAGTGGCGCTTTCACACCCTGTATGTCGTTTTTAGAGGGCTAAGCAAAAGGAAACCTGTATAATTTCCAAGGTAATTTCTGGAAAGAATATACTCCAAGTCGTAGTAAGCCCAAAACTGACAATAAGGCTTTAACATCATTTCATCAGTAACGATAGATTAACACGTTGGAAACACGGCTAATGCATGAACCTGTGTCCACATGATCCAACTAGTTAAAACACGATTTTTAGGCACAGGAAAATGAACATTCCCTTTTTTGAAACGCGCAAGCAATACTAAGCCACCATATTTGGTGAGTATCCGCGACAATGATCAAAAGAAAAGTACGAACAATTATTCAAAAAAATAATGTGAGCGAGAGGTTGTAAGAGAGTTTTCTGTCTTAGGTTGCTCCCGCGCAACTTGGAAGCACCCTGAGGTTGCGCGGGATTACACAGGTCTGTTCTTCAGGTCAACCTCTACCTACGAGTACTCACCTTAAAGGCAGTGTCCGGGCAAAAAGTGATTTTGAGATTTTGTGCTTACCCGGGCCTATTCACTATGCTGAATCCGAAAATCCACATTGGAAAGCGCGAAAACGGCAAAAAAAGGCTCTAACGCAGGAGGGAAATCGGAAGTGGGCGGGGTTCTCCCCACTGTGAATTTCGCAGTCCCAGCTTCTGGAGCGATCTTTCCAATTCCTCTAGCGCCCTGAGATCTCCACCGGCCAGGTGCGAATGCATGACTTAAAATCGGAACGGGAAGATCGCTCTGGAAGCTGGGACCGTGAATTCACCGTGGGGAAGATCCCGCCCATCTGCTGATTTTACTCTTACGCTAGAGCCCTTCTTTGCCGTTTTCGCACTTTCCAGTGTGGATTTTCGGATTCAGCATGGCGAATAGGCCCGGGTAAGCACAAAAGCTCAGAATCGACTTTTTGCCCGGACACTGCCTTTAACCCAAGTTCCTAACCCTCCCCCCCCCCCCTTCCCTAGTTTGGTACAGCCCTTAATGGAATAAAACCCTCCCTTTTTTCGCCTTTCGTTATTTTATTCCTGAAATTCCTTGACTTCCCTTCATTTTATCCACTAGTCGTCTGTTGCAAACTATTAAGCGCACTCCTACAACACCACAAAAGGTGTTTCGCAGTTTTTCGAAAACATCAAAGAGGCTTCGTTTTTGAAATCCCCAAATGCAGCCTCTTGCTGGGCCCTGCTTCTATGCAATGATTAATATATACTTGAGCATAGAGGAACAGAATCCATAGAATGCAATGTCTTATGTTGAAAAAAGTCCTTGCATTTCAGGACTTTGTCTATAAATTTGTAGATTGTCTTTGTAAGCATGCGTACATGCATAAAATCTTGTGTTCTCTCTTTCGTTCATCGAAAATGAGAAGTGAGTACCACAACCTGAGTGAAAGCTCACCATGCGTCCGGGTCAGCGTATATTGCCATGTAGTAGTGTGTGTCCCATAGTATATAGCACGTTGGAAAGACTGTAGGAAAAGTAATCGTGAATCCCATGATATAGCTAATACATAGTATAAGAAATGTTTTAGTGCGAGAGAAAAGTGCTGCATAATAGGTTGGATATACTATGCATACAAATCTGTAAGTGTACATTTACAAGTCGCAAGCGCAAGTTCAAACCTTTTTCCAACCTATTCACTGCCATCAAGGCAATGTGCACAACTTCCGTATACCAGAAAAAATCCCAAAACGTCATGTAAAAGTCAAGAGTGACTTCATTTTTCAAAGATGCATCTTTTACCAAGACTGATGGAACAAAGTAGCATAGAGATATTATTGTCATTCCAATATCGCACAAAGAAAAAGAGATTATGATCCAGTAGCTAAAGAAGTACCTATACTTTCCTTCAGTAAAAAAGTCGATGTACCTTGTGTATCTGCGCATGTCGGCACTTCTGCAAATCAGAAACGCAAGTAGAACGTTTGCAGTAAGCGAGTATGCAGATAATAAAATCCACGTCACTCCAACAACAACATCTCTTGTTTCTTGGTTCATGGCTCGTAGGACTGAAAAAGTTATAGTTTCGTTCGGTAAATTTTTTTTGCAAAAAAAAGCGATTGTGAGCATTCGTAGTAAGGTGCACAGCCTTGGCTTCTCACCAAATGCAATCGTCGTGAGTTTTCGGTCATATAACACACTCTAGCACAGGATATTAGAAATTACTTATATACGCGTAGCATTTCAGATACATGGCTTTCAAAAAATTTATTGGTGACGACACTTGAGCAATCAGTAATAACTTGAATGCGGTGACTTGAGAGATTGAGATTTTGACCCTGGTTTTCCTGTCAGAGACTTATAGTTTTCATAGTTTCAAAAGAGTGCTAGGCTTGCGGCCACTGAACATATCCACTCTCTAGACACTTGGTCGATGCATCTACTAGTAACCTAGACAAAATATCCCCAAAAATCTCTCTAAGATACACGGAAACAGCTATGAGCCGTAATTCAGCACAGTGCAAAGCCGAACAGTCCCAAAAATGATTTCAAGAACCCGGAACCGAAACCTCACTAAGTCACCACCTGTAAAGGCACTTCCTTGCAGGGCTGCAGGGCTCGACAACGATGCTTACAACGAGAAATTGAAGCATGATTATACAGCTGTATAGACTGCGGCATTACAAAGGCGTTATCTTCGGGCGCGAACGCTGTTTCATTAGTCGCGATGCGCATGAGGCGCAGGATTTACAATGGCGAAGATACGCGCGCGCAGCCTTTGCGCCCGCACAACTAATGCTGCTTCTGCGCCTTCGTCATGCAGCAGCTTTTTAAAAGCTTGAAGGGGGCTGCAATGTGCGAGTATAATCTATCACTGCCAAGTAGAATTTGGCTTTTACATTGGTCATCCTCTAAATTCAACTACAATTCAGTTGACAAATAGCATTCTCTTACTTGTGGATGGGACTTCAAGAGTAGCCTATTACTAAACAAATTAAATAGCAAAGTTGCAAGACGTTAACTTTAGATTGTAAGTCGCGCTCAAACTTTACTTCTTCACTCGAAGCAGTTGTGTACCGCATTTGCTGCAGCCGTCAGAGCTTGCCATAAATGCTGAAACTGTAAACCATTCTGAACCTTAGTTTCTCCACTTGAAAGTCTTATTAGGGCCCGGCACTTGTTGACTTTGAGCATTTTTGAGGAAAAAAATCCCCCTTGACATCGCACAAATATTTTGAAGTCTTCTTGGTTATGAAATAAGATAGGAGTTACGGAAACCAGACACAAGAAGAAAATAACCATCTGTTGCGGAACTGTGTACAATGACAAGTCAGCAAGAGAATATCAGAAAAGCAGTTCTAGCTCATCAAAATCACAAACCACATCAATAGCAAAAATCTTTCCTCCACGCCTCTACTTGCAACAGCGATTTATACCTAGAAAAATGACGAGAAGTCTACGCTCCCCCCTCACCCTAGAGATCTTTAAATACTGACTCAGTCGTTAACTGGATTTCAATGAAGGTTAAGGTTCACTGTTTTATATACATTTGCAGCCCAAGAAATGAGGGAAACAATGGCTTGATCGGTCTCTTTACAAATAGGTTTTTGAGAGCTCAAACTGTCCAAGCCAAAAGATAAAAACTTATGCAAACTCTACGAGATTTACGCTCCGAAAAACCCAAATGACTGGTGATGATCCACAAGCTCTTAAATCCGAGAACATTATGAAACATTGTTTTCCGAAACCTTTTATATTACATGATTAATAGTAATATTGTGTATATAAATCCAAAATTGATGTCATATGATTGATTGCATGCTGTAAACAAGCCAATTTTTATTTGAGCTATGTTGATTATGCCGCGCTTGTGAGAAAGAACAAGTTGGAGTATGTCGGTTTGTAACAATTTCGATGATGAAGCAGGTGAGCATGCTTGGTCAAGTGTATGTATGTTCGACTTGTTTGACAATGTTCTTCTCGCTTATTGAACAAAAACGAAATCTAGTCTAGAAGCAAGAACTTTGTTCGTATAGATATTGTTGAACAATTCTAACTTTAGAACCATCGCCAGTGCCCTGATTATTGTGCACTTGGTTATGATTACATAGATATAATACCTCTCTAAATATCGAAGACCTAAATGCTAACAAAAAAAATGCCTCGAGATAAGCACTTTTCATAGAAATTAATTTGTAATTCGTCACGACATTGCAGACAGCCATTGACAAAGGACTTACAGTGATTGAGTCACATGGTTCGACAAAAATGGTAAGAACGCAAAGTTTGTGCAGTGTGCACAAAAGCAATAAGATGACAAAATCTTGGCATTACATTGTATGGTTTCAGCACATCAAACTCCTACAGCAAATTGAGTTTGGAAAACAGGTCATGTTTTACTGTAGTTTAACTACAACTCAAAGCGATAACAATGTTTTGCTCACAATCAAGCTACAATAATATGTTTTCCAACTTTTCAATACACAAAGACAAGCCATTTTTTAAACTCAGTTCTGCGTTGTTATGTGCCCCACTCCAGAACAGGAACTAGACAGATTATGGTCATGTTGAAGCAAATAACTTGTTTTCATTGACTTCGAATAATAGGACTATCCTTACGATTACCAGGGCTTGGCCAACCTAATCCGGGAGCACAAACTCGTAAGGGACCCAGGATGAGTGGGAGCGGAAAATGGAAAGCGGCTTTTTAGTCGTTATTATTCTTGAACGGCTATTCAAATGAACAAGCATCCGCATTTTGTCAAAAACTGAGGAAAATCAGTCCTTACAAGAAATCTTAGTATCTAGCCGTTTACAGAGAAAATCGCATCCGAGCTTTTAGGACCTTTTGATTAAGAAAACTTCCGGGTTAAATGTCAGAAAAAAAAACAGAAAAATCAGAAAACCAGCCTTTAGATGGAACTTTTCTTTTCAAGAACTACCTAGAAATGTTCAAATTTCCTAGGATATTGACAAAAGCAGGTTATTGTGGAATTCTGCATAGTAAAAGGAAATAAGTTGTTCGGCACGAGGGCTTATAAGCGGTGTACACGTAAGTTGAAGAAAGTTGAAATGAAAGAAATGACTTTGCTTTTCAAATCAAAATAGTTTAAGGAAAATCATCCTTCAGCTCTATCACTGCTGAACAAATATTTTGTAGTCACGTTTCAGCGGTCTTCGGTCACAAAAGGTGGAAACATGAGAAAACAGGAGACCAGGTCATGGCTCACGCAGCTATGTCCGAAACGCGTAAACCACAGTGGTCAGATGCGTAATGTATGAGGGAAGAGAATGTGGTTGATCGTGATTAGATAACATCGGTAGAAAAGCAATATCTAGTAAATGTTTCCTGAACTTTAGCTTAGAGTTTTTTTTTTCTGGAAAAAAGGTGTACTGTTTACCATACTCTGAAAACGACAAAGCATAAGTTTTGCACGACTAACAGAAGAGCTGGATGGTCAATGTATTAGGTCGTTCCAAAAGTAATGTCGCTTTTTTCAAACGTACGCCGCATCTCGTGGAACAATTATGTGATTCTGATAGCATTTGTAAGAGAATTTGGTAGCATTTGATGCAGCATTTCATTCTCTTTCTAATGATTATATAATCATTGTACAAATTTCAATAACCTCTCGAAAAATTATCAAAATTTGCGACCCATGCTTTTTAAGAAGGCCAAATTTCACAATTTTTCTAAATTTTCATAACAACCCTCGGAAGAAGCCCAAGTAATAGATGGATAGAGCAAGCCCCACAGGAAACAGCGCAACTTTTTTCTACTTTCCATGACTCTTCATAATTTTTGTAGAGATTTTTCAATGAAATCATCGAATTTTAGCAAGCTTGTCTCAGACACAAATGCATCAAACACCAATAAATTTTTGGATTTGAAACTTACAAAGGTGACTATGGTTCGACACTATTTTTACAAAGCAAATGAGCGTTTACCGCTTCAAATTAGCAACTTTCGAAAATTTCGGGTACAGCCTGGGGCGCCTTGGAAAACCTGAATTATGATGATTTTTATCCTGGAAAACCTGACGACTCGGAAACAAAAAACAGCTGGTAGAAAGAGGAGAAAAAGCTGCGTCGAATGACACCCGAGTTGCTTGCCGGTTGTTGTTCTGTGAGGTTTGAGTTGATCAAATATGGAATTTAATGGATTGAAGAATTGATTCTCTAAGCTCTAAGTAACAAACTACGGAAAAGGAAAAAATTGCTTTGTGTTCTATAAGGTTTGCTCTATCTACCTGTCACTTGTACTTCTTTGGAGAATAGGTACAAAAATTCAGAAAAATAGCCGAACTTGACCATGGCAAAAAGCATGTGTCGCAGATTTTGGTAATTTTTCGCGAGCTCGATGAACATTATGCAAAAATGTTAAAACCATTAGAAAGAGGATGAAATGCTGCATTGAGTGCTCCTAAGTTCTCTAAAAAATCTTAATTCCATGAAAAGTGGCATTCATTTGAAAAAAGTGACATTCTTCCGGAACGACCTAATATATACTCCTCAAGATAATGGGAAAGATGAAATTTTCTTGATGGCCCCAAAAACTCAAGACTGGTTTACAAAGAACCTAAACAACTTTGCCTTTGCAGTATTCACGTACAACTTTTGTAGCACGTTCAAGTTTGAATAATGGTTTATCAATGTGCATTAATTGAATTCCAAGAGCATTATAGCACGGAACATCCCATTAATCAGACCAGGATCTCATTCCTTATATAACTGAGCTCAATTGATGCCTCATGCCACCCTTCAGCGGTACTGTTCATAAACATTTATTTTTGAAAATGTGCATCGTCTTCACTTGTTATCTTACATCCAAGTGTTAGGTTAATAACTACTTTCTCAGTGCTCCATGAAAATGTGACTACCAAGTCATATTACACAAAAACGATTATTGAACTCAACCAAATGAGAGCCTTGTATGCCGAATAGCATCATTTTTCGGTGCGGAAGCTGGAAATCTTGCAGTTGAAGAAGCTTTACCAAAGGAGGGCGTCGACTTCCTAGTTCTTTTATTACACAGGCGTCTCAAAAGTATGTATGCACTATTTAACCCTAATACCTCTCTTTCGAAAGTTTCGATTATCAAGCAGCACTTATAGGGCAGGCTTTAGCTCAGATTGAAATAATTGCCAATCTCTTTTGATTACTGTAGAATTATGGTGAAAACCTTGAAGAGGGTAGAGCCATTGACATCCTTTGGTGCTCCCCGAAGAAAAACCGAAACTTTGAAATCTTTGTTAGGTCAAAATAGAATCACTGACTCTAAAAACAAAGTTTGCACTTTACCCTATTTCACTTGTAGGCTAAGCCAAGTATAAGGTAATAACTACTTTCTCAGTGCTCCATGAAAATGTGACCCCATGTGGAAAGCTTTAAGAACTCCTAAAAATCAAGCAGTAGAATCAGCATGTTTAAAACCCTCTTACAAAGCTTGTCAGGTTACTTAGAATTCTTTTTTTGAGATGGTGGCAATTTGCAAGAGCGCTATGTGCAGGTAGTTTCTACTGTATCCGAAAGTGATGGAGACAGATCGGTGCCTTGCTCCATATTGTAAATCTGCAATGGAGTTAGCTTTGCAGATTGGTGCTTGAAAAATGCACGAAATCGCAATAAACATATCACAAAGAGCGCAGCAAACTTTACAGGAAGGCCTCAAACATTTGCGAAAAGTTCAACTCTTAATCCTGAGGATAGTCTAAAAATTTTTGAACACCCAGAAAAGAAGCCCGTCTA